>BGZK01000482.1:0-391158 GCA_005406025.1 Eumeta japonica | reverse complement strand
CCCTTCGGCTTTATTCACGATTTGTAATGTCGCGAAAATTAATGCAAACAAAAACTATTTTCTAGAAGATGTAGGTATATTGTATAATAAATATTTCATATTTTGAAATCTCGAAAGTATTCATTATAATGCCATACAAATTGCCATAGCGTATTCACAACTTTTGTATTCGCCGAATATATTATTTATGAACTAACCGGGCGCGTGATTTCGTACGGGTAGAGTTTATTTTTTTAAATATCGAAAAATAAAGCATAATGGTCAAACTCGTTGTCAACTTTTGGATTTGCTTGTTGACGTGAAACTTCTTAAGTAGCGAGTGGTCTAGTCCAGTCGATAATTGAATGAGAATTGAGAGCGAAATTTCAAGGTCGCGTCACGTTTAAGCACATTTCGTTACATGAGAAGAAAGAAAGATATAACATAGACAGAAGAGGAGAGAGAGAACTATACATTACGACACCACGGGAGTTGAGCACGAGAAAACGACGTATACATATCGATACAAACGATAGAATAAAATAGTGTCGGGCATGTGCGCGTTGTAGACGTTATATATGGACAGCCGATATACCACGCGATGTTTAATTAATATTTATCATTTTCTTTTGCAATTACTTATGTTTTGAAGTTTGTATCCTGTGATTGTTTAATTACGTCCGTGAAAAGTTATCGTTTGAGAATTTTCACTTCTGTTAGCACTCTATGGCTTGGTCATACGATTGCGACAGGAAAGAGACGAGCGGGGTGTGCCCGCTAACAACGAACTAATATGAGAGAGAGACATTCGTTATTGAGCAACGGATTAATCAACAGTGTGCTTTTAATTAGCAAAAGTATATTATATTTTTGGATATATTTATTTGATTGTGTATCATTTATAGTCAGATTAAAAGTTAAAGTCAACACTTCTATCACGTGAACGATGCTACTACACGCGCATGTTTTGAAGAAAAATAGTGCACACACAGGCATATTAAACGCAGTGAAAATTTTCATTGTGTCACCCCTCGTCCAAAAGGTAAAAAGTTTTGAAAACAGTGACGAGAAGTATTTTTATAGTATGAATAAAGAAATATGTTGCCAGTGCAATAACAAAAAGAACAAGTTTTCTTTTATCACATCTCGAACGTTAAGTAATGCAAACATTTGACGGGCCGGAGCCCGGAGCAGGTGCGGGCCGAACAAAGAGCGCCAGTCGCTCAGTACGCCGCGATAGGGACGTGCGTTCTCGGCCGAGAATCGAATGAATCGTCCACAAATCATCTGCATCGATAAAAATCATATTCATTGAAAGTATTGGCAAATACTTAACAACAATAATTGATATATATTAATATAATCACTCACGACTGTTGACTATTTCATGGCGATATCATGGAAGAAATGGACGTAATGAAAGTTTATTAATATTGAATATATGAATTTGTAATCGATACAACGATAAAAATAAACAATCGAATAGGCTAATTCAAATATAGAAAGACATAGAGATACGTATAGACAAGTAGATTGCTAAAATTTGATCCATTTTCAGAGTAATTTAAATGGAACTGGTAATTTCGAAAAAAATTGCCTTAACGTTAGCATTAACGTTATTACAAGGAAATTAATAGTACCGAATGACTATGAAAATTATAGTTGGTTCGTTGTATGTTCTAGGCGGTAATGACGTTTGTAGAGTGAACTATGTATCGGTGTATTAGTATTGAGCTGTATACTGCAGGAATAAACACTCACCCGTAACACGGTATAAAGAAGTTTATTCAAGAAAAATAAACTTCTTTATACGTTATGCAGTGGATAGAGAAGTTTTTGTTTAATACTAAGCAAGAAGAAATGAGAGCTGAAAGCGCATCGTCGGATCAATTATTTCGAAACATAGAAAATTTATGTCCAATTATAATATACTAGCTGTCCCGCCAGCTTCGCTGGGTAATTTTCATTATAAATAAAATGGCGAAGGATTTACGGAATTCGAAAAATGAGTAGCCTAGAACCATCTACAAATCATTCCGCATCGAATGGTCTCAGTCCACGTTTAGTAGTTTTTACATGATTGGCGAACAAAGACAACCTATTTTCATTATATATGTATAGATAGATTTTCAACGCTAAACACGTGGTACTTTACGATTTTAATCTGAACTAGTCGATGAACTATAAGCTATGTAACTTTAGTATATCGAGTAAGAGACTCATGTTCAAATACATCTCTAAGGTACGTTCGGTTTACTAAAAAAGGGTATGGCGCCCGCAACGACAAGGGGTGGCGGCAACAATGTTAAAATAACTCAAGAAACTCGAGACAACTTTAATTTTAACCTTCGCGACCAGTTCTGTGAGAGAAGGGTCATCCCGTTAGAGTCGTGTGTCACAGCAATGAATTATCTCCGTGTGATTTATATCACGAGCTAAAACGAATGTCAGAAAATATTAGTTGCACACTTAAGACTCGACAACGTACGTAGAATAATGTTCTTAGTCTCATGGAGAGGTTAAAAAAAGTTAACACTTGCGAGGCCAACTCGATAACCTATGTCTATCCGTTTAACGTAGAAACTTATTTACTTTAGATAAAAAATAATAACTTATAAATATTGTTTGAAAATATTTTTTTTTTTTAATTTATTAAGTGAAACTTAAGCAAATTAGCCTCAGCCCCATTTTTTTAAGATATAATGCGGACCATTAGTCAGCGATTTTTCTATTTTTTTCCTTATTTTAGAGGCGTTAGTCGATTTGTGCGTATGCCAGCCTTGTAAATGCGTAAGTACAACATACTTATTAATCTCTATTAATTCCATTAAAAATTTAAACATCAACTTGACTTTATCTGAAAACGACGAAACTAGAATACGTCGTGAATTCCACTCCCTCTATATCCGACAGCAACAAGTTTCCACTTTGGGCTAGTTACATCTCAATTCCATTAAGAAATCCATAAAGTGATTTGAT
Organism: Eumeta japonica; assembly: GCA_005406025.1. Classification (NCBI taxonomy): domain Eukaryota; kingdom Metazoa; phylum Arthropoda; class Insecta; order Lepidoptera; family Psychidae; genus Eumeta; species Eumeta japonica. Next base: position 388,200 of record BGZK01000482.1, on the reverse strand, counting down.
CCGTCATAAGATAGGAGCTTATGACGGATCAAATCACTTTTAAAATTTATTGATGTATATATGTATACATCAAATGTCAGCTCCAAAAGGGTGATTAGAGTACGTCCTTATATATGTCCAGAGTTTTAAACTGTCCTTTTTGTACAGATTTCAATATATTTTCCACAATTGACGCAGACTTTTTCTAACAAAAGAAATAATGCCATTGTGAAAGACAACTTTAAGCAGTGGGCAAGCACTCGCTTAGCTAATTGGTTTACCTCGTTATCACCGAATAAACAACCGTGTCAAACCATCCTTTGTATTACGAAATAGATTAAATTATATATTATATTTCATATATCAAGGGATATGATCAAAAAAATAGGTTTCTTCATTTAATAATATGGAAGGCGGCTTGATACCTGCATTCGTCTTACACACAAATGGGAGATCCATAAATTATATCACACGTTAAGGAGGAAGGAGGAGATCAAAATGTGTGGCAATGTGTGACAAGGTGGGGACAAGTCATTACTATGGGTGTAAGGCATTCCTGACGTCACATGTATAAATCTTGAATATTAAAATTATAAACTTTATCTGTAACGAAAATCGCTATCTCTATAGTATCAACGCCTTGTAAATTTTCTGAAATGTTTGATATATTGTAGACTTTATTAAAATGGATTTTAAATATAAATACACAAATGATTTTAGAAATTCCGTTTTAATAAATTTCTCATTTTAATATAGCAAAACATGTGACGTCACACCAGGGGCGGTGGATTATATAAATGTGACCACCTTTGACAAATATGGAGGCCTCTTCAAATCATGAAATACGTGGGACGTAATTTATTATGGTCACAAAGCATACTTTGCATAACAACCAAGGGGATGTGTATTATAACAATAAAAGTAGCAGAGATTCCTTCATGAAATAAAATTACATGCACAGGTATCATTAAACGTAGCTCAGAATCATCTCAAACATCAGTTTTCAAATAAAATAAAAAAGCCAAATCTCATTCTAGGTCTACAATATAACACAAGAACAGACAGACCTCATATTTGTACATAACATTCCGTTTAATATCACTAGTTGATAACATAGTATAATGGCTTTTCATGAATGTGTGGTATAAACTTGCTACTAATTTTACCTAATAGACATGACTATACACATAATAAGACAAGCTATCATATCTATGCTCAATACACATTTCCCTTATATTCGAATATCCCTAAATACTTCCATACCTTTTTACTCCATCTTTACATCATACGATGAAATAATCTATAAATATTATTCTATATTCCAATCGAATTTCTGTCAATCATTTTCAACGTATTCATTAATTACTTTTTTCGTTCAAGTTGATTGATTAAATGAATGTTGACTCTATGTTTTTTTTTTCTTGGTAGGTAATAGTTTTTCAATCACATCATAGAAGTATAATTTATTGTTCAACGTTCTACGAAGCAATAAAATGAAACAATGAAATGCGCAGTATATGCCTGACTGGGCCACAAACGGTGAAACAATGAGATGCACAAAACGTCAATGAATCGGCGCCATCGCAGCGCCGACAAAGGGGGGGTCCGACTCTGTCGTTTAAGCGAATGGCCAACTGATGTTATCTTGCGCTGACACAGTAACGAACATCCTTGAATGACAACACTATCCATTTAAATAGTGTTCGTTGCGATGAATCGATACTCATGAATCGAATAGATCGAATCACATTTGACGCACTATAAAACTCATTTCTATCGAACAGGCTAAAAGGACCTTCCATAATAAAAATAATAGCCTGAAACATAACCGTTCTTGTATATCGTTCTATTCGGTCTCAAAATATTGGCCGATCATCAAAATGTTATATGTGACACGATATAAACAAATAATAAAATTTTACCGTTTTCTATAATAAAATACTTGAAAAAAAAATAATAGAGCTGCAACAGACTTTTTACAAATTAACTTTGTTTTTACAAGATATACCAACTCCCGAAAAGCAAAGTTAATGCTTTGTAACTTTAAATACGTGTAAACACTAATAAATAGCGGGTTACATCAAAAATAAAAACGCAATTTGTAAAAGTAATCCATAAGATTTAACAGATTGTGCATACACTATCTGTCAAATTTTACGGGTTACGTTTACGAATTACGTTTTCATTTTTGGTGCAACCAGACGTATGAATATGCGTCAAACTTACAAATGTATCACCGGCATTTATAAACGTTGACTAGAGAAGAGTTTATAATTGGAGGAACGTTTATTTATTTAAAATACGGGCTTGGCATGACGTCTTAGAGAAATATATCTCTATTGAACTATCCTTCTCGCACCAACGCAATGTATGAAAAGGATAGCCCTATACAGAGAGCCTGGGATGTCATGCTAGACCAGTTATTGAATAAATATCAACCATACCTAAAACTGTGTTATTAATTTGCTTTGATCCCTTTTTATAAAGTAGATAATGAGCTCTCCTTTACATTCCCGACTCCCGATTCCCGAAACATTGTGATGGACCTTTAATTTTATAAAACATTAATCGTCTTCATTTCTATATACGGATTGTGATACCGAATATGTATTAAAATTAGAAAATAATAAACGTATTCAGTATGATTATACTTTTCTAGTTTCAAATCATTTTGCGTCAATTTTTATTATGACGGGTTATTTTTTCGTTTTTAGATCATTTTTACAATATCTAATTTTAAATTACAATTTTCACTCCATATTTAATTTATTTCAAAAATCCCTTCTTTTGAGTATAAACAACTTTCCGTGCTATTTCTGAGATTAGAACGCTCCGTGTAATAAGAGCACAACTTTGTAATGGTTTTTTTCTCAAAATCCGCTAAGAAATATTCAATAATGTTTTAATCCTGAACCCACTCTAGACTAACGCGAAGGACTTAAACTCCTAGAACTTAAATAGTAGTTGAAACAAAGTGATTGTGGGAGGGTATGCCACAATAATAGAGTGATAAAAATTTCGCACAACAACAGTTCATAAAAACCATCCATCTGTATATAAAATAAATAGTTTAACGAGATATCATTGAACAAAACTATTTTTCAGTTTAAATTGAAATTCTACTTAGTCCAATAGAATATTATCAAACAAAACTGTTCTTATAGTCTGGTTCACAAGTGCCATTTTCCACTTTTTTGGGTCATCTTTCAACGAAAATTATGGTTGAGGTATCATTCTATTTGGAATAACATCCGGTAACTTTTGGAAAAACACCAAAGCCCGCTCGAAAAAATTACAAAAGTTATAAAAAATTTAGTAAAAAAAGAGAGGTTCGGTATCTAGAGAATGAGAGAAAATCTCAAAAACTATTTGAGATATTCAAAATTTGAGAAAAGATCCTAAGAGATGAGAAAATTTGCTAAAAAAAGTTATATCTCTGCAAACTCTACGACTAATATTTATGACTCTAATAGCGCAGTGAACATAGGGCAAGAAAAGAGTGGCGCTGCGGCGGCGCGCCCCTCACGTTCTTTACATATTAATAAAAAAAAAATTGTTTAACTAACTAAATATGAGTATTAAGGAATGACAAAATTCAAGTGTCACTAGGAAACATGAGAGAAATACAATCTGGCGGAAAAATTTTTTTTCACCATTCTTTCAATTAGTTATGCCATTGTTAAATAAGTAAATGTTAAACGATTTACATTTATATGAAAATGTTATAATTGTTAAATTACAAATCTGATATTTATTTCATTTCTTGAGTCTATTTTTAGATAGCTACAGAATAGATTCTCGTTGGAAAGAAAAAAATCCACTGTTAATAAATAATAAGAGAATTGAAAAAAATAAAGAAAACATTTTTGTTTTCATATTGTTAAAAACTGCATGTTAAAAACATATTGATATTTCAGTAAAATAAGTAGGTCTTTAAGTTCAATTGCAATTTATACTTGGTCTTATTAGATATCATTGAATAGTTTTACAAGACAGTGCTCGTGGGTAAAATCAAAAATTGTACTTAGTCCATTGAGATACGACTGAGCAAGCAACTCTTTCGAATATGAAAAGTAAATCTATACACGAAATAAAATCACGCTTAATTTATTTTTCTACCACATATTTCTGTATGTATATCAACCGACGAGGTAGAATTATTTAATTTTGAAAAGTGTCTATTGTATTAATTTTTTTCCCAAAGTTCCACATCATCGTTCACCGTCAGGCAGAATTGGGCTCTAAAACACGTTTATTTACGGTCCAAATTTGTTTATTCTACAATCAAAACACCTGTCTAGACGAGTAAAAAATTTAACGCGTCAGGTTAGGTATATTTATTATGACAACACAAAGCAGACAGACAACAGACGATACGGAGCGTCTTCGACGTTTTTTTTTTTAAGTACATAATCGAGATGCAGATATTTGTTTTTACGAACGGCAAGCAAAACACACGCCGCCGCATCTGTTGCGTGTCGGCCGAGTCTAATAACTCCAAGGATTTCCCATGGAACGGGAACAGATTTACGTAAACCTAATGGCGGCTACCGCGTCGTACAATAAACAAATCGGCGCCGGAATCTCATTTCGTTGGAACAATATTTGATGGCTCCGGCGGCGGTTGACGACGTCGACTCGTGCCGGCACCTACTGCGGTAATAATACAAGCTATCTGCCATACTCCGGCCGCGTTGTCGTTCTCAGAGTCGCGCGTGACACGATAAAAGTCGGACGTGAAGGACTTTAAAAATCGGCTCTGTACAACTCTACTGAGTTTTTTTTTCTCTTAGCATTTTTATTATATTTATTAGGGCATATGTATTTGATGAGTATTTATAACACTTTCTACAATGTTGCCTTTTTTTTTTTTAATATAAGGCATCTGGTATCGCCATATCCTATGGATAATACGTCTTCCAAACCCGTAGAAACAGACACAAAAATTAAAAACCAACGAATTCTCTGTCTCTACGCGCAGAGCTCTCAAAATACTGAACGGATTTTAACGCGGTTTTCACGGGGAGATGAGTTTGACTTGGAGTTGAATAGAGGCTAGACTACAGACAACAATATCCCATTTAAATTGGATGTCAGGAAAAAAGTTATATCATCCCTAAAAAGTTACAAGGCGAATAATAATTGCTATCGTTGAAGGCCTATAGACGTTCGAATGAAAAAATAAAACAAAAACCTACACTCGACTTTCTTAATCACGATACTTTTGACTTATTGAAAAACATACACGAGTTGGGGAGGGTGTGGAGGGGCAATGGACCGGGCCGCATAATGAGGGGGGGTCGAGTCCTGATAAAACTTTGTATGTCAGACCGAATTCCATGCGGACGAAGCCGTAGGCGGAAAGCTAGTCTAAAATAAAAAAAACATTGCGGGAGTGCACGCCTCAGCATTCGGATGATTATAAACCTACACAACTACGACGGACTCGACAAAATATATTTCGCATTTGGCGGTATTTGATTCGAGGTCACTTTCTTGAGAATTTCCTTTCGAAAGTTTCAAATAGAACGAGCATCCCCGAAGTCGCATAGCCGAACGTGCCGACAATTAAAATGTGATATTAATATTTTCAACCGTAGGATATATGGACAGATTGAATGAATAGATTTTACTACTGACAACATGAGCACTCAAATCACTGTCAATGTCAAAGGTCGACTTTGTCTCGAATGACGTGTTTGACATTGACAAAGACAATGGGATTGGAGTAGCACTGTCTGATATGTCTATGGGCTGTCGAAATCTGTCGTTTAAGAGAAACAAGCAAAACGGATAACGTTTACCCTCTACACAGTAGAATGAATCGTAACTAACAAGATTTTAAATAGCTCTCCCATTTCTAACACACCTAGTCCGTTACTTTCTTCAATGATTAAATCCCGATTGATATTGACGCAGTTTGTGTTTATCAAGTCAGATACCGAACGAGGCGTTTGTTTTACGTCTCCGGCCGTTGAAAGGGACAGCGACGAAGGCGCCGCTTCCCGGAAATAGGGTTTCGGGGGCTTGTTTGATAAACACGGCCCGAACAAACGCTCTGCTTAAACAGCGATACCGATACATCGGCATACACTAGACGATAACTACAAGCTGACAAATCTGCCACTACGGCGTGCGCAGTGACTGATCGCAACCCTTACTTACTTACAGTTGTAAAGCAGCAGCTTGTAACGGTGTTTGAATGTATGTCATATTTCAATTACAATCAATAGAAAATGCATACCTCGTCTTTTACCATTAAATATAGATAATTTTGAGTTAAACTACTTTTCAAATTCAATATCATGAGAGATACAACCCGATCCATTTTAACGTTTCGTGAGATTTCAAAACAAAAAACGACACGAGATGACGTTTCATCGATAAATTGTCAATTGAAAATTATCATCGTAACGTTGTACATGTCGCCGATAGATACGTCATAAAGGGCACCATTAAAAAAACCTTCTTCACTAAGTTAAAAAAAGTAGCAATAGAATATGTATTTTAGTTTGCTTCTCAATAGCTAAATGCCTAGAGTAACGGTGAGTGTCAACCTCTTGACCATAATAATATATAGACTTTTACTAGCTGCAAGTAATACTCGTGACTCGCTTGTATCACGACATGTCTACGCCAAAAGGCCGTAATCGCTTACCACTCATTATAAAAATAATATAAACCCTAACATACTGTAGTGAGACACATTATTGAGTAAGCTGTGTGCGACTTATATGCCCATTCTCGATTTCGAATACACGAAATCGTCACGAATTCACCGGAACCCCGCCAGCCTGAACGTACGTTCATGACAAAACGGAATGTATGAAAATGTAATTTCACTGCAAACGATCGACCTAACGGTACCGTGTGAGAAATATGTATTCACAATTTCTATGTAGATCAGATACTCTATAAAAGTGTGCCTCGCTTGAATGCAGTGCTAAAATCTGCCAACCAATATTTTATACCTGGATATTAAGCGATAGATATATGTTATAAGTATTGCATTTCAACTTCAATTAAAAAAATTGGATAACTCTTTAAAATAAAAAAAAAAACTGTTCAGTTGCATTCGTGTAATTTACTATTTTTTATATTTTGATTATTTTATTTGTATTATGTATTTTTTACATGTATTTATAAATAATAATATAATAACCCTAAATAATAATAATAATCAACATTTGACTCTCAATAGCATTTATATGTACAATATAAAACAAATAAAAACCAAAAAAATAATGACGTAGAACGCTAAACAGAGTTACTCCAAAAACTTCCCATTATAAATTAACTATCGTCAAAAAATATATGAAACTATAAAATGGCACAGATTACAGTTGACATTTCCGATGATATCAAATTTAAAACTATTAAAATTCGTATTATGGTAGAGATATGCTGACGATATGTGTATTATAATATACGCTTTTATAATATTTCTTGCTATCTTAATTACATAGATTGTACAATACGTGAAATGCGACATTATTACATTACAGACTCACCACTTGCCGGGAAGGCAGTTTTCCCTCAAAAAGAGTTCGCCTTTATAGTCTCAAATGCCATTCCGCCGAAAGCGACAAATAAACACGATAAACGAAACGTTTGAGCACCTCGTGTACCACGTTCTGCATCTACTGACAACATTGCTTTCTTTCAATACAACATCCGAATTCCTCACATCCGAATGTTGTTCTGAAACAAGAATGATGCTATTTTTTCAATGGTTATGAACTCGCATGCCAATAAGCCTCATAAATATGAACGTCTTATGTGAATAACAAGGAGCTCTATGACGTGTAACGTCTAGACTTCACGCGTCGTATTATTTTTGCGACAAAAAAAAAATAGGCACCGTAAATATACTAGTTTGTCGGAATCGCGGCGTTGTTTACAGAACAAAACCATAGATGACGCGATTGCAGCTGTGCGCAATTGTAGGTCGTTTAGTTTCACATAATCGATCACTTTAAAAAACGAGTTTACTTCTTTTTCGAACACGACTTATACGGCCGAATACTGCAACGTTATTCAAGCCAACCATTCGACCGAAACCATCCTAATTATGTGTCTCCTCCTATTTGAAATGGAATCCACATAGAGCACTTGAATATTTAAGACCGTGATCAGATGAGAGCTTCTTATATGAGCATTCAAGGGCAACGTTTACGAATAGAGTTTGTTCTCGTTTACGTTTTCTTTTAATTTATGGTTGAAAATTTGTTTTACGGGGCATTCTATGAACGAAAGTTATTTTGGAATAGGGAACGCCATTGATAAAATATAATCATTCGGCAGATTTATTTGAAGGCTACTCAATTAACGAAAACGGATCAGTGGTCAGCTGTCGGAAGACGTTGCATTTAAATTGCACTCGATTTGGATCGTCTTTTTTGCGAATTCTTTAAATTTGAAATTCCAGAACGCGAAATTATAGTTTAATGGCATCTCAAATAAATAAGCAGTTCTCAAAAACTCGAGTGACGTTTCAGTATTCGGCTGATAGTGTTGTAAATAAAGGAGAAGAGGCAAATCGATCTCTTTTACGTAGTTTCTTTCCGAGTGTCAGATTTCTAGGATTTAATCCGATCTGAAGCCGTGAGAATTTTTATTAAATACCCGTAAAAGACGGCGAAGAAGATTAGATTTCCGGCATTAGAAGAAAATTTATAATTTTACTGTTATTTGCGTTGCAATTTCTCGACAGGTGTGTTTTCACATCACCTCTATTTTCATAAATGGTAACAATGATTTTGGAATAAATTACGGTTCATTTTTAAGTGACAGATTGAGTCAACAACGACATATAATATATGCAGACCCGTGCATTTCCTATATAATATGTAAGTGCCCTAACATATTACTATCATGAATCCAGATCATTAAACCATTTTACATTGAAACATTATTTTAATAGACAATACAAAAAGAAGCACACACTATTTCAATTCCAAATCACACGCAAAACCAACTATAAAAACAATGTGGTTACTTTTACTCACATATACATTGTCCCAATTCCAAAAGGTTATCACGTTACAAATCAAACAATTAATCCCTTGCTTAATTATAAAAGATATTGTCTCATAACTCAAAACTCCATCATAAACAAAAACAATAATAAACAATGTCATTTCCTTTTTAAAAGTTTATTGGACGAAAGTATTAAATAGGTTTTACAATGAATATTAAAACAAAAATAAAGAAATCACAAGAACATCGACTAAAGAAGAAGCAAAAAGAGAAATAAAAATTGACCTTTACAATATTTAAGCGGCCTATGAAACTAATTTAAGTAATTCTGAATCGGCACCAAACGAAGACGAATCCAATACATTACTTAAGCATATACATAAAAAATAAATAGAAAATTTGATGCGCAGTGTTTTGGCTATCTTCGTTATTTTTAACTTTTCACTATGAAAATTGAAATATATTCATAAATATGGAAAGTTACTGTTTTCACCCTGATTTTCGGAAATCGAGTCTTCACAAAATCTTGACATTTTAGGGTCCTAGTAGGTAATCTATTTCAACCACTTTCTGAGTTGTCTGTATGAGTGTGTAGTATGTAAACCTTTCATAACTTTTGAACGGATTAGCTAATCGAAACGCAATTTACGACACTTCTTAGACTATCTGAAACTTTGAACTATTTTCGCCCAGTAAATTTCGAGGAATCTCAAAAAAAAATTTTTTTTCTAAATAACTTTTAGACGACTCTACCAATAGATACCAAAATCTAATAGATGCATCGACTACGGTAACCTATATAAAAAATAAAAAATGATCTGTTTAAAAGAAATTTTCGAATAAAATTATTTTAAATGGGGTTTATTTACAGTATTTTATGAATTACTTTACCGATAAATTCCATAATGCGTCCAATTTTTCTTAAAAAACGACGTTGATCGTTGCTTAATACATCTAAATTCGTCGATTTATTTAAGAGATATTGTCGGAGAAAAATTTTTTAAGTGTTTTTTTATAATATTTTTTTTTAATTCTACCGATAAATTACAAAACTAAATAAACTGTTCTCTTTAGAAAACAGCGTTGAACATTGTGAATTGCAACAAATGGATATGTTTAAGATATATGGTAAACGGAGAATTCGAAAAGGATTTTTTTCAAAATACATGGGAATACTTAATGGCTTGATGTTTGGTACTCGGGCGGTATTCAGTCATCTTTTTCTGATTATGAAACTGCGTCGGATGCCATAAATCAAATCAAAATAGACTAACGCATTCGAAAGATATAGTACTTGAAGAATTAAAAAAAAAGCGGTTTGTATATATATATATATAAATTTGAGAACTCTAAAGCATAATGAACTAAATAATTTATTGCTACTTCATTTTTCAATACCTTGAGCTCGAAAGCTGTATGTTTTAGAGATGGCCTGCAATCAACCGTCTTTCAAATTTTTAACCTCAAAAACTCATAGATAATATTTATAACTCAAAGAGTTAAAGTCATATCAATAATAGTGGTTGAAAGTTTTAAGGATGACCTGCAGAGTCAACCGTCTTTCAAATTTTTAAGCTCAAACTCAGACAGTATTCTAACTCAAGAAGCTTAAAGGCACATCAATAAATATCATGGCTGAAAGTTTTAGGGGTGGCCTGCAGAGACAACTATTTTTTTGTTTAGCATCTACATGTGACTGTTTAAGTTCATTGGATAGATAGCTTAGTGAAAACTTATAAGGATATGTTTTTTTATTCAGTTTAAAGTTTATAAATTATAAAGCTATTATTTTGTACTTTTTAAAGTCTTAACATTAATATATTTTAACACTTAAATCTGTAAGTAATATCTTTGTATAAATATGACGTCATTTTTTTTTAATGAAGCGTAATTTTGTCGTTAATAAAAAATATGTTTTCCTTAAGAATCAAATAAGACCACTATTAAGAAATATTCCATTCAATATGTAAAGCGTCAGAAAAATCTAATAATTACTGTGTAAAAAGTTATGCATAATTATACTGACAGCTAAGGAAATGGTAATGTGTTTTTTTTTTATTATTTCAAACCCTACTTTTCAACCCTTAGGGTGGGAATACTCTCTAAAAATATAAATGGACCCAACTTTAAGCTATACCCTACCCAACAAAAAAAAATAAATCATCAAAATCGGATTATCCAGCAATAATTTGTGGAATATGTTTTTTATTTCATAAACTACTTTTTAAGACTTAGGAGTGGTATTTTTTCTACAATTTTAAAAGGGACCATCTTTGAAACCTACCTGATGTAGAAAAAAATCATTAAAATGGGATCGTCCACTAAAAGGTTATGCGTCGTCATACATACGGGTCGGATTACTGTGAACGCCTGTCTAGTGGGTTAAAAAAGCGACCAATTTGTGATAAAGCTATCAAAATATACAATTAGAAAAAATATCACTGGTTTATGTGATTGGTTGACATATAGTGTTCATCTCATTCAAAAACATCGATATTCTATTAACTTGTTGTGGGTACTATAAGTGCACAATTTTTAAATTTAAACTACGCCCCTAATCATTACAATGCTAAGAATAGAATAAAAGCTGAAGAAATAGCAGCCTACGCTGCGATTTATGCTGTTGCCCTTAAATAAATTGCGTGTACTCAGGATCTAATATGCAAAATAGGACCGTGATTTGCTAGGCATTCTGGATGTGCCTATCATGTCTCAACATCCTGTGCAACGTGCACATATAAATATATTTCTTGTTGAAACAGAACTGAACTATTGGGGATACAATAAATAACAAAATACATGAACATGTAAATACAAAAAACCTTTTTTGAAAAATAAGTCTTTCTCATAGTCTCTAAAAATGCTCTAAATACATTTGTTTTCTATATTGACAGTGCATAGTTTACATACATCGATCAAAAGATGTTCATAGACTTGATTAATTATAATTAAAATTTTTCTTTAATTTTAATATTGACATTGTTACAGTTTTTTCATAAAATATATAAATTAAAATGAACATTGATGAGTAACAATAAAATTATGAGTGGCCAGTCAAACACTTTTTGCTATCTCTTTCTTTCAAGAGAATTCTACATAGCTATATTGTTTTATGGTCCCATTAAGCATCGATATCGCTGGTTATCGACCGGCGATTTGAAAACATACCTTGTTGTGTCATATTAAAAATAACGTCTTGTTTATTTTTACAGCCAATAATATTTAAAGTCATTTCATATCAATGTCTCCCAATTGATAAAGCTTTAATAAAATATATTCGTAGCAAAAAAAAAAACATTCGTCATACACCCTATTTTAGAAGGACAATTTTGAGTACAATGTTGCCGAGCGGTCGACACCCTGTCGTCGAATCAGGAAGTAGCCCAGGTTTCAGTAATTAAAACAAATTAAACCTCGCTACATACCTCCAATGTTGTTACCCTATTGATCACAGCGATTGATAACAACTGTCAACCGTTATTAGGCCAGCCTAGGTACCTCAATCTAAATAAAACATTGCGGGAAAACATTAAGTGTGGTAGCTTCAACCAAAGAAAAAATTGTTCAATAACGATTCGTAAATAAAGCTCGTTACTCTGACGTCTACGCTAGAATTATATTTATATAGCTCAAAACATGTTTACATTTGTTATTTACAAACATACATTTATACATAAATCGTAAGTGAAATAATTTTTCAGGGAATGTTTTATTAAATAAATAGAACCAGGATTGTTTTTCTGGCGTATATCAAATCATTCGATTGCTTTGTAAATATATTCAGAATTGCAAAATAAACAAAAATTTCGTCTCAGACTAAATATACCCAGCCTGGTTGTTTGCCTTGTCTATATAAAGAACGAAATTATATTATTGTATTTTTTTCTGTATTGCTAAAATAATTTTTGATGTTATTTTGTACATAGTTTTCAGTTTCGCTAAAGTAATTTAATTGCTTGAAACTTCAATCCATCTACTTGTCTATTGCTTTCTTACTTATTTTATTTTCACCCCAATAATTTGAGTTTTACTTTTCTAGTATGGATGTGCCAGAGACTTCGTACGCGTGGAATTTCTTTCAATTAATTTCGAGGCGATTTTGATGAGATAAAGTCTTAACTATTTCTCGAGCTACCGGTGAAAATTCCAAGAAAATCTACCTAGTAATTATGGAGATTAGCGAGTGCATACAAAGAGCTATACACTGCAGTTTTATTGCATGCATACATTGTTTTCATGAGAACGTATTATGTATTATGCTTTCTGTCCCAACTATTGGCAAACTTAAATGTTTTTTATAAGCAACTTTTGGTAAAAAATTTGGTGATTCTTTCTCCATTTTCCTTATAATATCGTTTCTTAATTACCTAAAATTCAAAAACAATAGAGACCTCTTTAAAGAATTTCTATAGAATTATTACTGATTTGTAGCAGTTTATAGAGAGTTACAGCTATCGTTTAAATATTACAGTCAATGCGTTTACCCTTTATTAAATATTACCTCCTAACATTGAAAAAAAAAAAAAAAAAATGAGACATTTTATTTTAAGTTTAAAAACAAATAATATTTAATTGCAACATAAAAAACCTGAAGAAATGAGAACAAGATTGTACAATAAACGAAAATAACGGAAAAACTACACAAGTGAAATTATTAAATTATGCACATTTATTTTCATCGTGTTGATGCATTTGTGAACGGCCGCAGCGCGTGCGTCATGTTCTCAGGAAATACAAATTTAGAAAACTGACACGTATAATAAAATACTGTCGAATAAAGGCTGCGAAACAACTTGCATTACAAAGTATTCAGGCAAATTTACCAGTCCTAATTACCTTCCATTTCTTGAATTATTCGAAAATAAAAAAATCATGTCGTACGATCATAAAATATTCACATACAATAAATAAAAAATTGTAAAATATCGAGTCACGTGCGTCATAGTTTCTACTACTTAATTCTCGACTTTCGACTAACAAATATTATTTGTGCAAATTGCGATGGCGTCATTTCCAGGAATAACCATATTTGGTATGAACTAATGCCTGTTCTAATTCACCCATGCATAAAACGACGTTTGTCATTTATATCTCCGAGACGAAGCACTCCATTAGATAAACGGTTTAACGAATTCGCACCATAGATAATGAATACGTTGAAATTCTTCAGCTACTTTTATGTTTTTTTTTTCGTGTGTAAACATTAGAATTGGAAAAGTTTTCTACAACTTTTGCTCATTCCACAAAATGCAATGTGAATAAATTTAATATCAAAGCTGGAACACGACTTCGTCTCGGGAATACATGAATGCCATCATCATAAATAAAAAATGAAACGGGGACGTTATACCGCCGCCATGTTGGCCGTGTGTTTATTATTTTGGCCTATAAAAGCAACGGTGTGACGTTATGGAATTCTCAAAAGAGTTAAAATTCTATTGTTTGTCGATTTCGGTATGTAAATACTGACAAAATATCATGTTGTATTGTATAGAGTACAGTAAGTACAAATAGAGCATAGAGCAAAGAGAGCACAGAATAACAAAACTTTCAAATATTATAATTTATAAGCGTAAAGCTTACAAGCATAAAAAAGTATTACATCTTCGTTCGTCTTTATACTTTTATTAACTGTGAAACAAAATCAGTTACACGTAATGAATACAAAACCGATATCCCTTAACATGTCCTGGATTTCCTATTGTCCTGAACAAGGTTATAAACGAACTTTGCACTACACTCCCTAGATTTTAACATCGAAATTGTGTCCCATATTATTCCCAAATACAACTCCGCAGTTACATATAACACTTTGTTGTATGATATGTATAATAATTAATCAAAATTGTAAATAATAATGATATTCATATTATGACACTGCATAAACTATATTATTGTAATAAAAATCATATAAATTCCAGATCTATTCGACGGTAAAATCATGAATTGATTTATATTTCATAGCTAAAACAACTCCATTATCATATTTTTCTAATCGATGTTAATTTCACGCGAGACCGCATGGCGCCGCCGCGCGCGCGCAGCGGGACACCGTTTTGGACTCTCGTCACTGTTTGACTAACGTTAACGGGCTATTAACAACTTTCTATCTACGCTCATCATACATACTGTATTACCGGAATGGGCCCGCTTCTAAGGGAGAAATAATTTCTTTGTTTACAAGAATTATTGCATCGATAAACATATTAAGACCTTGCAAGATCTGTTGTTGTATCTTTCTTATCAAGAAAATTGTTTATTTTAATAATTTCATTTTTTTTTTCTTACAGAGACAGCACCATCTGATCCCAAACTAAGCGATGAGACTTGTACTACGAATACTAGATAGTTGATAGAATACATATAATAAATAGAATTAGTTACCCACACTCAAGACATCAATTTTTAATCAAATAAATAAATGTTTGTCTTGTACGGGAATCGAACCCACATCCCCAGCGCAGTGGATCACTGCTAACTGCTCCAATCAGGCAGTCAAGTCAAGTCAAGTGAGGCATTACATATGGTCACCATATTGATTGTCATATATAATATTTTGATTTAAAAAACATAAAAAGCGTATATTAGAGTGGAGAGAAATGATCTACGGAATACTATGAACCATCTATTCATATGTGATGTGTAGCAGACATATAGAAGTTCTATAATATATATAAACACTCTAATGCCTGTCCTAAAAATAAATGCTGTATACGATCACTGGTTTGACATTCGCAGAGATGTCAGACGAGAAAGCCTAGCGTCGTCATAGCGTTTAATTATTCATAGATTGTTTACGCCATTTTCCTCCCTGAAAATTATAGTTTTTTCCCCATGACTATAAACAGCTGACAAGCGGGGGCGGGCCGGAACAGACGCGAGAAAGCAGCTGTCACTTGCCATGTGTCATTGAACGCGGGTGCTCTACGGAAGAAATGAGTGTCCACGCGGGCGACTGAATAACCAAAAAATCCGGGCCGGTGCGAGACTAATCCAATTGTAATATAAAACTATTAATTTGCAGGAGTAAAAAACATAAATAGTGAACCATTAGACGATTACGCGCCGAACGCCTGGACTTTGAGAAGACGCGTAAACGAACAGGGTGAGCCCCAAAACTGAGATTCGTCAAGCTGTCCGGGCGTGTACATAGGTACTCGCCTAAATTATATTAAACAGTGAATGTAGACTTCGAATGAATTATTTCCACGTCAAGTGTCCCCTGGATGCTGAACATCAATTAGTGTCACCGTCGACGTGCGAGTTGTAATAGTTATCAATAACGCCGACCCTAGCTTTGATCTGGGTAGAGTGAGATTGTGTTTTAGCGCCCTCCAGTCGGTGCTCTAATTTTCCAGAAATTCTAATTCGGCTTCATGATAATTAAATAATAATTGCTAATTTTCAAAATAAGTTTTTATTGTAAACATCAACACATTAAGGTTAAATAAAATAACTTTAAGTATCGTAACACTGTTTTATATCTTTCCGAAAGTAAAAACAAAATTTAATTTTTTGCTGAAAATTCTTTTGCATTTGATTTTTTGGCGCCTCTAGTTAAATGGCGCCTAGAGCAACTGCTCTAGGCGCTCTACCCTTATAGGTCGGCGTTGGTCATCAACCAAAATAAAAAATCAAAGGAAGACCGATAAAAATATATTAAAACAACACTCAAGTTAATAAAATATGAATGAAATGAAAGCATGAATAAATGCAACATATTTATAAGAGGTGAAAAATTTGAAATAGTGAATGAATTTATATATCTGGTTCAGGGAGATAAATAGCTTTTTACTGAGTCAATATGCACCAAAATAAAAGGGGCTGCAAGATTTATTCAGTTGGGTTTTTTTTTTTTCATTTAATCGCTTTCGCATGTAGTCGCAAACCATTCTCTCGAGTAGTAATATTTCATTTAAAAGGAACTTATTATTTACTACACAACTTATAACAAAAACCCAACATGCCCGATTGTGTTTTACATTATTATAAAATGATTTAGATGAAGAAAAGACGTAGTTGTAGTGTCGTTTTTGAAGTAACTAATTATGTGGTAATTAAATATTAGTACATACAATTATAGTGACGTAACGGCACCTTTACTGTAAATTTCGTCATAGTTACTACACGCAATGTTCTGGCGTATTTATTGTGCCCATTTTTTATCGACTAAATAGTATGGCGTGTGAAGTACTATACAGTATGTAAATGAACAACAACGCGTCACTTGTTTCTGTTATAATATATTATATTCTGATTCCAATAAACATAATAAAAGTAAAAGTGAACATAACCAGTAAAATATATAAACTTTGCTTTCATTATGCTTATTATAACAATCTCAATAAGCATAATCAGTACTACAGTATCATAATTTAAATGATACTCTATAACGGATATAAGTGGCGCAGTGCTATTCATTTACATACTGTATGTTATGTCATTTATCTAGATTGTTTATTTATAAACATTTTGAAAGGAGAGTCAGTATGGGGAATAAAATGAACAAAGCCATACACGCTGTTATGTAGAGGCAAACTATCCACAATGGAGTTATATTTCTAGTACGTGGGTAACCGAGCTAGCTCTAGTCTTTCGAGTTTGCCGTGAAAATATGAATAACTTCGCTTGTGAAAAGTTGTATATGGTCATTCTCAACAATATTCAATTGCAAAGTTTGCCGACCTATTTTATTTATGCAGTGCCGTCTGTAGTTTATTCTACAACAACAGCAATGCAATTAACTCAAAACCGTACGAGATGATGCTTAGAACAACATTTCATTTTTTTTTTGTGTAACAGGGCATACAACTATTTACACAGTTTTCAAAAACAAACGTATAAGTTATATGAAAATAAGTATTTTCAATAGCATAGCATATATATAAGATAACGAAGTTGAGTAACTTAAAACGAATATTAATTTAAAGCAAACACAATAAAGACTATTCGGAATGTATATGTATGAAGTGCTCGAAAGATAAGTATAGAAATAGCGATTCTAAGAGATTGCTGTGGTTTGGAAGATGCAACGACTAGAGTAGAAAGATTGTCTTGAGTTGGTTTGACCATCTTGGAATGAACAGAATGAAAATTAACATGGGTGTACCCATGAAGCTATACCCCCCCTGGCCCTGGAAATTGTATATTCTATATTACATGAGTGAAGCGCGGACCATCTGACTTTCAACCTACCCTAACCCCTTCCCCCCTGCCCCCGGGGTCAGTAGCTGGGTACACCCATGTATATTAACGATAAAAAATATAGAGCAAATATCTCAGATGAACCAACACGGAATGACTTATAAAATCAAGTTCATATTGAATATGTGGCGTCTTAAAAACGCTCCCAATTTTAGGCACCCGAAACCAGCGAATTCGCGTGAAACCTTGGTGAAACGAAAGACATAGTTATGTAAGTGTCAAGTGCAACTCCATGGCCTCCGCTTACCCCATCGGGAAACGGGCGTGAACTTGTATTATGCGAGATTTAGTTTTTTGATTGATTTACACAGTATGGACGTCTAAAACTAGTTTATTGTTCGTCGGTTTCCTTTCATGCCAACTCCTAAATGCTATGCAATGTGCTTAATAATGTGCATTTTCTTCCCTTTCCAGTATCAATCGGCACTCGTTACTTTCAAATAGTCTACGTTAAAGAAGTTTATCGTCGTCATTGAGGGAATTAATAAATTGCATACAAACGAACCATTGTCTTCTCGAGAAACAATAAGCATGTCGCGCCGGCAAAGAAACTCATCAGTATAATTTATTTTAAATTACTTATTACACTAAAGATATTATTTGACTTTATTTTCATTTTTTCATTTCATTAATTTATTTTCATTTCAATTCAAATTGATGAACGTACAAAAAAAATATCAAAAACAAAAAATGGGAAACTCAATATAATATTTTGGCAAAGCTATTAAATTACCATATTATTTATCGATGATGAATTATTATTATTATAGATCACTAGCTTTTACCTCCGGGGCTTTTCCTGCGTGGATACAAAATGTTTTTTCACCCTTTTTACATATTGACCGATCTTGCAATCCCAATCTCGTTACCGCTTTGAATGGTTCCAGCACAGTTCCTGATTCCGATCCCACCCACGTCCCACATCCAAGTTCGAGCCCAGTCCCATTCTCAACTTAGGTCCTGATCCCGGCTCTCCATTTCGCTCCTCCTCTCGCTTTCGATTTCGATACCGCTAACGATTACGATTACAATTTGTATGAAGTGCGCGTAAATGTTTGTATCAAAATAAAATACATATGGTAGCGTTAAATAAGTGATAGATTATTTAGAATCAGTGCAGAACTTCAATTCAATAGTACAAATTCGTGAACGAAGACAAAGTTGAAAAAAATATGCTATTAGGTGTAAAAAAACGCATGTATTCGAATGCAAGTATTCGATTTGAAATTTTGACAAAACTGACAAACATACGGAAGTTGAATTTTTATATATAAAACTAAGTAACTAAGTTACATTACTAAAATAGTACAATTAAAATTTATCTTTTTATGTTGCAAATGAAATAATATTAGTACAGTTTTTTTTAGAAAAAACACGGTATTAGCTATTATACCAGTGATTTTGTTACATGTGAAATAGCTTTATAAAAATTCGGTCAGCAGTTTTAGAGACTAGCGTGATCAAACGGAAAAATAGACAGACAAAACTTTTCATCACCTGCAAAATCTTCCTTCATCACCTGCAACGATTTTGGCAAACGGTTTCCTTGTACAGGCATCACGGTCCTACAGTTCTATTATGAGTACGGATGATCACACATTACGACTTTCATTAACCCAACAATTTCAAGCATTATAAAATTTATATAAGAAGTAAGAAAAAAGTACCACAATTTTCCAATCGGACCGCATTAGACGTGGCATTTCGAACCAATTTCGTAAGCTGAGACGGCCACTTTTCCCAAACGCGCACAGCGTTCCCACCTCGGCGAATGGGCACAGATAACGCCTAAGTACGTGTAAATTATACCTCCATTGCGGTAAATTACGGGCTTGTAATCGCCACGGACGCCCCCTTGCGGTCACGAGAATATACACACTTGTTCCGAATCGAAATACCGGATTAGGAAAGCGGCAGGATTTTTTTTTTTTTGTTTTCGTCTATCCGTGGTCGGGGAGCTTTTGTTTAGAATTCTCGAGTTTCTGTCTCGGATTCAGGGATTGCGAGCCATAAACGCGCAGCTTTAACAAGATTTTTGTATTCGAACTGAATCGTCTATTTGACTGTCTTTCGTTTGTAGTTTACAGGAATGAAACTGCAAATGAAAATGAATTCCTTAGACCGCCCGATCTTACGGTTTCGGAGGCAGGACATTGACCACAAACGCAGTCGTTTAGACGCTCGTCACTCATTGTAGAGGAATATTCGTTTAAGTTAGTCTATGGTACAACATGTCTCATATCGAAAGCGATCGATTCGTTTATATCAGAGTGTTATGGGAGGTTAATGAAACGAGACGAAAGAGTGTTGGTAAAATCATTTTAAGTGTTATATGAAAAAGAAGCAATTTAAAACACCATACAAAGCTGGCAACAAAATATTAACCATACGTATTTATATACAAATATACCAATAACTTGCAATACATTTGGCATGCGGGCGCGCGTAGACCGATCGGTTCATCGACCGCTTTTGTCGGTGCATCGTTACGACCGAGCGTGCTTTTCGGCGCCGCGCGGTGTCAAGCATTCCTGGCAACCGCCCGGCGCGCGCGGAGAGTGATCGCGGTCCTGATCGCGGTCCTGAGCGCTGTGGCGCCGCGCGATACTTTCCGTATTTGTCGAAACACTAACTTGACGGCTGATTGAAAACAATTTGAGCGAAACAACTGGTAGAGTCTTTTCGCTGCCGTATCATTCAATCAAATTTACATATATATATTTATAAACAAATAAATATAGTCAGCAGGAAATCGAGCGGACTGCGTGATAAACAGTGGCCGATCAAAAGTATCGGATGCCCCGAGCATATAAGTGATGAAAACCCCATGTTAACTAGATTTAGAACAAAATTTATCACAAAATATATATTTCTAAATTCATATTAGTTCGGGTACGATTAGGTTTACAACCCTTTAAAAGTAAAAGTTTACTTGCTAACCTTACAATTACTTGAAAACGAAATAAAATATTGAGCAGTTAAATTGAAAAAAATATTGGCAGTTTTTCATGCAAGTCGATTTACAGATAAAACCAAAAAAAGACATGTAACATTTATCAAGGGCAGACTACCTAGGAATAGTTAGTAATATTACGTGAGTTCTAAAAAAAAATATTAAACTTTAAATAAAATAACGAATGACGGAATGAGATGAAAGCGAAACAGGGACGAAGCCAAATTAGGACAATACGAAATTAACAAAATTAACCACATGCTCCCGTGCCCCTAACTTACAAAGTACCGACACATTACATTGTTTTTTTATATTCCAGTTGTAAAAACATTAAGGCTCTTAATTGTAATATATTTTTTAATATAGATAATAAAATTAAAAAACAACGGATTAGTGTGAATAAAACTCGCATCCAAAGACAAACTTACTTCTAGTTTTTCTTTTATCAACAATTTTTTAAATGTACGATCTTTTAAAAATCTTACAATTTCATAGTAGTACATATATTAAAAAAATGTATAATCGCACATCGGTCTAAGCCACGATCCATGCAGATGTTAGTTCGTGATGATAAAAAAGTATTTTTTATGTGATATAAGTATTTTCTTCTATTTGTGCTGTGAGATTTCACTGTTTGCCAAAAATCACGATTCTAATTTCTAGGTAAATAGGAAGAATCTATAGGTTCTGATTTACTTGTGAGTGTCAAAATATAAGCCATATGTGAGCTTATTTTCTGATCGGGTTAACTTAGAGCCTTGATTTTTGACAGCTCTAAAAGACGAAAGATCTAAATATTTGATATTAATTCCAACTTGATACCCTGTGCGTCCCTGAAAAAAGACAAAGGTAAAACAAAGTAATCCTGTAGGGGTTCCTTTGGTCTTTTTAATGTACGAAACTCTAAAAATAATAAAAATTAACTGTAAAAACTATATCTCACAGTTTTTCAATTTTTAATGCGTAGCTATAAACGCTAAATGAATTTCGAAATGGACTCGGGAAAATCATAGGTTTTGTTTTAAATAAAAATCCTAATGTTTTGTAATTTTAATGCGTTTTTCAAGAGATTTTAGAACTCGACTTGTGAGCACAATATAGGCTTTATTTCATACAGATCGAATGTCAACAAAAGTGCAAGATGAAGCCAGGAAAGTTACAAAGCAAATTGCTGACATTAGGTACACAAAAGTCGCACTACTAACAAACAACGATTTCGAAATAAATAAAAAAAAAAAAAAACCTACACTCGATCTTCTGATCACGACGCACTCGACTTATGGAAAAACGGGGAGAAACTGAGAACGCAACCGGGGTGGAAACCGAGTGTGAGAACGACTTTAAGCGAGAGCATGATCGGATTCGAAATCAGAAATAGCACCAAGACCGAAATGGAAAGCGTGAACGATATTGGGATTGATAGCGAAATCATTCGAACGATGAAGAAACTTATTCTTTGTCCACGCGGGCGAAGCCGCGGGCGGAAAGCTAGTCGTAAATAAAAGGCGGACAAAACATTAGTAAGCAACAGTTTTACCAGCGACATCTTGCCAAAGCTTGGTACGATGGCGATGGCGAGCTGCACAATATCATCTCGAATAGACAACGATCATCATGTAAAATAAATTTTATTCAACGTTCTTTTTAAATAAAACACTAGTGAAATTTTAAATCACTATCACCGCTTTTTGACATCGAGTTCATTATGAAGAATAGAAAAATATTTGGCATAAAGTCGGCGATGGAAGCCGCGCGAAATTGACAGAGTAATGACAGTCGATATATGTTTGTGGCGAGTTTATAGTGTGTTTATGGCGCGTACCTTTATAGCGAGCTGGATTACTTTGGAGGGGCATCAATGGTTGCTTATCGATAATCCTTCCGTCTATTTTTAATCGACTTTAATAAAGGAGAAAAAAGAAAGTAGTTTTATGCTCGTCTGAACGTTTTTTTTTTTATTTATATCCAGCGACAATTTCGCCAATTGTAGACCGATTTCGAAATGTTCATTTTGTTTAAAAGTGTATACACCCGAGGTGGCCCCATCGTCAAGTCAGGATCTGATGATGGAATTCCAGGGAAATCGACGGACACCCTCAAATGGAATAGGCACATATAGTGACTTTGAGCTCTTTTTTTTAGTTATTCAAGTTTCTGTGTATGAAAGTTACCATATAATGCTCCTGAGCTGATGATGGAACCCACCTTGACAGTTAGGAGTTAGCCGATAATATGTCGAAACTACTCTTCATTGTCTATTAGTAAAATATAATATACACATAATTAAAATTAGTTACTTATTTATTTAGCTAAATATTTCCATTCATTTATATAATTCCAACGTGACAATCTTAGCAGAAACTCATCAGAACTCTTAGCAATACTAGTAAAAATACAGTGAATTAATTTAAAGTGGAAATGAATAAAAATGTAATCTGTATGTATATACATATGTATATTATAAAGAATAACTATAATTTATGTAGTTTGTATGAGAATAATTTGGTAGTTGTACCCAACTAAAAATGTAATAACTCTGGAATGACTACCAGTGGACAATAAATTCTTTACCATTAGCACCGTACAAAAGTAAAGGAGATGTCTGGTCAATTTTAATATTCATGGTTTAATCCGCATGTAAAGTAGCTAAATTAATTATGAAGTTATATTTACTCGATAACTAAGAAATGTGAAATAAAGTGAATTAAAAAATAAATAAAATAAAAATCGCCTTCAAAAACCCATTTAAATAATTGTTTATACAAATTTCAAAAACAACTGATTAGTTGTTCGATTTCACTTAAAGCCAAAGCAAACGATAAATATAATGCATAAACATGAGCATGAAACGTTAAATACTGAGTGAAAAAAAAAAGGAGATCTTCTTCTTCTAAAGAGACACAACTGTGTCAGATTTATCTTCAGCTGGAACCGACTCCAAAAACAACTGATTAGTTGTTTTTGGAGTTTATTTAGTCAATTATTTAGATAAGTTTTTGAAGGCGGTTTTTTATGTCTATGGTGTTAAGAATAAGGACATTGGTACGACGTTATTGACACTTGTGACAGTGCTATATCAATGAAATGAAATATATATATATATATATATATAGAGTAAAGAAAGAAAATAAAAATGGTAATGCAAAAGATGCTTCACCGTCTATCGGGCGTCCGTGACAGCGTTTAAATAGTTGCAATAACGGACGACAAAAAATTACAGGCGCGCCAGACAAAACCGTTAAACGTCACATGTATATAAAACCTAAATATGTACTAAAACGAACAGCGTAACGGAGTAAAACTCAGGTTGTCTGAAACGCAGTTTAATCCGGAACGGACCATTTGTCCGTCGCAAGTTCCAATCGTTCCGAGTGTCGAAAATTGATAGCCGACGTACGGCCGTGAATAATTAAAGAAATAAAAAATAACAAGCAGCCGACGTACGTTTAAAACCAAAACAGTCCCATTAGTGAATTTCTGGCGGCAGATAAAAAGCTCGACTTGGCTGATGAGAGTTTTTTTTATACATTTTTTTTTTTTGCAATGAGTTACGAAGTTTTTTTTTTACGACCGATCGGATTTCTCGTTTTTCAAATGTTTCATTGCAGAATCGCAACAGCGAAACGCTAGCGGGATATGTCGCGCCATCTATCACGAACATTTGCCGAAAGGCATTCTTCACGTGAAGACTCACCGAAACGACTGAAAAGTGTGGTTACGGTAAATACTAAACCAGAAGGAGGCATGAGGCGAAATTGAATTTGCGTTTTAAGACGTCAGCTTCGAGGGCTGAGATGGGAAGTTAAAAGAAATAATTGATAAATAAATAAAAAGCGGAATGCGTAAAAGTGAATTAATAAAAAGATGGAAACCGGATGACTAAAAAATTATCTAATCAAATGATGAATATTTGTAGTCAGAGGCGTATGTGTAATAAAAGTCGTAGCACGAAAGGAAACACGAATCTAGTACCTCAGAAAGAATACGCAATTTTTTCTCAATACGGCACCTGGTTGTCACAATATTGATTGATTACTGTCATCTATTTGGTGTCACTCGCAAGATTAGGACAATTCGATTGGTACTACAATTATCAAAATCGGTCCACTAGTTTAGTCTCTAGAGCGCCACAAAGGGACAAAAATACATAGGCTGATAAGCACATTACCATCCCTTGCATCGTGCAGTCGGGAAAAAATTAAATAGTTTATCGTGTAAAATGTAATGAAATTGCAACATTTTATTTTATCTTCGAAAAGATTTCTCTGAAAGGGCTAAAAAAAAGGGTGAATGTAAATAATAAAGGGCAAATTAAGGTAATAGTATCATGATTTCATTATAATAGAAGGCATTTTTGTTTTCTTTACTTTCTAAACTTCATACAACAGTCATCCTTGACTGCGTTTCGTTATAGTTGAAATAAATAGTTGTTTGAAATAAATAGTCGCCTCGGCTCTGACGATTTCGTTGGATTTCATACGATATAAAATTTTTAAAATATCCCTTAATCGTTCTTCAAACAGTGTGGTCTTTCTTTTGTTGACCAGTACAGTTACATCAAAAGAAAATTGATGAATTGTCACTTACCAATCGCAATACCCTAACACTATTCGTGCTTGTTAAGGTATACTCGCGATCTTTACTCAGCCTCAACGGCCCGATACGAGTTGACAGACGTCGCCGCGCGGCGCCACCGGTGCGGCGACGGCGTCCGTGACCGGCAGCCTAACGTGCCCCCGGAACATTGGCGAGTGATTTAATACGATTTAAATTAAGAATTCGTCAATTAGCCCTTGTTGAGGGTCGATCTGCGCACTACCACCTAGGTAACAAGTTCTTGTCTATTCGATCGCATTAAACTTGCATATTGCATGTTAAGAAGCGATATATAAACGTACGTCAATAAACGAATTTATAATACATGTAAATTACAAGGTATATTTTATCGTATCTCGGCTATTATTACAAATTTTACGAAGTTTGAAAATAATAAAAAAAATAATGTTCAGAAACATTCACGTGCCTCATAATAAGGTAGAAATTCTACCAGTGTCTCTTTTATGAATAAATCATTATGCAGGTATTTAGGTTATACTATGGGAATGTACCGCTTCGATATAATAAAATAAATTCACTAAATATAGTAAAATTAATTAATAAGTATGTAATAATTTCTTTGACAATACACATTCAAATAATTCTGTCCATTTCGAACACCAGCAGCGTAAATGTAATGGACAACGATATCTAAGCCGAACCCGATATCTCGACCGCGATCGACGCGGACCGTGTTGTGTACAAATATGATTAAGAAGGTGTCGAGCACAATGCCGATGGGAAGTCGCATCCCCAGAGCGATTAGATTACTCCGCGCCAACCACAGACGCAAATTTTTGATTAACGTCTATAATTCCGTCCGATTCGATGTAAAAACATGAGAGTCTTACTTAGCGATATGAGATTCGGCTATATTTTTTAATCTTTTCCGACGACGTAAACATTCGACAATAGACGTAAACGACGCATATTTATTTTTTTTTATACTCCATTATCCAGGAACGCGAAGGAAATCATCTCCATGTCCGCGCCGAGGTCACGCGCACGGTCGAATATGAATTCCGAAACTGGACAACACTTACCGGCTTGCGGTAACAGGTACCGGAGACGACGATGCGCCTTGCACAAAAATAAAGTCACCCTTCGTACATCTAAAAAGGGCGCGAACGTCGAACGGAGATGGGGGACGACGCCGTGAAAGGTAACTAGAAACACATACGACGATTCGTAATAGTCATTAGCGGTCAGTAACGAAATAAAGTACGAGAACTTCCCGACGGCCGACCGTATCCGACGACACGATATCAGACAGAGAAGCAGCCGGCCCGCGCTGGAGCCGAC
This sequence comes from Eumeta japonica, assembly GCA_005406025.1. NCBI lineage: Eukaryota > Metazoa > Arthropoda > Insecta > Lepidoptera > Psychidae > Eumeta > Eumeta japonica. The sequence goes on along the minus strand of BGZK01000482.1, from coordinate 361,187 downwards.
GCGGTACTGGCCGAGCCGCGTGCCCGGCCCGCTTCTTCGCCTCGCTGCGTGCGTTCCCGCGTCGTGTTGCGGCCGCGCGCCGCGGACGAGACCGGACCCTATCCTGGAATTTACGACATCCTACGGGATTGATATCGCACGTTTATAGCGGCCGTCGCGGTCTATAGGAGAGAAGTGTCGATCTGATTTTATAATAGGGGACCTGCATCGCTTTCGTACGGTTTTATGCGACGATAGTTAATGCTCGGATAATTACATTACGATTATCTCTATTGCGATGTCGCAACGAACGCGACTAATAGCTTCTGTGTTCTTGATCCATTGGCGAATTAGGTACACGAACGCGCCGCTGGTTCGGTACACTGCTAGTTTCAAATGCGAAAAGCTATAAACATACTTTATTCGATAACACAGTGATAAACTTACTTTCCCATCTCGTTGCTCGCGCATGCGTGTTCAGTTCGTAAAAGTCCAATTACTTATGATGACCGATTAAGCAATAAGTTTGAAACCAGTGAGTTCAATGTCTATCACTGTTATACAGGGGCTGTATTTTTGACAAAACGATATTGAAAATATTGTAGAATACGAAATTGATACGTTCTCCCTCTCGCTCTTTCACAGGCTAATAGTATAACGTCTCAAATGCATACCAACTCCAACTTTACTATTACTGTTTGAATTTGTTGCATCTCAAAACTGAGTAGATCTCGACGTGATCCTCAAAACCACAACAGCTACACGACAATATTTGCGAAGGCTTAACCGAAAATAGTACAGAACCTACTATCTAATCATTATAAAAATAATTTCTTGAACTATTTTTTTGTCTGTTTTTCTCGTTTTAATTACTTAGCGATTCCGTTTCATTACTCTGTTTATGAAGTTCCACATGAAACGAGGAATTCTTAGAATTAGTCTGTAACGTCTATGAATAAAGACCATCACAGTTTCTCCTAAATACAACTTTTGTAATCTATTCTATGACTAATAATAAACCGTCTACACGAATGTTGCGATCAAACGTTCTACATAGATGATCCATCCCACTTTTGTGTATATAAAAAAAAAAAAAATTTTTATAGTTGTACTTCTTTTGATTATGAAAAAAGTAATTTTTTATCGGGGTGACACGAAAATTACACTATGAAGTTGTTCTCAAGTGGTTTAGCGATCGAGTTCGGACCACTAATAACTGATGTATCAAACATTCGAGCTGGAGGAGTTGCCATGTATCAAAATATGGACGATACTACCAATATCATTACTCCGAATATTAATATAATTGTACGAGAGGCGAAATGTGTCACTGAATGGAAAATAGAAGATTGCAACAAAATAATGTTAACTTAATTCAATTTTTCATTTAATAATTGTAAATTGTTAAGTAAGTAATCAGTGGACGGGAAAACATGATGCTTTAAGTATATTTTTCGCATTTTTTTTTTTATCTAATCTAAAACACTCTTTAACAGGATTGACTTTCTTCATGTATTTATATTATCTCCCAGGGTTCAAGCCACCACAGTATATAATCTGGAATAAAATTATAGACGGACAGACATATTCCCAGAGTTTAGCCATGGTAACATGAAACTCACTGTTTCACCACTTTAGTACTAATCAGTTAAAAAGTACAAATCAAAATATGAAAAGCAGGTCTTTCACACATGCAGATGATTCGACGACAAGCAAAAATATGCTGTTGGTAAATATAATTGAATTAATATATAAATAAAGATAGCCCAGCTCTCGAAGTCAGTTATGTATTTCATGAATTTGTTAAACTTTAAACAAAAAAATGAGGAAGAGGATATCAAATTTTTTTGATATTAAATTATTCAATCTTAATTTACGTCATCACATACTCGTTCGATTATTTTAATAATTTAAGCTAGACATTTCCAATGAGTTCTCGGAAAGGTAATTCCAATATTTAACTAACTAACATCGAAGACTGTTACTTCACGAAACAAACACGCTCGTACGACATCAAAGGCGTCAATTCAGAATGTATATCGTAAGTATCCATTGTATAAATGATTTCAGATCATAGTATGTGGCCCGTGCGAGCCAAGCGCGACCAAAAACAAAACGAAGCGTAGATCGGCGTCCCTCGGACCGCGCCCCGCCGACCGGCTAGGCTAAAAAATAATAGCTGAAGGCGTTTCGCCGAAACAGCGCACAAAGCGGCACCCCGAGCCGAGCGGGCGCACCTGCCGCTGCATTCACGCCGTTGCGGGCTGCACCCGAGAACGAAGCCATAAAACTGCGAACAAAAAGTTCCTTCGTTCGTACGTGTAGTGCTAAACTTATTCGAAGGAGTTTTACTGTTGTTTTTCTGAGGACCGATTCGTTTTCTCGAACTGATAACGCTTTTGAAATTGCACGAATTGCTGTAACTGAAATTCTGTCATTATATCGAACACCAAAAAATTATCTCTGCAATTATTCTGTACTATAGCTTCGGTCATCTGAACACTTTATAATGTGACGGGAAATTTTATTACAGATTACATTTCTACAATCTAAAGTAAACAATTGCGATTCCCGTTCGTGCAAATGACACGACGGTACCTCGTTTTTGTAGATGAACTTATTATAGCTATTTACAACATCGATTTACATAAATGAAACTATTCAGATCAAATAACTCATTAACGCCATGTAATATTAAAAAAAAATCTTATGAAACGTCGTATTTTCTTCGAATCTTGTGAAAAATTATGATTAAGTGTCTAATAGGAATCAAAGTAATTAGAATTTTAAGTTGTTTTCCAAAATATTCACGAGTTTACAACAATTATTTTAATAACATTTTCCAATCTTTCATTGAAAGCTAAGTCTATTCTAAAATTTTGCATATTAATATTAAGGCTCTTATTACTCAGAAAGTAATTTTTTTGTTATTAAATTATTATTTTATTATTAATCATGTAGATTAAAGAAATTAAAAAAAAAAACATTTAGTCCTGTTGTTATACAAAAGATGCTATGCATATAAATAACGCTTAAGTGAAAAAAAAATTTTTTTTGGGTCCCGCACTCTTATAACATCCCTTCGTTGTCCGCCTGTTCATCAGTTCGTTTGTCTGTCAAGACCCTTTTTTTCAGGAACGCATGGAGGTATTAAGTTCAAATTAACATCAAATACTTACGTCTGCGGCCATTTAAAGCTATAATAAAAATCAAGCTTTTAAATCAATGTAATCAAACAATACGAAAAAATACAGCCATTTATGCCTTATATTTTGAAACTTGCAAGTAAAACATAAACATGTAGGGTACTTCCCTTTGACCTAGAATCATGAAATTTGTCAAAAAGAAAAGTCTAACAGGACAAGTGTAGGAAAAAATATAAAAATCGTTAATTCTGAATTACATCAAATGCATTTTTTTTTACGTGATTAGACACTTTGAATTGCGATTAGAGTATGGACCGTGATGTAGACCAATATATGGGATAACATTTCTTCATTTACCACTATGAAAATTTAAGGTTTTTACATTAAGTATGCGATATTTTAAAAAAATCAACGATTTTTTTGACAAAAAAAAAGCAAAGATTTCTAAATTCCTGAGGCCGATATCTCCCTAGTATCGGTATCGAAAATGGACAAAAACCATCGAGACTCTTGATAAATAAAGTATCAACATACATAATTAATTTTGTGCGGAATCTTCAGGGCGCGAGTGCTATTCACGTTCGTCTGTTTTTTTCTACTCATGCCCACATCTCTTTGACGCCGCTTTTACATGTATCGTATCGCATGTGCCAAAGATATTTATGCACTAAAATAGTCGACGGGATTTTTTATTTTCAATATAATCAATAAAGTGGACTGTGATCGTGGAAAGGAGCAAGCAAGTTGAAAGAACCTGACTGTCACCGACTACGCATCGTGTCATCTCCACATCTTCATCTATCCTGCGGATGACAGACACGCAGAGCACCCGAATCGGGCGAACCTGCATCTCATAAAACTGCTTTCACTGTTCGAAAATTCATGACGATGAGGAACGCAATCCCTGTGACAGGATTTTTGGAAATTCATTCCTTAGACAGGTAAAATAGGGAATAAAATGTTGTATGGAACATCTACGTTTTTCAAATTTGCACTTGATGAGAAAAATTACATTATTATTTCCTCATGCAGCTTAAGAACGACGCGCAGATATAATTATAAGATTAAGTTCTTTCACACATCCTTGGTACTTATTTTAGAACTTAAATAGAACGAATAGCTTTGAGATAATAGGCAGCGTTGAGGTTGATACTAATTGATATTGATGTACGATTGGCGTTTTAGTACACATGATGGGCCTGTATTAAATTTTGTTTTGTTTTTTTAGTTAAGGCCATCAAAAGGTATAAACGAATTCATTTAATATTATCCCGTTGTTTGGATGAAAAACCTTTCAGATGACAAAACAACATAGGAAAAAATAAAATAAGTACCCGTTAGAATTTTTAATTGTTAATATTGAAACGCAAAAATCAGTTTTCGTATTTCTGCGGACAAGGGACAAGCGCTTGGAATCGCTTTCATTTCTAGACACGTTAACAACGCTGTAACTTTAAGGCTTTAACTTCCTAATTTAAATTTGGATCCCTATTATTTTTTTCTTGTCTATTTCACGTGACATTTCGGTTTCTAACCCGTATACTTATCACTCTATTCCAGTAGCGCTCGTGATAAAAAGTCTAGGCCGGCTGGTTAGGAAATGAAAATGACATATGTCAGCGCTCGCAAATAAAGCATCTTTGAAGGTGCCTAAGGTGCTTAAGAGGTATGTATTAGAAATTCTGAAATATTAAACGTTATGGACAGCAAAAATATTACCGATAGCGAGTTGCATCAAAACTGATGACGAGATTCGTAAAAGTAATCCATAAAAATTGACAGATTAACCACACATTATCCTATGCAATATTCGGATACGTTTAGGGTTTTACTTTTGGTGCAACCTGTCGTCAAAATTTCAATTAGACGCTAATTTTATTTTTGGAAAATCAAAATGGGCAAAAACAAAGCAGATGTTTTTGCATGAAGCGAAATATCATGTACCAGAACAGGGGATGTAATTGGGAACAAAATCGGAAGGGGTGTCGCAAATCGAAATCTAGAAATAGATTCGACTCGAAATCGGGATCGAAATCTGGGTCAAGAACGAAATCTGTATCTAAAACATCGTTTGGATCGAAAATGAGATTAGAATGAGGATTGAAATCAGAATAAGGATCGACATCGGAATTAGGGCTAAGCTTATAATTTAAATCAACCCCCCATACTACAGTGTGCTTAACATTTTTTTTTATTTTATATCAATGAAAGTTTATTGATAAAGAAAAGACAAGTAACATTTTTGGTACTGGGTTGTTAAATCAATTCACAGTAGTGCCATAGTTCTTCGTAATTTATAATTTAATTTCGCAAAAAAAAATAGTAATATAACGAAAAATCTTTGACAGTTTATAATTGCATAAGACAAATTGACATATACATGTACAAATTAACATAAACACGTTTTGAATAACAAATATTCTTATTATGATATTCACAATATTATGTTTTTCATAACAAAGTATAATATTTTTGGCATGATTTAACTATCGTATTCGGTATATAAGGTAATCATACTTTGTGAAATAAAGTTAAATACGCAACGCCACCGATGATCGTTTAGTGGATTTAATAACTTTGACTTTGAAACTAAATTAATCTTCACGGAAGCTATGCCCATAAAGCTAGCTCCGCCTTCGCTAACACAATATCGCACTTTGTCCTCCCAGACTAGCTCTCAGCGCAAACGATGAGGTCAACCCAAACTATCTAAGCACGCCACCTTCTATAATTACAGTACGTTATCTATCATTGTTGATGTGGTAAAGTGTCGTACCCTATTTGCTTCCCGCTTTCGTTTCTAGTAAATTAATTATGACTGTTCTGATCGGCGTTGTTATTAGTTAAATGTTTTATTGGTTTTTCTTCAGTATAAAATACATTATTTATGCTGCACTTATTTAATAGAAATATTTTTACTTTTAATTTGCCATAATTACAGTCGTTTGTAAGCTAATCTCTACCGTCGACCCGTAAGCTAAGTAAGCAGTAGTTAACCCGGCAACAGATAGCAGCGTCCATCTGAATAAAGAGTAGATTACTACAGTCACGAACCCGCAACGGCCAAGCGCGACGCCTATGGCTAAAAGCCTCGCGACAATTACGCAAAGAAAATGGCGCGTAATCCGAGTCAAACCCCCGGTTTTTGGCTATGGTCTTAGCAATTTTCAAGCAGAGAGCCTATTCCTTTCCAAAAGGCCGGCAACTCACTAGTGACTCGTCTGACGTTGTAAGTACTTACGGACAGCGATGATTACCTTCTCTCTAGTGGCTCGCATGCTCGTTTTCTCCTCAAAAATCCTATGAAAAAAATTAAAAAACAGTAATAATGTGCGGGGAGTCCCCGGAACCGAGGTGATAGCATTTCAAGGTCTGATAAGAAGTTGCTGAGCTGGAAATAACAGTGGACAAGTTGCGCAGGCATATTACAGATTTATCTCAAATATGAAGACAGAAAATAGACACAATAAATCTTTAGACCGGCAATCTATACTGCTACCGGCAACGGAAAGGAAATAACTTACTTGCCTCAAAGTGGTGTCTGGTTTATCGTCCATAAGTCCCTCTCAACAATGTAGCAAAGATCGAAAGTGTGTCAAACAGAATAGCGTACCTGGTACTCGAGCATTACTAAACAGTATTTGTTAAAGGGCTTACAGATATACCTATCGACAGACATGTGAGCGAGTGTAAATATTACAACGGGAAATCAGGTAAACGAAACGGTGGTGAGTTGAGAATGTGGCAGTTTGTATTCAAATGTAAATTTAGAAAAGTCTCGTCTGATTCATTCAAAAACTGCCAACAAGCCAAACCTCGAATGTATTCGGCTCGAATTTCGAAATCGTTTCGAGCACCTAAGCGAACGTGATAATACGAGCAACAAGGTTGTGGAAACTGTCCATGCGATTGAGTCAGAGTTCATCAAGACTAGGCGCCAAAATAGAAGTCACAAGTTTATGGGTGACAACCGCCCATTAGGTGGAGTGACGGCTTGGTCAACGTTGCGAACCACCATATGTACGGCCCGAGATAGTGCGTTGTAGAAATCTGAGGAGGCCGTTTATGGCCAGGATAATCAATGTGTGGATTAACTTGTATAGTTACATGTTTTTCAGATGAAGCTATTATTCTTTCATTTAAACGATACGAGGACATTGTTTTTCTGTTTTAGATTCCATAATTATATTTTTCTATTTTATTATTAAAACGCTTTTATTAGCTTTATTTTTAAGTGTCTTCAAACTTCAGATATTTGTTTATAAAGTTCATTAGTTAAATAAAATTACTTAACAAATATTTGGAGTTAATTTTATTATGAGTTAAAAATATAACGTAGGATATCTCAAAACTTTAAATTTCGGTTTAATTATGTTTTGTCAGTATACCCTCACGTTTTCAATTGGTTATATCACAGAGTACAATTCAAGAGCATGAATTTTTAGAATGAAATAAGAGGGTTTAGTAACATTATCATTATTTCACTTTTCACGTAAACTTGCAAAAATTTCTTTCAAAAATATACATATTTGAAATCAGGACAAAAATGTATATAAACTTTTTTTTCTTCGTCTATTAGGAAATTTGAAATGTTGCCAATTAGACATTATTCTATGGATTCCATTCGCAAAATAATTAAACAGTTTTAGAGGTTAAATATCTTTTTCTCAAAAAGAAACTTGTCAAAATTCTAATAACATTGATGGTAGCTACTTAAGGGACCTTCAAGAAGAAAATCTGGAACGTCTCCGGCAAAATTAAAATTCAAGTGACATATAATTCAATGCTCAGAACAAAATTATAATAGGACCTCGGCTACAATTTCCGAGAAAGTGTGAAAAAAAAGGTGGAATTGTCAGCAGAAAGTCTGTTTGCCCACTGTGCACTAAGTGGCGCGTCTGAATTCAATTCGAAAACGCAACCTCTACTGCACATTATCGCAACAGACGTAGTCCAAACAAGTATCAAATTCTCCGATCGGACGGTGCTGTTTCTCCGTATTAATGCGCCGCGACGATAAGGACCCCGTAACAATTCCGAGATATCGTTGCACGTGTTATTGAAGTTCGTAAAGCCTACAACGGCGACACAAACCTTTAAAATCGTTTTTAAGTCATTTTGATGGCGCTACTGAACTCGATAGTTCCACTCGATTATTTAAATATACTCTAAGTCAATCAGAGGGACGTTCTGAAACGATGTGTATGTTCAGTCAACGAATTTGAAAAGTGGTAATAATTAAAAATTTCCTGAAAACTATCTAAATGAAATCTGTGAAACCGAAATAAGTCCGCTTCTATACTGTATAGAATTATTTTTACCCTCTAAGAGACATTTACCGAACATCGACCTGACTGAAATATCAGAATGTTTTAAGCAATTAATTCATATGTAAATAACACTAGTTTAATGTGGAACCATTAGCCGAGAAGTGATAATTTACATATTACACTATTTTTATTTGTGGAACAGATAATTAATTAGAATTTCAATTATTTTTCTTAAATATTCAACTACCTGAACTCCTAACATGTTTCCTTTTTCAAATCTATAACAGGTGTATGATAATTAATTATAATTATAATATTAAATTACCACATTTTGATAAATCGCAACAGGTGCAAGGATAGTTGTTAATCGTTTCATGAAATTATTCCTAAGCGAATATTTATTCACACATCTGAATCATAGACGTATAAAAAAGAGATCTCTTTTTTTATAGTTCAATGATCTGAGTGCTTTGTTTTATTTCATTTTACATTTCAAATTCATTCGACGATAATGTATTTCTATATTCAATGTATCTTTTTCTTGAAGACGATTTAAGAAACCAATGCCTAAACATATGGCTTTTATAAGAATAAAATAAAAATCTATATAAATAAGTAGTCGTTTTTAGAATCGGTTCTAACTAAAGATAAGTCAGCAGCAGTTGTGTGTCCTTAGAAGAAGAAAATAGCCTTTTTTTGACTCAATATTTAATGTTTTCTGTTCATGTTTATAGTTTATGTTTTTTTTTGCCTTGCTGTTTGTTTGCTAGCTAGTTGTTTTTGGCATTGGTTGCAGCTAAATGCAACCAATGCCAAAATCAACTTATTATTTAAATAAATTTTTAAGGCAAATTTTACTTTATCTTTATGAAACTTATTTTATTTTATTTAACATTTTTTAGTTATCGAGTAATTATACGGATCGGACAAGTCTATTTTATTTTACAAATAACAAAAAAAATTATAAACGGTAGAGTGAATCTGGAGATTTTAAAAAAGAAGAAATTGTCAATGAACAACTTTCATTTTCGTGATTGTATTTCGATTATTGGTAATTTTTATTTCACAATAAAAATAGGTAAAATAGCATTCCACACGCGCTACACCCAAACTACAAAACATTGTCCTCTATCAAATTTTTCTCGTCGAAAACAATAACTAAATGGTCTAAATACAATTAAAAACCATTTTTATATTTCACAGCCGGAATTGCAGCTGACGGACTACCGCTGCGTTCACTGAGCGCACCGGTATTTTAGCGTGATATTATAATTATTAATCGCTATCTTCTGTCCGCGGCTCCGTCCGCGTAGACATAAAATAAATTCCTACATTTTTTATGTAGACAGATCACGCTGTTAAGCATAAGCCCGATCTTGTGCCTGTTTCGATTCCAATTTGACTTCGATGATGGTTCCAATCCAGGTTCCGATTCTGTTCAAAATATGTACATAATGACAAAAAAGCTAAGAGCGAAATGGAATAAAAACTATTGTATATATTACCCCGCATATAAACTATGTATTGCTTCTCATACAAAATTTCTAAGTCTGTTCAGCAGTTTAAGTGGAGTTAGGAAAAAAAATTAAAGGCAGACCAACAAAAATTCAAAAAACCATTGAAGTGTATTCTGTTAACATTTCTAATATCATCCAGATTAATTTTCCTCAAATATCTTTAATATATAAATTTTTCTCTCTCTACTGCATTTATAAATTCAAGTTCGAACTATGGAATTGAGTTTTTTAACTGTGTTTTTTTTTGTGTCTCCAATCTTATTTCGCATTCACTCTAAAGTATATATTGTTTGAATTATCTGAATAAATTCAGACGCCTCTATTTATAATATTTATGTGTTTATGCCATTTAAAATTCTTCATTTGCATGTTCAATTTTTTCGAACAATTTTCCAGGAACCATTTCAAATCGAATGAACCCTCGGTCATATGTTAAATCACAAAATCACGATTCAACACGTTTTTCAATAATAATGCTCAGTGTCAGTCAAAAAATCTAAAATTTTGTATTTTAAAAATAATGCTGACTAATCTTGTTATTGAGGATTTTTTTTATTATTATTCTAACGAGTGTTAAACGATTTGAATTCCAAAATAATATAATCATTGCGAATTCCCAAAAACATAATTGTGTGTGCTTTAAATTGTAATATGCAAAGAGATTGTCATTCCGTGCAAATTGATATTCATAGCTTTTAGTGCCTTTACCCAGCGATCAATAGATGTTAACTGGAACGAGAGATGACTTTTTGTCAAACAGCAAAACCTTCGTAGTGAATCAAACTACTAAATATACTCTCTAACACCATTTTAGCATGAATGTGTTAAATCTCTTCGAATTTCACACTAATATAACCATTAAAAGTTCCAAAAACAAAATTATGCGCTCTTCAAATTATATATAGGCCATTTCCATTCACATACAGAGAAAAGTTTTTAAAAAGTTGTGGCTATTGCGATTTGCGCAAGCGCGTCTTCGCTTCAGTGCTACCACATTTGCCTGTTTCACCTGTAAAAATATAGACGTGTCTATCGACCGATGCACTGAACTTCGTAACTCCACTGCTAGTATACTCGGCTCGGCCTCGGTAAGTACTGTAAACCGTAAATACGCCGTAACCAATAAATGTATTTTTCCTTTCAGTTGCAATTTCAAATAAGTTACTGAAAATAATGTTTAAGTTAATGTTTACGCCGATTCGAGTACTTTGTCCACGATATTATATCTACTTGTGACTTGTTGTTGTGTATACATTGTCAGTCTATATCTTATTCGTTAATCTACAAATTTACAAACAGCATGTTGGACTGTGTGACGATTTTTGATATAAATCGATATACAAAATTGTAATAAATATTATGGCGACATTTTTAAGTTTAATCAACAATTCAGCTTCTTCCTATATAGACTTTCCTCGATAGAATCTTCTTGAGAATCTAAGTGAGAAATACTTTCACTCTGTTGATGGACAAGGGAGGCAATTCTCGGACCATGTGGAAATTGTCACATGGGACAATTTCTAAATGTGTAATTTTCGTAATATTCAGCATACAAAATGACGGAACATGTCGAGTGATGAATAAAATATATATTCTCACTCACCTATGGAAATTTAAAATAGTCTCTATTTAGAGATTGCGATTTTTTAATAGGTACGAGAGTATACTTATAATATTTAAAAAGGAAATCGTGTACTTTTAAAGCCTTTCAATATGAAGTAAAAACACCGTTATAAGACAGTAGCGGGAGGACTGTTAAGCCTTGATTTCATTAAAACAAGGTATCACTCGTTATATTGATCTTTAAATTCAACGTGTGACAATTGATGTCGTGTGCATGCCACATAAGCGCCGCTTGACGATTGTCGCAGCTTAAAAATTGAGAATACTGAATTCGTATTTTTGTTTGACATTTATCATTTCGTATAAAAGGAAATATGTCAAATAAGCACACTGATACAACATTAATTATTAAATTTATTCTATCAAATTTATAATCTATTATATATCTCTTTAAAAAATGTCTCGTGATAATTTAAACATGGACCGAGAATCGCCTCCCAGATGTGATTTACCTCGATTTACTATGCGGAGGCAACACTGAAGACTTCAAGGCGTTAGAGAAAACATTTTCTTAATACATTACATCAAATTCGTCTGAATGTATTTAATAATGAATGTACAACAATATATAAAATATTATTACAATGATCTGACGACTTTTGCTTAGAAGACCAGATACTCGTTCCTTTTGCGTTCGTGATTGTCCTTCAAGAGTTGTATTTTTCCACTATCACTTGAAGTTATCGTTTATATTGTATACTGGACGTGAACTGTTGTTAAAAAATGTACTATGAAAAATATAATATTGTAGTCATAACGTTTAAAAATTATTACAATACAATGAATTTATATTTATACTATGTTATATTGGTTGTACTCTGTACGTATTAATTGTAATGTTAATAGGAGCAGAACTACGGTGGCAGAAATTGTTCTTATAATTTTATAATATTGTTATCTGTTTTTAAAACATTGTTTGATTCAACGTACAGATGAGGGTATATTTTTCTAATGCCGGGTCTTAGACTATAAAGTACGTACTTATTATAAATTAGAATTACTGTTATTTTGCAGTAAATTTTTATATAAAATGGGACTCCTATTATTTGCATCTAACTTTCGTAGGACGCCATTACTATATAAACTTATACAGCTAAAACCTCTTTCACGACGCCATTAAAAAAACAACAACAGTTGTTTAAACAGTGTAAGAAAACGAAACAAAAACAGTTGTATAAAAGTTTTCGCAGTAAAAACTTTTATACAACTTTTGCGCATTCTTTTTGGATACACATCTGCCGTACATATTTCGTTTTGTTATTCATTTCACATAAATATTACGTGTATTCGGGCAGATGTCGGGTTAAAAGCTATTACGAAATAAGCGACAACGTATTTACTTGTCCGTACGAACCTTCCGCGCGTGCGCGGCATTGGCGTTCGACTATTAATTATCTGAGTCGCCTACCATATTATTGGTTCCGTAGTCGAGTTCGACAACGGGCCGCCGCCGCTCGCGCTGCGCCCCCCGGCCGCGCGTACCTCACGTTCGCTCGTTAACGACAACGACAAACAACGAACATCTTAGCGGTCGGCATATAATTTTCGATACAAATCGAACGGCCCCTCGGGGTCCTGTTCAGAGAGCGCTCGTCTGTTTCCCGCGTCGTGAGCCTGGATAGAGGGCATTGTATTATTTCTGCGTCCGCTCGGCCCGATAATAAGCGTGTCGTCAGCGGCTGCAGCGCGTGCAGCTCTGTTGCGCGTCAATGTAATGGAACCGCTAATTTTAGTCGGTCGTCCGTGCCTTTAGCCGCTTTCGCTCAGGAGAGCAGTGACTCTTTATACACACGCATACTTTTAATTACTATAAATTATATTTAAAACAGTCACCTATGTTATTTTTAATTACTATAAAGTATAATCAAAAGATTTGGTAAAACCAAATGTGTATGCCTTAAGCGCTCGTGCCATACTATTTTCTTTTCACTAAAAGTCCTCTTTTTTTATTTTTGCTTTTCAAATGATTTTATAGTAAACTTGAATCGAAAAAAGGATAGGTAATTTCATATTCATTAGAAATCGTAATGCAAAATAAACAACTTCACGCTCGATCTCAACCTCTATTTTAGATATTTAAGCAAAATGGCGAATCAAACATGAATAACTTCCAGTTAAAAAATTCAATTACAGCTAATCGGTACTATATCAAGGTGTAATTTTCAATACAATCATTCCCAGTCTATTAACAATGAGATTGAAACAGAAATTAAGTTTAAAAGTTAAATAGTTTTTTAGTTATCGTGATTACACGGGATTTTCAGGCGACAGTAGAAGCATACCTACGCTCGCGCTTAAGGCATGCAATTGGCTCTCGTCGAAGGCTCCGTCAGCGTGGACACAGAATGGATTCTTTAATTTCTTGTATCGACCGATGACACTTGAAAATGTCAAATACGATCCCGATCTCGGTTCTGCTCTCGATTCCGATTTACGTCGCGATATCCATACCGGTTTTGCCTTTGTTAAGTTCACGTGAACAAAGCCGCGGGAAAAATCTAGTATCGTTGTATATCATACCCTATGTTTTATTCTAATGTAAAAGCTAAAATAGTATAAAATCTCATGATAATTTGTAAAGTAGTTTTTCCGTGAAAATGTAACAAACTATTAATACCGGTTACGACTTTCCATCCCGTTTATACATTTGTGTACAGCAATTCGAATTGGGACTACATTGGGATTTACACCTAGATAGAACAGAATCTAAATTGAAATCAGAATCATGACCAGAATTCCATTGGATTCATGACGATAATTTGAATGGGGGTGACGATTCAAATGGAAATTGTGCAAGGGATTTCAATAACCATAACGATTAGGACAGATATAGGGCATGATGCATTTGACCTAATGCTATGGCCGAGTTGAGAAAGTAGCAGGCGGCGGAGGCATCAGTAAAAAAATATATAGTAATCAAAGAGAAAAAGATCAGGTTGAAAATTATGTATATGTACTTCAGATAACTCTAAAATTAGTGCATAAACTTGTCGACGAATAACATGACTTGAAATTTGCTATCACACTAAATATTTCAAACGAGTATCCTATGAATCCTTAGAAATTTACAAAATTTAATCAAATACAGTGTGAGCACAAATGTGCTTGAATGGTGGACACCTATTGCAATCGAGATTCACATGCGTGCCGATATGGGCAAGTGGTTAGATTGTTGCTATTGGCCACTGAACATTGTGAATAAATAAAAGAAATAAACAGATTTTATTCATTACAAATTCATTTATAAAAAGTTTATCGCTGTCATTTGTTTCACATTTTTAGAACGTATGGATGAAAATTTGAGGAAATTCGAAGTTAACGACCTTGTAAGTTATAAACAGAAAAATACACCGCGAATACGAAACACCTCAAAAGAAAATTCACGAACGCTTAATGTATTTTTAAATGTCTATCCGACGACGTCGCGCATAATGGAATACGCGAAAGTATAATTTTTCTTCCTTCGGTTTTTTGTATGGGAAGCTAACCAGAGGTTCTTTTTTGTCAATCTCGCTGCGTTATATTAAGCGGGTTTAAACATCGCAAAGTCTAAATATTAAGTTAATCTGTATACCGTTTGAACCTATCTATTTATCTAACATTATTACGAATTGCTTGTGTGCAAGCGTTTGCTTACCTGCACTACACAAACAAAGAATCTTCAGACAAAGGTCCGTCTATTTGGTAAACACTTTCGAAGACATATCGTGTGTCTTAATCTTTACTAAGTTTATTTTTTGCTTCGTTTTAAATGACTGTCTATGATGTGTCAAACCATGGACACACGCGGCGACGATATTATGGTAGTTTTGAAGTGTGTAACGCCCTGGTGAATTCGGGCTTGTACAGTCGTAAATTTACATAGGTTTCATTCAACTATGTGGAGGAATAGGCTACTACCCTGGCCAAAAACCAACCCCCACTGTCTTTGTTCAATTTGAGTCCCGACCCTGAGCTCGAGCCGCAATTAACGCTAACCGTCTCTTTCGAAACCGCGAAATGCTCGAGATATATATCTGTCTTACATCAATTTAATTTTTAACTTAGGTGTGTGTTCTTCTTCGCCGCGCAGCACATCGATCGACACTTCTTGTCAATGCTACGACCTTTTGTTATTCTGAATAATGTGTATAATTTAGCTGTTGGGCAAATTGTTGTGCAATAGGAATGAATACAGAATCATGGATTTGCTACAATGCATTAGGGATGCGAAGGTTTTGTGCCTACTGCCTTGAGCTGGTGTTGTATCAATAATTAATAATTCCAATTGGTACGTGGCAAATTTTATTAGGAAACATGTCTGGATGCCTACTATTAATCTATCTAGGCAATAGTTGTCGAATGGTTTTCACCACGTAACCACGCCACATTTACATTTATTACAAATATGCACGGATTTGGACTGTATCAATCTCGGT
This sequence comes from Eumeta japonica, assembly GCA_005406025.1. Classification (NCBI taxonomy): domain Eukaryota; kingdom Metazoa; phylum Arthropoda; class Insecta; order Lepidoptera; family Psychidae; genus Eumeta; species Eumeta japonica. The sequence goes on along the minus strand of BGZK01000482.1, from coordinate 345,234 downwards.
GCGGTAGATGTAGATAAGGCTTTTCGTTCCGAAATGGAGACTTTGCTTCTAATAAGCACTAGATTGTGTTTTTGTCCAGTTTTTATTTTTCCTATACGCCTGTCGCGACCCTAGCGTAAGAAGCAGTCTTTCTATAAGAATAACCTTGTCGTACCGACGTAATAAATGAAGAGGATGGTGCTATAGAGACACATTTCTAGGCCGTCTTCCTATATAGGCTCGCATGAATTGATTGTGCAACATGCTTCTCATAACTTAACATAGATGCAGCTACCTGAAATAAAGAACCATGTACATGACAAACAAACGTCCAGAATTAAATTTTATTAGTTTATTCGCCATACGAATTTGAAAAACAATTTTTAGGTCGCAATCGATCTCCGCGTCGTGTACGTCACGCCGGACACCGATACTGATATTTTAGGCCGAACCTGCACAGCTTTCGCTTTTTCCCTTTTTTTTTTCAGATCACACGAAGCGAAGAGGCCGCCGCGCCGCGTCCCCGAGCCGGCCCGCGAACGACACGGCAAAGCACTCAACGCCGTCGGGCTTAAAATAGAGGCGGCGCGGGCGCGCGTCTCGCACTCGCCGCCCAACTCTTAAGTCGCATCAGAAATTTCAGCGTAAAGCCTTCTCTGATTGTACAGAGACGGTGCGCAGATGGGCGCGGGAGTCCGAATGCGAAAATATAAATTTATGCGAAGAGCTGTTGGCCGCAGAGGACGTTTCGTTTTCTTCATGTCGAGCTCTGTATTTCGTTAAATTTTCCCTTGACAGTAAAATTCTTTTAGCATAACTTAAATTGCTTATAAATTTTGCTTTACATTTATTATGCTGATTCATTCTAAAAACAGTATAAATATTTGTAGAAAATCAGAAAGTTTACATAATATCAGAGTATATTAATAATTTATGTAAATGTGAATTCGTAAGCATAAAAACAGCAATAGAACTGGCAGTTCTCTAATGTCCAAAAGACAGTTTGGAGTAGTAGATATAGGCATAGGTAGGTGTTTGAAACGCTGTGGAAATTATAGAATACTTCATATGTTTCATCTGACCGTAAAAACGTAGACCTGTCTGAAGGGCAGTGAGGTTTGACCAACCCTTGAATTTCAATCATCTGACAGGTAAAACGTCCCACCAAAAACGACCTGCCTTTAAAAAAATACCTATTTTTAGTTATCAGTATTATTGTGTTTAAGTCTTCTTCCGTGTCAAATATTTGTAATTGACCATTCCCTCCTGCCCCCATCATTAGATATCCTGTCCCCCACCCCTCAAGAGGCCGGCAACGCAGTGATGATTCTGGAGTTGCTATTTGCCGCTCAACTATACTGTAAAAAAATATTTTAAAAAATTTACAATCTCCTATTAAAATATAGAACGCGACAAATAATAAAAAAAATATTAAACTCTTTAAACATTGAATTTGAAGGTATTAAAATTTCATAATATCTCAAGGACATTTTTAGCAAAAAATAATCACAAATTTTAAAATGGAAATAATAGATTAAACCCCACTACACTTCAGCCACTTTGGTGTTTTTGCTTTCAAATAAACCAAAAAAGTACTGTACAAATTTTCACGATAATTCAAATATCTAACCAAAAAACGTCCACAGTCCCTCTTACTATACATTAGCTACGACACTCGATCTAAGTATTACAAATTGTATTTTGTGAAATAAAGAAATCATATTTATTCAAAATAAAATATTTATACACTCTAACTCTAGGTCAAATCGATTTTGGTTTTTTTTTTACTATTACAGAGTACGAAAATACGAAGAGCCGACGAAAAATTTCTCAAAATCTCTTTTACATCGATGCCTGAGCATCATTTTGATTAGGACATTCATTTACGCAATAGTGGCCTTTTTTTTATTTGTTAGGCTCTCACACACTCTTCGAATTGGTTATTACTTAATTCTGCTACGCTCTTAGGAACTTTATTATACAACTACAGATCACCCATAAAAAATTATTGCCTCTTGAACCTGGAAATGACAAGCATTCGTTTTCCTCTGTGACACTCGCTTCTCTCCGTAATGCATGAAGTGGTAACGATATAAACCTAGTAATGAATTGTAAAATATGGATCTTCGACCACGGATACGCCGCACCTTAGGAGCCGTTAAAATCAAAATTATTGACTATTGAAACGTGTGCTCTTATTATTGATAATAATATTGTTCGGTCCAAAATTGAAGTGCCGCTATGTTAGTTAGTTATAATTCGTTGCCTAGAGAACATTTTCTACGCTTTTCTATACAAATAATAAAATGGTAGCAGGTCTATTTGTACTTAACGTACTTTTTGGAAATTCTTATTGTAATGGACATCATTATCGAAACAGATGACAAGTGAGTAATTTTGGAAAGGCTATTTATATTGTTTTATATACTCATTTAAATTTTAAGCTCTTTTACTTTTAATTTATTCAACAATGTCCTTCAACTCATATTAAAATAAATTCACAATGTAATTAGGTCATTTTGAATAGTATTATGTACTGAAACCCTATTTGCAACATTAGTGTTTAGCCTTACTTAAATTGAAAGTGCACCGTTATAATTTTCATTTAATTTCTTGTACCCACCATAATTACTTTTTTTATGAAGAAGTCTAAGATGAAAGTCTTTATTTTAATGATTTTGCACACTTCTGTTACGAAATCATGACTTTTAATCCACACATTGAAATTTATAACAAAAATAGTAAAAATTTTGCTAAAAAATTAAACCAATTCATTTCATTTAAATTTGTCTTACTTCTTCGTTTGAAGAACGTTGGTTTTTCTTTATCTCGCAGGTTCGAGAACAATTAGTACTGGAATCATATAAGTTTCTAAATATTTCTCATAAATTTTGTTTACATATGTATATTTTTATCTGTTACATTTTTGTATGCGTGTATATGTATATATCATATTATATTCATAGTTCAAGTAAACCTTGTTTGGGTATAGACAATTTACGGAAATGTTGCAAGATATTTTTTCTATTTAAATATCGATATACGAAATAAGGGGTTTGATAATTATCTACGTGGATTTCATTTTTATTGAATATAATCGTCGGCCGTTCTCTCCCGGTGAAATAGTGTGGACACCCTACAAGAAAAGGACAACAGTTCCTGTGTTCGATATCTTTCTCTGTTTGTTTAACGCAGTCCTGTCTAACCGTTAAACCCATGTATTAAATCCATAAATTCAAAGTTAGTAATCTAATTTTAGTAATCTACTCTAACTTTAATAATATAATATACTATTAACAAACTAAACATTAATATTATAAAGAGGTGTAATTTGTCTGTTTATTTTTATACAAGTGTTATTTGTTTGTGTACAGGTTACTCCTTTATAGAAATAATGAATCAATATTAAAAATTCTTTCACTAACGAAAATGCCATGAGTTATACAAACTATGTCCTAATTTCTTTTTCTCCTATTCTGATTTGTTTTTTTTTTTTTTATATACTTGGCAACTTCCATCAAAATTTGTTCAGCAGCTTTAACATTCTTGGGTAACAAATCTTTACCTTATAATAGTGTGGGTATTATAGATAATTTCACGTTTCAAGGCCACGACACCACATACATACCTATCTACATAAACGTTTCAGCAATTATTGCATCTGCCTTGAGAATAAAGCAATCACGAACGCAACATAGAATAAAAATAACATTCCACATGCGTAAAACAATACAAAACAATATAGTACACAATTCATATAATGAATGGTTGAGATCGGGAGCGGAACCGACATCGGAATTCAAAGAAGGGTCAGATTCTAGATCGAGAGCGAAATTTCAAGCGAGAACGAGAGATACCAGTGCTGGGGTTGAAATCGAGGAAGAAACCGAGACCGACACAGCGGCAGACCGGGACTAAAACCGAGAACGGGACTGCTATAGGGATCATAAGTGAAAGAGCTCCCTCTAATAAAAATGCAATTGTCATAAGTATTTGCGGATGGAGCCGCGAGAGAAAAGTAGTGTTTTTAGTATGCGGCCTATCACAACACAGCACATAACAAGTAATATGACCAAGGTGACTTGAAAAAAAAATAAGGTGTCTGACGGCGAGATGACATATCTGCGATGACACTGAACGTCTTAGTTCAGATTTACTTTTATACATTTACTTTCTAATTTTTTATTCATTTATTGGAATAATATTTTATTTCATTTTTTTTGTATGTTCAATCATAAGGAAATCTTTCGACTTAAACATGGCGTCACATGGTCCATTAGAACAAAACGAGAGTGAGTACATTTCTATTTTGTAATAAAAATTATCAATACTTTATCGAAATCCGATTATACCGAATATTGTTTATTTATTTTTATATTCATAGATGTCCCGTATCGGGACTAATTTTTTTCTTTAATACAGTCAAGCTTCGTGGTGGATAGGTTACATAAATGTGCCGCGAATACAGAAGCCTTAAATACGAATTGGTAATTGGTACGATTTAACGGCAAAACGTTTAAAATTTACAAAACAAGATTATAGGCAGTCATCGAGGACTGCTGACAGAAGTGACGACTTCAAACTGTAAAATAACATCGTTTTTTTTTTGTAATTTTCAAATTGTTTGTGGTCTAAAGCTCAACGTTTCGTAATTCATAAATTAAAATCATCAACAATAATCTTTTTTTTTCACGTCTAACGGCACTGCGAGCAGAGTTCTAATTTTAGCAATTGTACAATAATAAAATTTATATTCAAGACAGTCAAAAAATAATACGCAGATGAGTATTATGTTATGTCCAACTTTTAACAAGAATTGAGGACGCGTGTCAATAAGGTGTATATACCTCACACTCAGATATATACAATTTATTCATATACGTAGGTGTACACAGGTCGATGAGTGCGCAACTCGGTGACGCCAAGTTAGCATGTCGGTGACGCCAATTCGATAAGATTTTCACCCATACAAAAATCGCCCGATGCGCCTTGAGAAGTTTTAACTTCAAATCTACGAGGCGTGTAATATATAGAAACTGAAAAACGATCTTCAATGTGCCCCATATTTCATTAAATACTTTTAAAAAATCTTTAAACAGGCCAAATCATTCGCTCAAATCTCTTTAAGTAATTAGAATTTGAAAGACATCATATTTATGATCCTTGCCGAACACGTATTCTTCATATGTGGGCAACCGCCGGCCCTCGAAACATTTTGAAAAATTTCATATCTGATATCTATTGGTTTTTCAGTGTTGTAGGACACATGGATAACAAAATTAAATTAATAAAAATAAACATTAATATACAATACTAGAATATTTATTCGAAAAATATTTTCTTGTGGTCGAATGAAAATAGCCATGAAAGGGTTCATTGGTTTCAAATGCGTTTTTTTTTATCAGTACGATCAAGAAAATAATGACACTAATTGACAATTTTATGAGGTGTTAATGGAAAATGTTGACGTTTGATGGTCATAAACAATGACTGAGACGCCATTAGATAATTTTTATTTCATAAATATGACAAAATATTACAATACTAGCGCTCTTTCTGTAAAAAAACGGCAGTAACAAAAACAAAACAGGCAAGCAGCAAGCAAGTTGGTAACTGTAACAAATAAGATGATAGATAAGCAAAGGCGTCTACGGTTTTAAACATTTTAAAAAACCAAAGAGAACTATTCTCTAGAAAACAACTCCCCAAGCTTTAATGAAAATGTTTTTTTCACAGAAACCGTAATTTCGTAAACATGTTACCGAATTTTAAGCCGTGATTTTATAAGTACATTTACGGTAATGATATGAAAAATTTATGGGACTTGAAAGAAACTGAAAAAAAAACAAATTTAGCAAAAGCACAAATATTTGCAATGAGGACTATTTAATTTAATTATTATAAAATGATCGTGAACACGAAACGAATTAATTATGTTGTCAATGATAACATAATATAATGAAACCGTGTTTATGATACTTATTCATTTTTTCGTATAACCATTATGATTGCCATAGACATTGGTCCAAATTTTCCTTTCGATATTTTTAATGTTCAATATCTATTTAATAATAAAAAAATTAAACAATTTACCCCCGTAGCGAACACCAAGCAAGGCGATACGGCGCTGCTCCTCAACGTCGGCGACATGATCGACCTGGCCATAGGAACGCCCGAGGTGACGTCACTGCAGCGGAATATTGCACTGAATGAATTCAAAACTATGCACTAACTATAAATTCGTTTCAAAAATTCGGTACCGTCCAATTAAAATTATCCATTTACAAGATCGCTCACGTGTCGGTCTGTTTGTTTGTTACAGCCTCTATACATAATTAGAAAAAAACTGAAAAGTTTCTTTTATTATTAATTCAGTAATATTTAAAGTACAGTATTATAAGGTTATATAAATAACTGGATTTTTTTTTTGTACACAAGGCGTACTTTCTCCTTTATGTTCGAAACTATATAATACTAAATTTATAAAAAAGAAACTTATGTTTGTCACTTTACTATAGAAGCAAAATGAAATGAAAACTTATACGGCGAATAAGGAGCGAGGCATGATTTTAATGTTAAAATTCAATTATTTTCTTTTTATTTCTGTACTCATGAAATAGTATAAGTTACCATGTGTATAACTACATATGTAAAGTTGTTTAGTTATTTAGTCGATGTGCATGCATGTAATGATCCTTAATTTTTATTTAAGGAAGAGGGTTTTTTTTTAAGAATAGTGACTACTTCAACCGAAAGTGCAGTTATCGGTAATCACGAAAGCTTGTCACAATTTTAAGCACCCAAATCCTTGCGTGTGACGATTGATAAATATCAGTGATCCAGAACTTTTAGAAGTTCGTTACAATGTGGTGCACTGTGGTCTCTGCTTATCCTTCTGAAAAAAAGCGTGCGTTTATTAATACATTTCTTTATTATTTTTAAGTAATAAAACGTTTCTCAAAAATGTTAATCATTCTAAATAGGTTTTATGCTGTAATACCTAGACAACCAAAGTTTACTCGGCATCTTTCGATTTTATTGTAGGAAAATGATAAATTCGCGCAGGAAAAATTGTTTATGTTCATCTTCAACAATAAATATATATATATGTGTGTGTGTGTGTGTGTGTGTGTGTGTGTGTGTGTGTGTGTAATATGTAGAAGTTTTTATCTCGCTTTTAGGTTTCCCAGCCAAAATAGCAAAAACGGAACTCTTATAGGTGTCCGTCCGTCCGTATGTCACAGGCATTTTATTCAAAAACTACTTTGTGTAAAATAAATGATGTATGTTGATGAAATTCGGAATATAGGTGTATAAGCCGCTACTTAATTTCGTACTTGAATAACGAAAATAAATATTCCTAAGTGGGGCACTTCATACATTTAATAGAATTTGAAAAAAAAAAATTTCAGCAAACATCAACGTGTGACGCATATTTCGACAGTTCTCTTAAAAACATTGAGGTTTCTAAACATTTTTTTACTAATTAAATATTTTCTTAAATAATCATTTTTAAAGTAGCAGAAATTGTGCCCCCCCTCTTTATTTCCTACAACGTATATACAAAAGATACGAAAAAAATCGCAAAAGCAACGCTTTATAAATTACTTCCAGTGAAAATAATTATGCTGAAAAACTGCGCTTCTCAACAAAAAGACGTAAGTGCGATGAACATACGTCCTTTTGATGGTGCACCTTATTTTTAACTTACTAATTTAATAATAACAATTGACATACCTATTTGTTTCTCTAATTATAAGCGATTAAATTGCTTATACCTATTATATGCGAGAAAGGGGACGAGACGATAAGGAACACGTATATTAAATGCGGGAAATGGAAAAACGTATCACAACGTAGTTTTTTCATCTGTATTGCATTTCTTTGTAGTAACGGCTTCGGAACTCTATACTGGGCATAGACCGACATGCCCTTGGCCGGTTTCTCAAAGGAGGACACCTGTATAAATAAGCTTGAAAAGCAATACTTTATCAAAGCAACAGTTTTACATCGAAATCGTTAGGGCCCTTTACGAAGTACACGTGTATAAATTTATTTATGAATATATACGAGAATCGCTCATTTAAAATAAATAGAAATTAATATAAAAATAAATTTGTGAAGCAATTCCCCGCGCTTGTTGACTGCGCAGACCAGTATTAGTGTCGTTTGCAAGAAAACTATCAAGGATTGACTATTTTACTTTGTACCAATGCAATAACAAGATCTGGGAGCGATGGCTTAACGAGTTATATATTGATTTGAATTAAGTTGAAAACTCATCAATCAATTCGTCCATGGCCAGGATCTAACCCTGTTACCTTCTGGTTCGGAAGCAACATAATTGACCACTGAGCCACGCCGCCCTTACGGTCAGCGACCCTCAACCAGCACTGGAAGGTCGAACGTGCAGAACTAAGGTCCAAGTTTCTCATTCTTCAGAGATTTTTGTAAAGTATGCCTCAACAACGAGATAATTAAAACCAGAAGCAACCATTTATTACTTTTATTTTTTGAGAAATAAACAATGTTTTGTAACCATCTAACTTTAGTCTGAATTTTACTTTATATTCATCGAGTGTTGTCCATAACATGAGATAAATAGTTTTCATTGAAGAAATACTAACCCTCGATGAATGACCGCATCCCAACATTTTTAGGACTAAATAAGCATAATTAAATAAATATGAATATGTCATAAAATAATATGACCTTACGATTGATGGCTTTTGATAGAAAATCTACTGGATATATCGTTAATCAGTGTTATATTTTATTAATGTCGTTTATCAGTAATATAATATTTATTATCTTATATAGGTAGTACAGTCGTATATAACTTACGGAGAATCAATTTTCGGAAAACTTACTTTTGAAATAAAGCTTTTCTAAAATCATAAATAATATAGTTAATCAGAGACCACAGAGCTTCCTCTTGGAATACACATACAGCCTTTGTTATACTAGTAGAAAAATCAATATTTTTAATTTATACAATATACAGTATTCTGTTCTTGTATTGTCATCATCAGATATAATACATCGCTCATCAGGTCGGAGTCGTGGACTTCAATTTGCTGCAAACCGTGCTGCACGTGCTGGCGCAGCAGACGAGGCTGCTGGACAAACGTGTAGAACTGCGCGGTAACGTGCCCGCCCCGCCGCCCGTGGGCCGCGACTGCCTGCAGACCATCAACGTTACAGAGTACATCATTGAAGGAGACAAGGTCCAAAATAAGATTCCCTTGAAATATTCTGAATTCGTAAACAATTAGTAATGCTGACAATTTTCTTAGGACAAATTTCTCTACTAAGAAGAGTGACTTGTGAATAGACTATGAATAAATTTAAAATAAACAGCTATTCAATAAAAAAGTCGGTTTACGGACGAAAAATTTTACGTGATAACGTCATAAGAAAACATTGATGAAAATTTTCATACTTTTATGAATTGAATTATTATCATTGAATTATCATTATTAACTGACTTCATTTTGTATCATCTAGTAATAATAGTTATTATGTATCATCATGAGAGATACAAAATAATTATAATTATTTTGTATCTCTCTTCCACTTCATCGGCCCATGGAGTGGAAGAGAGGTAGGTGCGTCAAAAGCCGAACCCTTAGGCCGATCGTGCCTCTCTATCGCTTGTTTCGCGCTCTTGCTTGCACGCTCGGCTCAAGCGGAACGTGACAATGAATCACGCTTTTTCGTGCGTACAGCCGGCGTCCATTGATTCATAAGACGTTATCACATCAAAAATAAAGTTTTAGAAATAGTCTATAATTTAAATATTTAAAAAGTATATTGTAACAAAATACATAACAAAAAGACTTCATTCCATTACGATACACGCTACTTAAAAGTAACTATTTTTCACACATCACATTTTCGTTTTCAATGGCTTTAACATTCATTGTACACATAAGCATACCCTCAAGATTTCTGGACCGGTCTCGGGTCACCCGTGATCCGTTGTCGTCATGCCAAAGACCTTTCCGGGCTTCAACGTCCACTTCATGATCGCCACTACAGAGCCTTTCTTCTCCAGCGGCTATCAGTTCTGCGATCGATGTGGCCTGACCATCACCACTTCCAACTTGCTGATTCTATAAGCTATGTCGTTTAGCTGAGTTCTTCTGTTCATGCAGATCGAAAGTGACAATCATTATTTTGTCACGTCAGCTAATTCCATTTCTAGTATTTTTAGTGCAAAACGTATAGGTAATGTACGCATACGTATTTTTTTTACGGTTTGTTTTTATCTATGGTATACATCGAGTGTTCTCGTTTTGGGCCACAGGACGCGTCTCTAGAAAAACCAAAGCTAATAAAGTCTTCGGAAAGGCCAGCCACCATTCCTTACAGTTAGTAGCTTATTAAATTTAATAATATATCACTTTCTTGAAATATCTTACATAGGGATCGGTGTATAACCTATTATAAAAAATAGGTTGTAAAAATACTTTAATAAAAAAATGTAACGGTTGTCAAAATCTGCCTTAATGTTTTTAACTGACGCTCTTGAATTGTGTTTCTCGACTACTTTTATGAACAAATACGCCGAAACCATTAAATCTTCACTAATGTAATTTTCTGTATTTTGTAACACATACAAGGGAATCCCATTATGAAGGCATTTTTTAATGTACAGTAGATATCTCAGCTTTTTAGACTTTTAAGATTGTAATAAATGTATAGATTGATAAATTTGTAGAACTCTCATTTACAAAACGTAATTCAATCACAACTCTAATTATCTTAAAATTTGTAAAATGTGATGCAGTTTAAGTACAATTCTCAAAAGTATTTTCTTTAACTTGTATTTTTCTCAGAGGCAACTGCCAATGCAGAAGATGCGGAACTTAAAAACACATTACTCGTGGGTGCGTTCCAATTTTCATAATAAGTATTCATTTGTGTTTGAACAGTGATTAAAGTTCATTGACATTTTTTCTTTGCACAGTGGAACGCGTGGTAAAGATGGAGACGAGTGTCGTAGGTAAATTTATATCAAATGTCTATCCACATTCAATAACACATCGCACTTGCGTAAAGTTTGTATAGAACTTTGTATAAAAGTCAGAAATAGTTGATATTTATATTATGACATAGCTAACTCAGACGGCGATTTAATCTGTTCCTGTTCTATTTCCTCAAAACTTCCTATGCTTAGAACCGTCCAAGCGTAATTTATAGAGACGCCATTATATTACATTTACAAGTAAAGACAATTATTTCGCTACTTTCGTCCTTAATCTCTAACTTCAATATTTATGCCAAATTGTCTTACGTCTTTAATTTAAGATCCACTATGTTAATCAGGGCCGGACCATGAGTTAAGGGGGCCTTGGGCTAATACTACTTAGAGCCCACCTATTTTTTCGCGTATCATCTTTTTTTGACTGACTTGACTTAGCCGGGGGCCCCTTGAATCCACGGGGCCCTGAGCTGAAGCCCAAAAAGCCATATTGTAGATCCAACCCTGATGTTAATACGCATTTTTTAAGTAACTTGCAATTCTTTTTAAGACGTTAAACAACATAACAAATTACCTAAACTTTACAGATATTTATCTATATAAGGTGTTTCTAGCATATTTACGACCTTTATTTGTATCATTCTTGATACATCTAGAATCTAGATACACAAGAATGCATCGTAACTATATCTCTACAAATGATACAACGAAAAGTGGTGTCTCACCAGCGCCATATTAAGGAAACTAAAAAAAGAAAGCCATCTTTAATGTTTTAGATGCTGCCTCTATGACGTGCATCTAAATCACACTTAAATTTTATAAACATTCCCATGGCGGAATATTTATTTAATATTTATTTTCACAAATTACTTTCCGTTTGCGCATGTTTTTAAATCATATAACGCATGGCTCCCCGTGTGGCGCTGCGGACAACTAACTCAATATCTGCGCTTTTTTCAAGGCCGTATAATGCCTTTTAAAAAGTTATAATGATTCATATGACTTGTGCTCCCCACTTATGCAATTGTCTATCTTAGATGATATTCTAGCGAAGACTATGAAAGATTTTGATCATTCTCTCGATACTTTTAACTCTATAAATGCGCTAGTACTTCTCCGTTACTATGCATGTACTAGTTTCTTTCCCAGACTTTTTCTGCGTGGACTTTCAATGAATTCCTTCAAATATACCTACTTATCCCATCCTAGTCCAACTTCCCATGTCGTTCTTAACTGTAATAGCATCTCTGATATTCTTGATTTTAATAGTGTTATAATACAGAAATAAACTTATTTTAAAATATTCTACTGCATTAATTTTTCAAGCATAACCATTGAACCTAGTCACACTTTTAGTCCGGTGCAAAGTGGGACATTTTTATACACTGTTATTTTTAGTCTACAAGAAAGAGCAGGTGCACTCCATAAATTATCACTTATGGTCTTAGCTTGAAAATGATTTAACAGCTTTACTCAGAAAGCATCTGTGAATCTTATTTTTTTGTAAGCAAGCTATTACAATGAACAATTTTTTAAGTAACAACGAACAGCTTCAAAGGTCGTAGAGACAGGCGTCGCCGCCCCTCAGTCAATGTCACCCGAGCTACTGTCTTTGGTCACGGTCAGCAAGTTTAAAGAACTAGAGGAGCTCGTCGGAGAACTCAAGAACCACGTGTACGGAACTCTGGACAACAAGGAGATAATGGAGCAAGTCAAGTCTGTACACACTTTTACTTATTTCTTACATAATTTCTGGCATAAATATGGATGCACAGATCAGACCTAATCCGTAGTTCTGGACAGACTAAATCTGCATCAGCTCAGAGCGAACATGTACTTTCTCCCAGTGACATAGCTAACCTGGGTGTCACTCGGGGCGGATTTGCAGTGACACCCTAAAATTAAAAATTGCAAGTTGATGAAAAATTCTAATGATTAACAATGTTTTATATTTCGTTGTGCATTTTTTGTGAATCAAAATTTGCGGTCGGATGAACTCCGGGTTTAGGGGTGTCACCCTTAAATGGGTGGCACCCAGCGCGGACCGCCCCCGCCGCCCTACCCTAGCTACGCCTCTCTTCTCTCCCGTAATCTTAATGTGTTAGATTGAGTAACTTGAACCATAAGCTTGCCACATTAACCGAATCGGACGCAGCTAACGACCTTTGTCGTTGACACGATGACAGCATCGGGGTCGTCGCGCGACTTGACGCGCCGTCTGAGCCGCGTAATCAGTGATTTAATTTGACATAAGTCATAAACTCGTTAGCTAACTCATTCGCGGTCTGACTGTAAAGCCTTTGATTTGAAAGCAATGACCTGACCGCTCTGACACCGACGCTCTCAACAAAAAGATTGAATGTTTGCTTACGTTTAGACACTCCATAGTGTGCGTGTGCATGTGTGTGTTTTCTTCTCAATAAAATATGCGTATTTATTATATACTGCGATCTAGTCTTCAACAGATAAAGTGTTTCGGTGTTAATTTAATGAATTTGCTATTAGGTAAATACGTCACTCAAATATCTGTCTATGTCGATAAAATAATATAATATTTTCTTCTCTTTTCGTTTCGCCTATTACAACGAGACTCGAGTAGACATAACTATTATAAAATTTATACGATCGTAATCTTGTACATGGTTTTATAGACTTTTAGAATACTTTACGTACATTTATATATTTTTCATAACTCTATCAACACAGGAATTATTATAGGAATGGAATTATAAATACATTTATTTCATTTTAAATGTACTTAATCTGATAAATAATTGGCGACCGCAATGACCGTATTGTTGGTAGCTAAAACTCCTCAAAGTATAGTGAATATACACAAACAATGACAATTATTACTATAATATAATTCATTATCGGTCAGATTATATCAAAAATCTTCATCACAGTCTTAATTCATTAATTTCGATATAGCTTTAGGTATTACGCAATTTTTTCCTAGATTTTTTCATTAAAAAATAAATAATTCATTATCTCACTATGAACATTATTGAAAAATCTAAATACAAAGAGAACCTTGAGCCGGTTTCAATTGATTTATATTTTTGACTTTCATAGTATCCTAAGAAACCAATCGGCATTTCTTCAAACCAGATGCAAAAAAAAACCAAATGGTCGCCTTGAAGTAATTATCATCAACTGACAACAACGAAATTTATTAGCCATTTATTAACATAATTGTATGAAAGTACAATTATGTCAATAAATGGCCGGTCAATAACTACCGAATAATACATTCGGTAGTAAATTGTCCTTGGGACCGAATTTATAAATGGACCCAATGAGGTCAATTCGATTTCATCAATTTTATCTTGTAAAATTATAGAATAGGCAAGTAGTTGAATATCAGTGTAAGGTCGATGCCTAGATCACAAACCAATTCCAAATCCATTACGGACATGTGGACTTCGTTGAACGTATCATCGCGACTCACTGCCGTGGAGACGGCGTTGGCCAAACTCGGCGCCATCGTGCAAGATTTAATCACCCAATGCAATTTTGGAAATGAAAGGTTAGCCCATTGAGAGTATTTAATACAGATTAAGCAATTATAACAAATATCGAAACATTTTTCGTCAATATTTTGTTTTTCTGCCAAAAAAAAATGTACTTTAACTACTCTTCCTGATTTCAATTAATTTTAAATTACAATAAAAAATCTATACAAACGTAGTTTGTGTTGAAAAGATATATCTAATCGCAATTTAAAATTCATTAGAATGATATATTATATCTTCGATGTATAGTTTTTTCAAGGCCTTAAAATATATAGGGGTGACAAAGAAGAAGCAAGATTAAACATGCAAACGGATGATCAAGCGGAAAGGCAAATGGACGAATCAGAAGAGGCAAAACAGGCCGGCTGTGCACGGAGCGGCGGACAACCTTGTGGGATGCCGCAAGTGCCTGACGGGGAGCGGGAAGGATCAGCGGCCGAAGTGGTTATAGGCGAACCGCAATTCGGAAGGGAACACGAGAACGCGTTCGCTTACGACCCGGCCAGGCTGCCGCCGGTCACGCTACAGAACTTGCCCGTGTACATTCATCAGCTACAACACGATATCCACGTACTGCATAACATGTTTATCTGCTTCTTTGGAGATCCGAATGGTAATTTGATATTCAGTTGAAAGTTACTAAGTATTATATATGTGGAATTGTGGATATAATATTTATATCCACATATATAATATTTAGTAACGTAATTGGATTGTAGAAAAGTAATTGGATTGGACTAGTAGTTACTAGACCAATCCAATTTTAGTCATTATATGAGGTGATCCATAATTAATAGATGCGCTAAGAATTAAATTGTTGGTTAGAAGCTTTCAAAACCTCAAAAGCTCTGAACAAATTGTAGGTAATCTTTTAATAAATGACGTTGCCTTTTTTTAAAGATATATTATATAGCAAATAAACATACAAATCACCAGAGAGTAGGAGATCATCACCGTCCATGGACTCTTGCAACCACAGAGGAGTCATTATTGTGAGAAATAGGATGGAGGGAAAAGTGGGCCACCGGAACTTTTAAAAACGCATAGGATATCTGGTAGAGGGGGGAGTGTGCCACTGGAACTCTCAATTACTGAACGAAATCCAACATTAGAAGCCTCTAATTCACGTTTGTATTCTGTGAAAATGTGACATCACACTAGACGAACTGGCCAATTTTTGTTCTGCAGCCAGATCGAGCTCATTATCTGATACTTATCTCACATCTTACCATATATAATTAAGTTTGTGAATGCATAACCGACTAAATTCAAATATCTTAAACCACCAAACTTACTAGTGCTAACATTAAAGAGTAATAATCGGTCTTTTCACATTAAAATCTTATTAGTACAAAGTAATTGTTTTCAACTGATATTGTCACAAATTAAATATAATTCCTCTCCATTCCTTACAGCCCCCTCTGAAGAAAAGGGCCCAGAGCCTACGGGGCCCGTCGCAGGCCAGCCCTGCGCCACCGGTCCATGTTCGTAAGATTAAATTATTTCGTACACTCTTCAAGTTAAAAAATAATCGATAATAATTAAAAAAGACCTAAAATTGTTAATAAAATTGAGCTTTAAGTAACCACTTATCTACTTGTCTACACTGCTTTTTGTTCCATTCGACGTAGCTAAGAACGGAGCAACAATTCTAAATGTTTTTGTTTTGATTTATCGCTCATCAGGTAATTTAGTGACACGGTTTTGTGAACTGGAAAAAAAAGTTGAAGTGTGTTGCGATAACATGGGTAACAAAGACAGCAGCTTTTCAGAAAAGGTAACATCTGTTTCATTATTAAATAAGAATAAATCATGGCATATGACAATAGTTTTTGGCACAGAAATTACAAATAGCTAATAAAAAACCGGACTAGTGCAATTAGACCTCTTACACGGTTCTATACAAACTTAATTACGTATGTAGATATTTCATCCATCATGATTTTTGTCTGTTTCTTATACCGATGCTGGCGAGATACTGGTCCTAGGTATTCCAAAATTAAAAAAACAAAACTTTTTTTTTTTTAATTAGAAATTTTTGAAAATGTGAAATTTTCATTGTAGGAAGTTCAAAATATTCTCCTATATATTGGTCTACATCACAGTCCATACTCCAATACAAGTATAAGTTTGTAATCGCAAAAAATATTTCTTTCATATAATATAACTAAAAATTAAGGATTTTTAGATTTTTTTCTTTTACTTGTTTTATGAGACCTTTCTCCTTGTCAATTTTCATGATTCCAGGTCAATGAGAATTACCCTATATATAGGCCTTGGTTTACTTTCGAGTTTCATATTACAAGATATAAATGGCCGTATTTTGGCCGTATTTTTTGTATACATTGACGTACTAGCTTTTTTTACTGCTACAAATTACCCCAGATTTAAGCATTTGATATTAATTTGAAATTGATATCTCCACGGGTACGTAAGAAAAGTGATCTTGTAGGGGTTTCTTTTTTTCTTTTGTTGTACAAAACCCTAAAAAGTATATTCAAAGATTCTCCAGTTTGTAAAATTATACAAAAATACATTACTAAAATGTATTTCATCCACATCTTCAAGGTTTACGAGGCCAACTATTTATGTATCCGGAACTGACCAAATACAAAATAATATTTAAAAGTAATTACAACATTTAAAAATAGAACTCCTTGGCTACAGAATACAGTTTT
Source organism: Eumeta japonica (assembly GCA_005406025.1). Taxonomy (NCBI): domain Eukaryota; kingdom Metazoa; phylum Arthropoda; class Insecta; order Lepidoptera; family Psychidae; genus Eumeta; species Eumeta japonica. The sequence continues at coordinate 328,075 of BGZK01000482.1, read as the reverse complement.
TTCATGTAACTATCAATTGTTTTACCACTGTGACGTCATTTTGAAAATTGCGTGTCTTTATCACTATAGATTTAAGTCGTGAAAATTTTAACGCAATGATTTATTACGATTTTCGGCGTGGGCTAATTCAAAAACAGTGCATCAATCGACTCACTTCGACTCTTGGGGATGAAGGACTATCAACAACCACTGCGTATTACTGGTTTAATGAGTTTAATAGGGGCGGTCTATGCTCACGGACAAATTTAAAGAAGGTCGCCCTAAATCGGTTTATACCAGAAAATATCGATGCTGTGCGGGGACTAATAATACAAGATAGTCATATTACATATCGCAAGATATAAGCGTTCCTGGACATAAGTATGCCGAGCATACATAAGATATTGCACGAAAATTTGGCTGTAAAATGAATTTACATATTTGCTCGTGCCGATAGCTGCAAAAAAATAATAAACTGACTAAGAGCATGTGGACCATGCTCATTACAGGGTTCAGAAATCATTATTACAAAGAAGTGCACTACAGATAAAAAAGTACGTTATTCCATGTTTTTCACACAAAATAGTCATAAGCACTTTAGTCGCCGATAACTAAAAAACAAGTAGGTATGTTGACTACTACTATTAAGCTAGTATAATGTAAAGCGCCATTTTCATGGCACTTAGGTCCTTTTGTTGAGAAACGTAGTTTTACGATAGTAACTCAAAAAATAGTATATCCGACCATGTTTTTGAAAGACCTGTCGAAATATGTGACACTCCTTAATGTTTATTGAAAAAAATTTCTTTTAGCTTTAAAATCAAAAATATCTTTATTTCGTAGATAATGAAATTACGCTTGAAATAAGTGATTAATATTTTTTTTTTGACATTACCACCCATTCCAAATGCTGATTCACCTAGATAAGAGTGGGCAAAAATTTCAAGGCTTGCTCTTTTTACAAGGGATCAAGTAATTAATAATTTAGTCAACATTTAAAAATAATGTTAAGTAACCTGATAGCCGAGCAGCTCAATCCCAGGGGCTTTTTTCATTATGTTATTCAGATATGGTATGATAGCCCTTGCCATATAACTTTCTTTTAACGAAACGTTTAAACTCAGCAAATGGTAAATTATGAATTTCAATTGGGAGCTAATTTTAAAAGCGCACACACTGCCTCCTAAATGATTTATTAACCTCACTTAGACGGGTCTTATGAGCAGCAAGATCCTCCTTATGTCTAGTGTTAATGTTATGGATTAATCGCCTAAGTCGCATCTTTTTTTTGGAACGATTCTATGTCTCTTAACATATACCAGGTTTTGGTATATGTATTGTGATGCTAAAGTTAGGATATAAATTTCCTTATATTTTTCTCTGGGAGATGTCATTGGTCTCAAATCATAAACAGCACGAATAGATCGCTTCTGCAGCACAAAAATTGTGTTAATATCGACTGCCTAGCCCCATAACAAAATGCTAAGGTCTTGATACTATGAAAAATACTGAAATAAAATTGTCTCGCGATGCTTTCAGCTTATTTTATATTTATGGAGAGAAACATTCCCCCTAGAAACATTTATTTTTGTTATTTAACCACCAAACTATACTTAGTTACAAGATACATATACAAACTATACTTTTACAAGACACCTATTAATTTCATCAATATACGTCTTGCAGTTCTGTTAGTTAAAATTTAGTAGTTAAAATGCCTGTGACATACGGACGGATGGATGAATAGACGGACGGACATGACGAAACTATAAGGATTCCATTTTTGCCATTTTGGTTCGGAATCCAAAAAAAAAATACAACCATGGTGCGTCAAAAGCTGTTTGTAATATATTAAACAGGTGATGAATCTTGGATCTATGCGTATGACCCCGAAACTAAACAACAGTCAACGGTGTGGGTGTTCCAAGATGAGCTGAACCCAACAAAAGTGATTCGTGCCAAAAGCACTTTGAAGCAAACGTTTACCTGTTTTTTTTTATATTAATGGACATGTGATTACAGTGCCATTAAAATCGTAAAGTGGTTGGTTAATTCGGAGTGCTGTACGACCATTTGTTTGCCAGAAATCTTTGAAGAAATAAAAAAGAACAACCGACAACGCAGAATCATTCTTCATCATGCCAATGCTAACTGTAATACGTCGGCTGAAACAACTTGGTTTTCGGAAGGTCAAAAGAATTAAAAGAATTGACGGGTCAGCCGCAGTACAGCCCCGATTTGGCACCCAACGATTTCTATTTATTCCCAAGACGTGAAGAATAATTTACTTTGTCAACGTTTTTCGAGTCGCGAAGAGGCCATTGATGTGCTGAAAATGCATGTTTTGGAGATACCCCAATCAGAATTAAAAAAGTGCTATAAAAATTGGTTTCAGCGTATACAAAAGTACATCAACAATTATGGCGAATATTTTGAAAAGCAATAAAACCATATTAAATGATAGATGTTTGTTTCTTTTTGATATTCCGGACACATAAAAAGCAGCTCTCGTAAACGGCAATAAGAATTTAGAAAAATCAACTGCACGATGATTAGCTATTTATAAGCGGCCCACCAACGATTTCAGAAATATACCATGAAACAGATGACATACATAGATAAGACAGAACGTAAATATTATTCCTTCTCGGTGAAATTTCAAATCCTCATTAACACTCTCTATTTCCAGATGAGCATATTCGAAGATCAATTGTGTTCGCTATCGAAGCAGTTAACTGCTGTAGCTAGTACTAAATTAGAAATACCACAAGAACTAAAGGGTAATTATAAAACAGTATCAGTATATCGATCTAATTGTTTATCTGTCGGTAATCGATATATTTGTTCTCAAAATCATCGATTACACGTGAGCTATTTTGTTCGTACAGACGTGATGCAGCTCTACGACATGGTTCAGAATATGCACACTCAATTACATGAAGTTATGGACACAGCAGCTAAATTAGTAGCCGAAAAAGAAGAGCGGCAACATCACATTAGCGTATAATGATTACTATTAAATATCTCATTTCAAGCCATTCAAAGCGCTGTGTTTAACGATTCCAGCGCCCAATTTCCATATTTTTGTTTCTAGTTGCCTTTTGCTCAGAGATTAAAAATGTTTCTTTCTCGATACAGCAAGGTAATTGAACTTTGTACAACCCATAATTATGTCGTGAACGGGGTTTTCGTCGATTGCTCTGTTTAACGCTAATTGGAAAAGCTATCGGGGCGCAATTAACGAAATCTTATAAACCAAAAAATATTTATTTTCTCCTTTTCATTTTAAGCATTGCATGCATGTTTCATAAGATAACTGAGCAATTTTAAATATTACTTGTTGAATATTCATATTTAAGTAGTCTATGATTTTCTAATGGATCGCCGACCCTATGTTAGGTTAAATATATATGTAAATATAAATTCGTTTTTTTAAACAACTGACAGACTGAAACTACATAAAAAAAGGACTGTTATAGAAGATGGCGTCGGGACAAAGTTCCTTTCGCTGTATATTATGCATTAAATATTAGGTAAAATGAGATAAAACATTCATCTTTATTAATAATAAAATAAAAATATAACATCAAAAAGCCAACAAGGCCACCCATCCAGGTACTGACCGCGCCCGACGCCTTGGGTGATCGCGCGACAATGGTGTATCCAACGTGGTCGGGGTTTTGGAAATTCGCAGAATAAAAGACACGGCTGTATAGCTGCAGCAACTATACATATAGCTACAGTACATATATATATATATAGCTACAGCAACTATAAATATAGCTACAGTACATATATATATGGCTACAGCTAATAGTCGGATACTTTTTTCCGCTTAGCTTTGAATCGCCAAATGTAACGTGCGATATGGAACTTCGTTTTAGTGAAAAGAATGACACGGTTATCGACAGTGAATTCATTTTATAATGTGATACAATAACTTATAAAGCCACGTATAGCGTAGAATAACCTAATTCATGCAGACACCAAATACCTATCTAAACTATTCCAACCACAGGTGTAAATAAGTACAATAAATTTTCTTTTATTTTACTCATAGGTCTTACTGGAACAGATCGAAATATTAAAATCGATCAAGATGGATCGCGAGGACATGGTGGAAGCGATGGCGGAAAAGGCAGACCTCGGGGCGGTGGCGAAGAAGGTGTCCCGCGAGCACTTCCAGTCGGCGTGCGACGACCTCGCCGGAGGCCTGGGGCTCGCGCTGTCGAAGCTCAACGCACAGGTTTATATAATTTGGGGATTCTTTTCTTCCATTCTTCCCTGCGTAAAACTAAAAAAAAACAAATTGAAGTGAAAGCTCTTCTAATACGTATAATTAAATTCCTTCCAAATTGTAACGCAGTTTCTTTTTGGTAGAACAAACGTGTATACGATACGTGTATAATAGGGTGCTTTTTTTTTTTGAACTATTTTTTTTTTTCGGTCCCATGGTGAAATTTTGTTGGAAGTACCGAAAAATAAATTCCCTGAAAGTTTGAGCCCTTAATATTAATATTAGTACTAGACCAAGGCTTGTAAAGATTTCCCATTTAAAATACATGTAAAACTTGATTTTTTCTTTTAAATTTTATAACTCAGAGACATTTAATGAGATTATCTCGCCCAAAGACAGGTCTTCAGAATTTAACGCTCTACAAAAGTCTCTATTACAGTAAAGTCATAACTTCCACCTACGGGGTAGTACAGGCCCCTAAACCTAATTTTTCCATAAAATTCGCGTTTTTGGATTCCCTCGTAAACAACACTAGCTACGGAAAAATTGTAATGACAAACTTGTAGGAAATTTTATTTCCTACAAGAAAGTCTTTGGCACCAAATCGTTAATATTAATACTTTTGAGATATAGAGATTTTAAGTTAAAGTGGTATGGAATTCTTAAGTTAAATTGTTAAATAAATTAATTTTACTATAAATTGTCATTTAAATCACCGATTATTTATATTTTACATTACAAACGATTGATTTTTTAGTGCCTTACAACCTAATTTCTTCATTTGCTGACAACAACATCAGTGACTTTGTGACTCCAAACTCAACGATCATTTTTAAACAGTTTGACCTTTCTTATGAATTTATAAATACTGAACAACATACATGGGAATCAAATCCTGATTACCAAAAATGTCTTGACACATTTAAAAACTTGAAAGTGGTAAATGATATTGCTGAAAGAGGAGTCGCCCTTACTCAAAAATTCAATGAAGCTTTAACTCATAATGAAGATGAAAGACAAAAAATTTTTCAAACAGTACAAAATCATCGTTCACAGTATCCATTGTGCACAAAATCAACTTACTCGAGGAAAAATGTTTTATAAAGTACAATAATTGTGTTTATAGATGAGACTTTACTTAAAATTAGATTTTTTGTTGTTTCCAACATTTTTGTAATTCAATGAAAACATCATTAAATGAATTGTTTTTTTTTTAATGAAAATTGAACTTGAATATAGTCATTTTTATTAGCAACTATTTATTTAGATGAAAAATTTACAATTTATAATAAAAAATTGATAATTTAACAATTAAGCTCAGAAATCCATAGAAATTCCATACCACTTAAACTTAAAATTCCTGTATCTCAAAAAGTATTAATATTGGCGATTTGGTGCCAAGGACTTTCTTGTAGGAGGTAAAGTTTCCTACAAGTTTGTCATTTACAATTTTTCCGTAGCTGGTGTTGTTTACGAGGTGAATCCAAGGAAGCGCGAATTTTATGGAAAAATTGGGTTTGGGGGCCTGTACTGCCCCGTAGGTGGAAGTTATGACTTTGCTGTAATAGAGACTTTTGTGGAGCGTTGAATTCTGAAGAGGACCTGTCTTTGGGCGAGATAATCCAGTTAAATGTCTCCGAGTTATAAAATTTAAAAGAAAAAAAATCAAGTTTTACATGTATTTTAAATGGGAAATCTTTACACGCCTTGGTCTAGTACTTAATATTAATATTAAGGGCTCAAACTTTCAGGGAATTTATTTTTCGGTACTTCCAACAAAATTTCACCATGGGACCGAAAAGAAAAATGGTTCAAAAAAAGCACCCTAGTGTATAATCAAAGTTACTATGAAACTTGAACTAAAGTTGAGACTTTTCTAGAAATCAAACTCATAGTCAGATTTCCAGTTGATGGCCATGTTTGTAAATTAATTTTTATTGCGGCAATTATAACACAAAGAACGCAATTGTTGAACTCAGGAGACGCTGTGGCAGCAAGCGTTGGATGACATTCAACGGGAAATCGAAAATAAACTTGACAGACTGGAATTGTCGCCGTTAAAAGAGCTATTCGAAAGCAAATTGAGACAACTACAAGAGCGTTTAAAGCAAATAGCCACCTTGCACCGCGAGCCTGACGCAGCGGGCACCAAGAAAAAGCTCAGGTATTTTTTTTTGTTATTACCATTTTCCATAGAGGTGCCAAGCTTTTTCCATATGTTATTTTTTTATTAACTTAAATATTTCTACTAATAAATACATCTATTTCAATTCCTGCATCCAAACCGTAGAGCTTTTTATCGCTTGAGATGGATTTCATTACCTCAAACTCATTTTATTTATATCACTCGAAATTGTGAAATATTTCATTATTATTTTTAATCAATCTCCCTCTTACGTTCATTTGAACTACAAATTTCTTCTCTTTATATTTTCATTGACTTACAGCATGTTCCTCCATATCTATGAGTTGAAGCCATACGACTTTATGTAATTATCACCTACTCAAAATGTTTTTCAGAGACGTGAATTGCATATCGTGCGACGCACCGGCTTCGATGAAGGTGGAAGCGGAAGACACAGTCATGCCTCTCAATAAACCCATGACGTACACCAATTCCGTTAAACCGTACATCACATATGAGCTAGGTACGATAATATAAAACGAATTATTTGTGTGATCGCTTTAATTGTTAAATTTTCACTAGTTTATATCAATCGGCGTATGCCTATTGAAATATGGGATCACATAGAATGCTCATAAAAAATATACACAAAAAAGGTTAAATTTAAAATGCATCGGTTGCCTAATAACTATGGTGATGCATCATAGAATCTTTTCAATGCGAACTGACTGATTGTATGTGTAACCATGGAAGGGGTGTATGTTAACTAAAGGAATGATGAAAATTAAAATGTTTAAGGAATTTAAAGTAAATTAAGAGGTATACATGTTTGTTTTGTAGATACTTTGCGTAAACAACAGGCAAACCCACTGCCGCAGCGTAACCTACACGACTGGGAAAATATAGAGAAGCACATGAACCAAAACAGAATATGGTAAATACCATCGCTTACACAAAAAATGTTATCGGTAACTATAAAATTATAATTGTGAAAGCGTGGGGAAAGAGAACGAATAGTTGAACCTTCAAATATCTCAATAGTACACAATCAACACCCGCACAATCGACTCTTATAAGCTCTTGTCAAATTTCTATTTTTCTTTTTAGTGTTAAGTATCCAGACTGGGATAACGGAACACTAGGAATGCGAAATTGTACTGCCAATTTATATTCGTATTTATCACAACCGTTTTTCTTAGAAATCCTTAAGCATGAACAAAGAATATGTACTCAAACTGATAATAATACTTAGCATGATATTTAAGAGCCGACCACTCTTAACCTGGACAACAGATGTGGCCAGTATAGAAAAATTATTTTCATTATTATATTCTCGTAAATAAAAGTTTAAGGACGGTATAATCTTTTTCGATAATTCGAGCCAAAACTACTAGATGTTTGAATAGTTTGGAACTATTTGTGTAAAACAATTATAAGCAGTCCATAGATTGTGTTACAAACAATATAAAAACTTATAAACCACGAGGTTTAACCACAAATACTCCGAAAGTAATGAAACTTTCAACAATGTCTATTAGGAAAATTAAAATTATTTGCAATGACGTTTTATACGGAATAATAAAACATTTTAAGTGTAATCGATTTGAAGCAAAGTACAAGTTAGCTGGAAAGCGTAAATTTTAAATTTTGATTTAACAGAGGCTAGGCAACAGTTCGAAAATACCATAAATAAAAATTATTGACGATAAAAAAAAAACATGTTTTTGTTCTGCTGCAAGTGCACATGCGTTCGTTTCTTATTACCAGAACTGGTGCAGATAAGCACCTGTGCAACCGCTACTGCGGCGGCTCCCACACCATGATATCGCCGGCGCAGCGCGTGTCGCGCGCCGGCCACTTCGTCAAGCAGTGGGGACCCGAAGTGCAGCCGCTGCCCTCTACCGTCGTCGTCGGAGACGACAACAGGGTATGGCTTATTCATTTTAAGTAAGAGAACGAGGTGAAATTGAAATAGAATTAAATTGACAATAAAAATGTTCTTTCACCTTAATTTTACGATTAATAAATACTTAATTTAATAATTTTATACGAACACTTCTATACTAATATGATAAACGCATAAGTTTGTAAGTATGGATGAATGTTTGTTGCTCTTTCATGCAAAAACTACTGAATGGATTTTGATGACACTGTACAATAATATGTAGCTTACATATCAGAATAACACATAGACTGTAATTTATAAAAACATAGTGAGAATTATCCAAAATATAACGATAAGTGTCAAGTAAGTACGAAAAAAATCTGTCATCTGCGAGCTATTCTGGCGTGCGCCGTAAAAACCGTTGAAATTACACGTATATAATGTATAATGGAAATGTTTTTCTTAAATAGTCTAACAAAAAAAAACCCGCGACAGCATATCCATCTTTTATGTGTAAGCCATTATCGCCAAAATAGTGAATCATAAAAACAATAATAATTGATAATTTATTTCTAACGCACATTTAATAGTAACAAATTGATTCCTATATCAAAATAAATACTTTTATCGCATCTGGTGTTTAAAGTAGATAAACTTTGTCTTTTACACTACATCATTTGGACAGATATTTGAATAAGTATGACGATAGACAAGCGAGTGCACGATACATATTATGGTGCGGTCCGGCGGCAGGGTCAGACCATAAAGGTAGCAGGCATACACTTGAGCACGCAATGTTTTTCCCACGGCCAGCTCTATGTGGCTTGCTCACGCGTTTCTAAATCGCAAAATCTGCATGTTTATACAAACCAAAATAAATCGTTTTACATAGTTTATAGGAGTATATTGCAGTAGCCACCTATTAGTTTTACATTACCATCAAACATCATATACTTCCGTACCTATCTATCCTTACAAACTATAGCGTTTATAATACCTATAATACATATTAGTGAGATCATCATAAAAAAATACATACTTAGTTCCAATTTACGTATATTGCACAATATAATTGTTCGAACACTTATAACTGGAGAATAGCTGGACCGATTTTCAGTTTAATTAATAGTGATGTTATGTGTAAACCGAAATGTATAAAAATCAGTAGATATGGATTATATTTAAATTCCAACAATTTTTAAGCTGTCGCTTTATATTGCTTTAAAAAACATCAGCCATGTAAATGAAATAGCTACGAATATATAGGGACTGTGGTTATATCATCAATGTGTATAAATTGGCCCTATAAAAAAATTTCCATATGAACAAGATGAAAGAATACATTTTATGCCTACGCGGGCGAAGCCGCGGGCAAAAGCTAGTTAAGTATAAAAATATTTCATTCAATCGGAATACCGTTCATAGAGTGATCAATTACTTCTGTCGACTGTACACGCATTGTCGACAAAATGAATCGAGCAGCGTATCATCAGTCAAGAAATTTCAGAATTTAAACTATATTTGTAGACACGATATAAATAATATAATAAATAAATAATTTCATCGAAACATATTTTATTTCAGTTATATAAAGGCAGTGCAACAGCAGGCGGTTTTGGCGATACAGGTATTCTATATTATAAATGCACTGGCAATTCATGTATTGTATAACAACGTTTTACGAGCCGGGGTCCAGAATAAATGTATTTACGTTGATGTATAACTAATACAGTACAACGCACATAACTCTACCGCTGTGGGGTTAGTCACGAAAGCGTCGCATTGGCGTAAAACAGAAACGCGGGGGAGAAGGAAGGAAGGGAGCGCTATACCTGCGCATTGCATCATTCGCAGACAATTCAGAGCGGCAGAGTTTCGTGCGTTTTACTGTACTGGCGCTTTATTAACTTTCACAAAAGCTCCACTATCCGCTACTACAATTTGTGAATTGTTTACAGCCGGTCAATTAAATTTCTTAACATACGATATCGATTTCTAAATAAGAGTCATATTATTGCCATTATTTGGTATTATCATATTACAAAAAACAAGTAGCACATCAACAATTGTCGTTTGACATTATGTAATATTCTATTTGATGTTAACAAATAGAATATTTGTATCATTGTGTAATGACACAATCACAAAATAAAGAAACAAAAGTAGCTATTTAGATTACGCAATAAAAATCGGGATTATTCACTCATTAAAAAGACAAAAGTCCTTACATAATCGGATAAATCGCTTCGCGCGATGTAGATCCGATATCGTTTTGACATGGTTTTTTTTTCGAGTCCATCATGTAAAAAGTGTATTTGACGAGCGTTAAAACACATGATTCAATCCATAACGATATTGGCATTTAAGAAGATCACTGTAATTTCAATTCTAGTTCTCTACATCAAAAAACCACCAACTAACAGCTGTCGCAGTCATGAGCCGACTGACCATTGCACAACAGTTTAATGAGGCAACAGATGAACTTAAATGCCGCCCTAAAGCTCCTCAACGTTATTAGACAATTAATGTAAAAATTATTATTGAAAGTGTTTCGAACGAAACTGAAAGTAAAATCTATAGGTTGTATAAGCAAAATTCTGAAAAAGAATGGCATGTATGGAATAAACTTTTTCTCTATTAATTTACGAATAATTCGTGGAGAATTCTCTAGTTAAATTGCGAACAAACATCACGCTTTTTCATAGATTTTGAAAAAGCTCGAAATAGAGTGGAGAGCAATGATCAATGAAAATCCCTCTCCGTGCACGGTGTGTGTAAAGGATTGTGAATACACGTGGCGACCACATTAGAACTCACCTTTATGGCCTCTAATTCCGTCCATGGTTTTTATCTTTCACTAGTTTTTTTTTTATTATTTACATTTAAAAAGGTTTGAAATTTTATCTAACGAGGTCCTGCTCTTATTTTATAATTACGATTACTTATAACAAGGATATATCATTCGACTGATCGATTCTTTCAACTCAACGAATTAATCTATTACACAGCTCTACAAAAAAATTTTTTTTTTGTTGCTCTGGATATTTTAGCCAATTTTGATATTTTTAAGTACCCAGATTACGAATTTATTCATAAAAGTATTGAATGTGCTCTTGTTTTTATGATTATTGCATACCTTATATTTTGATCAATTATCGGCTTGTTAGTAATAATATTTAATTTTCCAGTCATGATTAGGGTTCTGCGCAGTTTTTCGCGCATACAAACATCACGTGATCCTCTCTCAGGCCCTTTACTCCACAGAACAGCTGAGATCTTAGTTATTTGAATATATTGAAGTATTTACACGTGAATATGTATGTATAAGTTGTCATGTGTCAACACATTGTTTTATTTACTAAATGTTCATTTAAATATATTTGTTTTGTCTTTAAAACATGAGTTCATCAGAAAGAAATTGAGAAATTGTTTCAATTACATTTGTAGAAAATTTCCGAAGCTTAGTATGGAAAAGCTGAAAGGTGGAATATTTGATGGTCCCCAAATACGGCAATTAATGAAAGATACCGATTTTATCAAAGTTATGACTGTTCCGGAAAGTGATGCTTGGAAAAGTTTTGTGTTGGTAGTCGAAAATTTCCTAGGTAACCATAAAGCACCAAATTATGAAGAAATTGTGCAAAATATGTTGACAAACTTTCAGACATTAGGAGCAAATATGAGTATCAAATTACACTATCTCCGCAATCATCTGGATAAATTTCCGGATAACTTAGGAAATTATAGTGAGGAACAGGGGGAACGGTTCCACCAGGATCTGAAAGTGATGGAAGAAAGGTATCAGGGTCGGTGGGATTGTCACATGATGGCAGATTACTGCTGGTCTTTAAAAAGAGATTGTCCCCTTAAAAATTATAAAAGAAAAGCTCATAAACGGCGTTTTATTGAAATATAAAATATGTTTTCGACATTGTTCTCTCTGTTTTTTTCGATGTACCTTTATTTTTCAAAACAAAACTGACATTATAAATATACCTGATATTTTGTTTCATGTTTTCCGATTTTTGTAATGTAAAATGAAAATAAAGATTAAAAAAAAAACCAGAGCAAATCTTAGAAAATTATTGATAGTTTCATGAATTGTGAGCATAAATATATCCAAAATCGATGTTATATCTAGAGCAACAAAATCACTGTTGACCAGTGTTATTTATACCTATACATACCAACAATACATCACATACACGCCGATGTACTAGATATTTATCAACAAATGCTATCTAACAATCAAGACAATCTATTAATTTAAATGTAATAGTTAAAAGTATGAGGTCGTCGTCGTTGTCAACAACGTTATTTACTTAATTATCGTGCGAGCTCAAATCGATTTTATCTAATTCATCTTTTTCAGGAAGTCCAAAGGAGGCGCCGAGTGCAGACAAAGCGAAAAATACTGTAATAAACATTGCACAATTTGTTATTAATATCGTGGTCATTCTGTTTACAATAACTCGTACGTTTATTTCAGACCTGTGAATGTTCTGAAGGTTGATCCACCTTTATTGATTCCTAATGGTTCATGTTCGACTGGCCAACCCAATGAAGTTTCTCGATATCGAATAATTCACATATTTTTGTACACTATGTAAAGTCTGTATTAAATGAAATGCCTTTTTTATTATTATATTTTCATTGTGTTGATTTCATCCCTATTGCAATAATCCTTTTCAAGTTTTTTCACGTGTTTTTTCAAAGAGAAATGGTAGAAGTACCTAGCCCTACCAGAGCCCGAAACAAAGCTACCCGGAAATAAAGTCACCCTTATCAGGAAATAAAATATCCACTGAATATCAAGAAATACATGAAAGATCAAATATTTTTAAGAAATATTATTTTTTTTCATACACATACAATAATGGCATCCCAATACTTGTTTCATTGTAATTTTTCTGTAAATCTGCGAATATAAACAGATTATCTTAGCTTCTGCGTGCATAAACAATCTTTGACAATAACCAAATTAAAGATAGTGGCCAATAAACAGCACAGTAGGAATTAGAAAAAAATAGACATGAACGAGTCGCTACGTGCGAACTATATGGCGGGGAAATATATTCAACCACAGCACTCGGCAATTGCAGTACCTATATTTTGGATAAGTTTTGTGTGAAACTTAAAATCCAGTATAATTATCAATATTATCAAAATGTGGCACAGTATTTATTATTGGAAATTGGAAAATAATGTACAAATAAACTGCTAAATAAACACAAATCTAAACACAAATAAAAAAAAATCTAATTTTTTTAGACAAAATATTATATCAATAATTATTATTTATTACAAATATGTCAGTGACAATAAAGGTCATTGTATTACTTATTTGTTATTGCAATTTCAAAAGATATCCACAGCAAACGTTGTCATCGTTATTATTCGAAAAGAGTTTATTTCTTTCAATTTGATGTGTCTCATGGAAAAAATCTGATTGATAATAAAATCGAAATTAGTTAATGATTTAATTGCCGAGATATAGATAAATATTAATTTTTATTCTACGAAATGAAAATTATTGTAAACTAAAATGTAAATAATTAAAATATCGTGGATCTGGTGATAACAGCAACAATACATATTATTTTCATTATGAAAAATGAAACGATAGGAGAAGATACTGACGCTGTTTACTTATAAATCTTTTGCATACAAAATTATTCATTAATAATAGTAATAACTCTATAATCATTTTTTTTATTTTATTTCATGAGCATGGGAAAAAACCCGAAAAGTTGCAGACGCTAGACGGCGCTTATCTTGCACATATGAATGCCCAAAGATTGGGCTATCGATAGACATATCTTTTAAAATAAGATTTAAGTAAATAATTTGTTTCAAACTGAAAAATAACTATTTAGAATATAAATGTAAATAAATATAAAGCTTAAAAGCTTCCAGCCATAAAACCTATTTTTATGACACTTCGAAAGCTGAAACTCGTAGATTGATTTTAATATTTCTTGCATTTGTAGATTCATTTCAATTTTATGAGTATTATAATATACGAGTATGATAAATAAAAACAAATCTCGACCTAAAAGGATAAAGGAACGATAAGTTAAACCAAAGAAACAGAATTAAACGTAACTACAGCAGTCTTTTGCAAAAAAATTTCCTTACAAACGACTTCGCCTTTGAACCGCGTTGCGTGACGTCGGCTCATGTTTGAAATTATCGTTTTACTCAAGTAGCAAACTTTTACGCAGCCCTTGGATAAAAAAAAAATCTAAACAAACTGTAAAATCTGAATCCACTGTCAAGCAAACGTATTATTTATTGGGTTGAGTTGTGAAACAAACTGGCCAAGTTCGTATCAGGTCACGCGCAGTACAGGGTTGCCCATCGCAATATACGAACTTAAAAGAGAGTTTTTTGTTTTATACTACGAACCTGTTGTGTTCACGGTTTAAGGGCTAATAACGTCTAAAAACGGATTCACGTAGGACGGCTGTTAAGGATGTTATGGTTTTACATTTCTATAATTTTAAATTATTTACAAAACTTATAGTTTTTACCTGTTTTACTCAACCAACAACGTCATCTAAGTAATTTTCAATGGAATTTGTACAAAAATTTCAATCAACTTTTCAAAAGATATTTTATAAATTGGTTGACTATTACTCATTAACTTGTAAAGCCTATTTAGCAGTAATAGTTTTTCTTTCAACTAATTATGTATACTGTTGTCGTGATCTTTTACACATATCGAAAAATAACCATTTCCCTAGCAGACGGAGGAATACTTGACTCTAACAAAAGCACTTTAAAGCTTAATATTTCGGAAACGGATCCCGGAACCTAGAAATGGGTTCGACATGTTCACAAAGTTTTTAAGTGAACTATCCAACGATACTTCACACCATGCGATAGACCAACTGTTCCCAACGGGGGCGGTACCGCCCCTAATGGGCGCTGGACCTTTTTGTGGGGGCGGTAGCGGGTCCAAAGGCAAGTGAGGGGCGTTATGACAGTCAAGGGGGTGGGCATACCGACCTTATAAAAACTTTAATATAATAAAATAATTTTAAAATACATTTATTTTGATAAACAACAATTTGTCTAGGCGTCTAAGATGGCTGCCTTATTATTACAGTGTAAATAAACATTAAAACAAATAAGTATTAATAAACTAATTGATTCGGTTTAGGATTGTCGGTAACAAGTCTATGCAATTTGGTAAACAAATACGTGATTTACGCAATCATTTTTCGACAAAAATACGGGAAATTATAACAATCTGTTTCCAGGTGCGTCGGGGCACCAAAAACAAATAAAAGCATATAAATTGTTGCGTGCTCGAAATCAAATCTTTAAAAGGCAGAGATAGCTCTTCTATATGTCTTACTTGTTTTTGTGTGCTTTATAACTTTCTATAAATCCGTTGAAAAGTTAATGTATTGAAATTGTGAATTCCAAAATGTCTGAAACTAAGAAATGTCGGCAGTACAACATTGAGTATTTGAAATATGGATTTACGCAATCTCCAACAAACTAATTATTACCTATGCTTTTAATTTGCCAAAAAGTATTTTCAAATGAAAAACATTTTAAATATGAATATACCAAGCTAGGTTTTAAAACCCTTTCGCAAAGGTAAATACAGCAGAATCATCAAATTTAGAAGAACTCGTAGAACTCACAACTAATGAAGAATTAAAAGTAAAATTGAGAAATGGATACCAAGAAATCTGGCTCCCAAAATCAATATCATCTCTCCACTCTGGATTTTGGGAAACAGTACAAAAATTTTTAATTGAGTTTTATTTATTATATTTGGCTGAACGTGGGTTTAGTGCAGTAGCCAATTTACTGTCTAAGAAAAGGAATAGACTGTAAATCACTGAGCGCGGTGATTTGCGACTGATGTCAACTAAATTGAAACCCGACATTAACATGTTACTTAAACTCCACCAGCCTCAACCATCTCATTGATGTTTATGTTTCTTATTGAATATTTTTTTTATTATTACATATTTTTTATTAATTTTGATTAATCGTCTTGTCTTTGCCTTTGTGCAGTGCCCCAGTGCGGGGTGATCTAGCTTTGTGTATTGTCTTGCACTTGTTGGGTATATTATAATTTTGTTTGTAACACTTGATATGATTTTTATCTGAATTGAGAGTGAGAGAGAGAGAAAGAATGAGAGGGGGATTCCTTATTGACTACAGAACCCTAAAAACGCACTGGTGGCACCCAATTTATTATAAAAAAAAAGTAGGCCATGATGCATTAAACCAACGATATTTTTATTAAACGATTGTATAAAACCGGCCGTGTGTAAGACTCGCACACTGATAATTCCGATCCATCATCCTATATATTTGTTTTAATTATCTAATTTTTTTTTATTTACTTCACGATCCTTGGTGCATTGCAAAAATGCTCTTGATTCTTTTTATTATTATTATTTACGATATCCGCCTTAACACATACTGTGTAAATTATAACTTGCTATTTATTACGGTTCAAATGATACAACTCTTTGAAGATGGACAGATAAACCGAGCAACCGTGTAGACTTAATAATATGATCCTGATGGCACCTTTTGGTTACGGAAACCTAAAAATGATAAACAATCTGTACGACATATATAGAATGGTGTAACTCACACATCTCGTTCAACATGTTTTAGCCAAAACTTATTACCAGTAACGGAAGCATAATTTTCAAATCATATTAGCAACTGACGTCCAGAATTCAAGTTCAAGGCAGCAGTCACACTAATTTGGCAGTCTTCAACATTTTAAGCTCTATTTTTTTTATAACAAATAAGAAATTAAACCGTTTATTTTATATTCTTGTAATTCTTATTATATAATAGTATTCTTAACAACTGTTTCGTTAAAATTTGAAATCAATTGAGACTACTTTTCAGAGTTTTGCAAGTTTCCGAATTTTCTAAACACAAGGAACTTTATTTAGAGATAATTAAAAAAATATTAGCTAAAATATAAATTTCAGTATCAATAGCTTCAGGGGCTTTAATTTTCCACAAGTTTCAATCCTTATCTTAACTTTTCAGGGGTATTTTAAAAAAAAAATCTCTTTTATTCCAATAAGTAGGTAAATGAAACATTAAATTCCACATCCATAGCTTCAACAGTTTCCATTTTCCATACAACAATATTTCACCCACTTAAGATATGAATTTCCAAAAATCTTTTCTTAGTGCTCACCTATGTTCCAACAGGAACCTCTATACAAAATACCAAGTCACCAGACCCAGTAGTTTGGACTGAGCGATATCAGTCAGTCAGAGGAAAAATATATAAAAATAGCCATACTATAAACATGATGAAATCAACTTTTACACATAGAAATAGCACAGAAATAACAAGACTGAATAGATAGTTTTAAAACAAAGCATTAATCATTTGTAATTTGAAATGATAAAAGATGTCTGTGTTCCATAGTAAATTGGGTATTCTTTTTTGGCTTTACATTTATGAAATGGATCCCCAAATAATACAAATTGAATATTTGATCTTACTCAAGTTTAAATAAGAATAAAAAATAAGACACAGAATTATAAGAGTAACAACTATTTAATTCTTGTAAGCAATATTTTAGACATTTATTAAACGGCTTAAATACAGCATGAAAGATCAATGTCCACCCAAACCAACCAAAATACTTATGGACCCTGTGTAAACATGACCATATTAGCATTTTACTAATATCTATAAATTATCTATATCTAACACATGCTTTCAGATTTTCTAGGCAAATATTTATAATTCTTCAAGTATAAAAATTGACAATTGGACAAACACACAATAAACTTACAATATAATAAGAAATATTTTTATAAATGAAAACGTTTAGTTATCATATGACAACATACTAATTTACAACACCTGCTTGTGGATTCTTGTGGCAAAGGTATAGACGTACCCAAGGAGAATGAGGAGGAATCTGGGGTGGGTGTCGAGATGTGTTGCCGTGACAGCTCGCTGCCTCTACGGGCATGCTTCTCACCATAAGCTAACTCCAGGGTTCGAACAGCGGGTATACTATGGCTAAATGATGTATTTTGACTTGCAACGACGAACGGTTCGTAGCTGTCACATGGATGTGGATGGTGAAGTCTTCATTACGACTTTTAGGGCCGCACGTTGTTCCTTTTAAGATGAGCATGCAAATACAGATCTGAGGCGACAATCTTGACTGGAACGTCGTTTGTTTACTAGTACAAGGTGAGTGTTCCAGCAAGTTAACTCTACAGGCATCAAAACGAACACTGACCGCAAGAAAGACTTCCTCATCCAGGTGAGCTGCAGTCGTCACAGCCGTAAACCACAAGTATATCCACAGCTTCGGCATATTGTCGATGAAAGGGACACCATAGCAAGTGGATAAAAGTCTGGCATAATCCGCTTAAACATCTCCAGCTCCCGGGTACTTATCAGAGTTTCTACCAAATAAAAAAAAACTAATTCAAAACAAAAAATACAATGGTTCATTGTATTTTTTATTTTAAGAATTGAATCGCAGAATGAAACCATGTTCGTGAGTACAATTTATGTTATATGCCTATTTAGTAGTATTATTTTCTCACAATTCATCCCAACGATATTTCTAAAACATTTGAAATTACAATCATTTCAAGGTTTATGATAATTCTGCTAAAAATTCAATTTTATTTCGATACTTCAAATTTACCACTAAAGTCATGGTTACTAACCAGCGGTTAAGCATGAATGCTGTGGATGGTGGACACTTTTCTTTCCATATGTGATGTATTGACAGGGTTTAAATTGGTCTTATAAACTCAAACATCATCCCACTCAAACTGTAAACTACTTAATGCATCAAGAAATGTTATTTACAAACTAATCCTATTTTACTTTCCAATTTTATCACATTCTTTATCATATACCTTAATAACCCAGCAATTACATTGAAGTAACCTTAAATTATGATTTTTAAATTATGACAATATACTTATTTCTATCAATAACTATATTTATTTTTAGTTTTAATACTACAGTTTTTTTTTTAAGATAGGAAACAATAATAATATATGCTTTAATGGCAATTTAAAATTTTGGCAGAAAAATAAAATATTTGCCATCTTTTAGACCATATCAACACATGCATGGGTAAAGTTCCTAAAAATAAATTTATCTTCAACATAATTTGAGAACAATCATGACTCTCCCTTTTAGTACACTTTAAAATGAGATCAGTGTAAGACTTCATCTCACACTGGCAAAAAAGTTTACATATATTTACAATAATTATTTTTAAATGCTAATAAAGAGTTATGAAAATTTACTCATTACAATTCAGTAGTAGTTATATGACACTTTCAATTGCAAGTACAGAAGCTCCGTTTGTTTATTATCAAATTTAAACTTTCTTTTTTTCTGTACATTGTAAGCATGTAAATTATGTTCAGTTATGCCTGCGTTTGCGTGTGTGTGTGTGTGTGTGTGTGTACGCGCGCGCGCGTGTGGACGTGTGCGTGTATGTGTATGCGCATGTATATTTGCGTGAGCGTGCCCGCGTGTGTGTAAATTACTGTCACCTAGGTCTGAATATGGGGAGGAATTTAAAACTAGTGGTCAATTGTTTATTTCATTAATAAAGTTCATCAATCATTTGGGAAGTTACATTTCAACACAATTATTAAAAGTAGCATATGTGCATGAAATTAGAATTATTAAATCTTAAACAAAAATGTTGACATTGTTCATCATGTACACAATACATTTTAAAAAGTCCAGTTTTTGTCCGAATATCACAATTCTCCAACACTAAATATAGCTGCAGGTATTTCAGATAGAATTATTGGAATTGTCAAACAATATCAAGGAGTAAAAATGGCCAAGTACTATCAGACTTGCACAATGAGGGTTACATGTCATATGTATAAAAACATGATTACATAATTATGGCACCAGTGTAAATTGTTAGAAATGGAGTCATTACGTGTAAATACAGGAAATACATGAACATTATTCATAACATGAACATTATACACGACATATTATTCATCTGCATTCAGATAATTTATTTTCGATACCTAAAATATAATACAAATTACAAACAATGCAAATAAAATTACAAATTATGATAAATATTGCTAGTATATGCTAGTTTCTGCTCTAAATTACTCATGTAAATTGCAAAATCATTTTAGCGCCATCTATATGAAATCTCCCAAATTTACACTACTCAAACTGCTCTTTTTAATTATTTGTTGCTATTCCGTAAGTGACATTCTTATATGTAATCATATCATACAAGTTGTGGATAAAGCAATGAGTTATCTGACGATAAACATTTGTGTCAGATGAACAAATATCAGAGGCTCAGCTGACCAATTATGTTAACTTAAAATGATCAAGTCTGCATCGCTATGACGTCAAAATTACGTCAAGGTAAAAGCTTCGTCGCCTCGCGCCCAAGACTGACGTAATTTAATGTCAAAATTTTACAAACCCGATGGTTAATTTAAATGATCTGCTGTAATAAAGTTTCCTGTTGTAGGAAACCATCCACATACAAAAACCATTGGCATATGAAAACCATATAAAAAGGTCAATACAAATAGAACAAATTAATTGCTAGTGCTCATTTTGACTTGGGTAATAAAATTTTAATACAAAAAACATTCATTCTCTGATTTCATATATCCTCAATAATATCTACAAAATTTCTAACTAATGCAATATATGAAATTAGAGTCCCCCAACATGAGAAAAAGAATAAACAGTAGGACAAAACCATCTATTCCAGTTTTCACATTCATATAAATCAATCTACATAAACGTTAATGTTAGGCTGGTTTTCAGCATTGGGTTTTTCTCATGTACTGCAGCAACACACCCTCTTACAATCTTATTTAAGATTATGTAGATTGAACCTAAACGACACGATAAAGTTATACCATTAATGTGTTAACAACGTCTGCGACCGACAGCTTAACATTTTCTTCAAAGCATATCGAGCAAGTAGTCTTATTTAAATTAGAAATGTAGTCAATTCACTTACAAGTCAAGAAACAAACCCAGAGCTTTCTGATTCAAAAGCAACATGCTGACTTATACAGTCTACCACCACTGTGAAAAAGTCTTGTACTATTTTCATTTTTAAGTTGCAAATCATATAATTGCTTCGATTGGATCTTTAAAACAATAAAATATATATTGATGTCGATATGATATGATATTAATAGATACCGAAATGAATTAAAAGATCAGCCTCGTGTCAATTGCAAACATCTAAAGTTCATATCATAAATCGAATCTATCTAGTGTAATTCCCAATATATTCAGAGTGAAAAAATAAGTGTGATCTTGTAACTGGTGTTTTTTGATGACTGAAGACCTTAAAAGATGATAATGACACATCCTATTCTTTAATATTGCCCAATAAAAAAAACTATATCATAAAATCATGTGGAATTTATTTTGTGGTGGAGATCAAAAGCATTATTAAGTGTTGAGAAAAATATGCTTGAGGCCCATGCTTTTGGAAAAAGTTTGTTCAAAAATTAACTCATCTCAATTAAATTGTCATCAGACTTACTGCATACATTCACATTGATCGGCGCAGAAATGAGAGATTAAATAAAGTTAAAACATATAGGTAGAGATTCAGTCAGCTCTATAACTTAAAAAATCTTAACTCCTTGAAGAATTTTAAAAAAGTAATCTTTCCAATAAAATCTGGGGTGATCATTGGTCTATCTTAACAGAATTACCCAAAAAAATCTTTGATTCTCAGATTTACCATTCAGTTCGTGTAAGCATTGTTCAATGCATTAATGTTACAGCCAATACTAGCAGTGTATGACAAGGAAGCATCCTTTATATGATACCTTTATATTGTGTTGAAACGTACCATACAGCAGTTTAGTTAGAAAAGATGAAATTATCAATAAAAATAGTTTGTATACTTTACCCTACAAATATGTTAAACAAAAGTCATAATTTATGTTTTTAATGTGGCGAGTGCTTCAGCGGTGCCTGTAATAGCCGTCGCGGCTGTAGCGGCGCTCGGGGCGCTCGTCGCGCGCACCCCGCGACCTATCTCGGCGGTCGCGGTCACGTTCACGCTCACGGTCGCGGTCGCGAGCACGATCCTTGTCGCGCGTCGAATGGTCATAGCCTCTATCGGAAGCAGATTTAGAATCACGCGACTTGCGGCGCACCGACGTGGCGGCGCGGGCCCGCGGCGAGCGGGAACGCGAGTTGCACGCCCGCGGCGACCCCGCCTGCGACTCGCGCTCGCTGTTTAGAACGAAATCGTCATACTTGTTTTTAGGTCGTTGTGATGAACTTTGACTAGAACTGGAACTAGATGAAGAACTGGATGATGATGATGAACTGCGAGTCCTTCTCTTGTCACCGGGTGAAACAGATCTACCATTTTTTTCATTTTCATCCTCATTCTGAGCTTGTTGTGAAGGTTGTACATCTTCATTCTTACTTTCGTCAGCTTTAGATGCATCAGGTTGTTCACTATCACTGCCCCAAAGTTCATATTTAGACAAATCAGCATTGTCATCAGATTCTTCATCATCGTCATCGCCTAACTCTTGATCCTCTTTTTCAACTCCTTTGGCTGATGATGCTTTTGAACTCTTAGTCTTCTTTTTCCTTTTAATTTTTTTCAAGACTTCTTGCTTAGATTTATTTTCTGTTGTTTTAGGAGCACTAAGTTTCAACCGATTAAGCAATATCGGTTTTGGTAGAGCAAAACTTTTAAAACTACCTACTGTTACAGAAAAACTCTCATTTGGAGGCTTACTTACATCTTTAATTTGATTCTGTTTATTTGATGGTAAATTAAGTTTTAGAGCTAAATTAGGTGGTAAGACCACAGGGCCAGGGTCAAAAATATCATTTAAAAAAGGGGTATCACCACTGTTACCATCTAATATCTCTAACTGTTTCTCTATAGTGTCACCATTAGATTCTTTCTCCCAATCTTCATCATTTGTTAAATTTATAGTTTCCAAGTTTTCAGTTTCTTTATCTTCATTTTCAGCAACTGCCTGAATATCTGCTACAGATTGTGAAGGTGGATGTTCTTGAACATTCTTTAATGCAAGCAACACAGATTCTATATTAATGTTCGCAAGCAATGTTGACAAATTCACTTGTGATGAATCATTAACATTTTCATTATTAGAAACCCCAATTTCCAAACTATTAACAGAAGAATCATTATTTACTTTCCCACAAGATATTTCATTGTGTTTCTCTGTGAATTCCACATTTTGGAGATTGCAGTTTTCATTAGTTTTCTGAAGTTCAGAAGCTGATAACTGAATAATCTCATTGGAAATTTCTTTAGGAATTTCATCTGGTGTGGGTATCAACATTATTTTTTTTGCAATTTCATTATCATGTATAGACTTTAATTCATTTTTTTTTTGAAAAGTTTCTGTCTTATTTGGAGTAGAAATAGAATTATTAATAATTGGTTGCTCTGCAATTTTATTATCCCTAAATTCATTAAATAAATTAAGTAAATGGTCACGTTTTTCCTTTGCAGAGTCTATTACAGCGTTTGTGGGAATCACCTGATTTGAAATGGCAGCTATCTCTTGAGTTTTATGTTCTATAGACCCTATACTTGGGGGCGATGGTGTTCGCGGTCTAGATTTCACAGTTTCTTCATCATTCCTATAAAGAGCATCATCAACCTCATCCCACTCAGCTTCATAAATTGGTCTAACACTAATATTGTCAACATCATCCTCAGCAGGAGCATTTACCAGTAGTTCATTGGTGTTAAAGATATCCAAAATACTTTTATTCTTTAATGCAGAATTGGACTGTACCATATCAAATATACGAGAAGTGTTTTCAGGAGGATTAACTGTAATAACTTCTGATGGTTCACTAAGACCTGGAATAAGTTCTGTAGACTCAAAATTTCTGTTCATATTTAAGTTATTATTTTGATGATTAGCTTCGAAAGGCATAATCATGCTTCTGTCCATAAGATTGCCTGGTATATTAATTTCATTGCATTTGGTCTCACTATTCATTCCTAAAGTAGTGCCATTTCCTTTTGCCCAATACCCTTTACGTATTACATTATCCTTGAATTCTTGATAATTTCGTTTTGTGACTGACCCAATTTTTGTTGGTACATACTCATTAGAACAAGTATCAGTGTCAATCAATGTGTTCACACCTCGCTTTTTTGGGCTCATATTTAAGTTTGAGACATAAACATTCCCAGTAGCTAAACTTGTTCTATCTGAAGCTTTCACTGTATTATAGCTTTGTACAGGATATGTGATAAGACCACCTCGGATAAAATCACGGTTACTAGCCTCAGCTCTTGCCAATCGCTTCTTAAATTTTCGTCTAGATTTCCTATTTTCACCGTAAACTCTAGACAAAAAATTTGTATCATCACTACTATACGAATCTGAAGCTGAAACATATTCATTAGTTGTTTTTTTGTGAAAAATCTTCCTTGAATTAACAACCTTTGAATTTTGACTGTCAGAATCCCAACCAGATTCTGGCTCTGTACTGTCTGGTGATTTAGATTGTGTCCTGCGATTAGTAGATTCAGAACGACTTTGAACTTGAGAACCTCTGCCATCAGCAGTACTAATGGAACTCCCTGGACGTTTTGTATGATCATTGATGTCGTCATCTAAAATGATTGTGTCATCATCTTTGCTAAGATGCTCAGGAGGGAGATAATCAACAGTCATTTTAGCTTTGTTACTTG
Organism: Eumeta japonica; assembly: GCA_005406025.1. NCBI lineage: Eukaryota > Metazoa > Arthropoda > Insecta > Lepidoptera > Psychidae > Eumeta > Eumeta japonica. Next base: position 303,119 of record BGZK01000482.1, on the reverse strand, counting down.
CATGCCCATCATCACTATCAGAGCCAATGTATATTTCATCTGGATTTGGCAAAGATGTCATTGTGGTACCATTTTGTTTCACTACTGCATTTCCATTTTCTCTTGCAACAGTACCTAAATGTACACCATCCTTTTCAAAACTGAAATGTGTATCAACTACACATCCTGTGGATAAAAGACGCTGTCTCCATGCAAAAATTGTTTTGAAATCTGGAGCAGGTTTACTAAATAAAGTCTCAAATTTTCGAGTAGTAACTTTGCAGTTGTTATAAACTATTGCAAATGCTGCTATTTTCACTTTTTCTTCTAAAGAATAATTAAGATGAAAATCTTCATCTGGAGTTGTACCAGTGAATTTGTTAATTGTATCATTTGTTGAAGATACTCTGTTTTCCATAACGGGATATCCTTGAATGGCAGAAATCTTTAGGTCAGTTTCGTACCCTGATGAACCAGGTTGATCTTTATCACCTGAACTAGAAAAGCGATTTCTAGTTTGTTGGGTGTTACTTAAATCATATGAAATAGAAACTCTTTCTGTTCTTCCAGCATTATTTGTGAGATGCTGGGCTTGCTGTTTTCTGAAAGCCATAAGGTTAGTTTTTGTGAGGAGAGGAACTTCAGAAACAGATCCATTATTAAAAATGTGTGGAAGATTATTTGTTATTTTAGAATGGTGCATAATTTCTGGTTCTGCGACTCGTATATTCTGTTGCATCTTAGTTTCCTTGAAGAGCACGGTTGGCGGCACATTTTTGTGCACTGGTCCATCAGTGACGCCAACCTGCAGGGAGGAAAAATTTGCTCCACTTTAGTAACTGGTGAGCTTCAAATTTTAATGCATTAAAATATTACACATTCTTCTCAGCCTCAAGGTGTAATAGGTAGGTATCTTGATTTAAAATAGAATCCTTTAGTTGTAAGTAATATCAAAATCACAAAATATGTATATATTTACATGTTGATGGAGATTAGAACCACTTTTCTCAAAACTAGTAAGAGAACCTCTTTCATTGCTGTGAGAATGACTCATAAAATGAATATAACCAGTCTTGAAAACAAAACAAAATAAACAGAAACTTTGTTAGGCCAAAACATATGGTTTTATTAAATACACATACTATTATGACAATTTCAAAAACTTTTATAACAATAAGCAGAAATAAATGCACACATAGTAAAACAAAACAAAAAATACTATACCTTATCATTAGAACTATCTCGTTTGCGCTTGCGTTTCTTTCTTCCGAATTCGTCATACTCGTCATCTGAAGAAGGGTCCCTGCGACGGTATTCTACGACGCCGCGTTCATTATAACCACCACCATACCCAGTCCTAGCTTCTACCTGCAATTTGCAACAGAATAACAATACACATACCAAAATTAAAATGTAAAATCTAAATTAACCAATCGTTTATTTCAAATACATACTTCACCAAACTTTGGCGCATTGCATACATTGCACGACTGACGCCGTGCCCAGTTAACATTTGCACATTTGTTGCACTGCCAATCATCAGCGTTAAATAAACCTCTAGATTTTTCAGCTGCCGACTTTCCTATTTCGGTGCCTAGTTTTTTTTTGAACTGTTTACCACCGTCCGGCTTTTCTTTATTGCATCTATAGCAATAAACACGACGAGCAAAATTTATATTGCCACAATTAGCATCACTACAAATCCAATCGCCGTCGTTCATTTTGTTGCGCCTTTCGCTAGCGTTTATTACTGCTTTTACATTGGTTGTCCATGCAAATGTGATAAGTTTTTAACCAGCACTATCCTACTTTTTATTTAAATATAATTATATATAAACTAAAGGCATAATAACATACATAAAGCACATAATAACAAGCTTTAGTAAAGTTCTTCTTTAACAAAATAACGTACAATTCGCAAACTTAGCATGAGCGTTTCATGCCAGGCCAGCCATGACATGACGCAAAACCTGGGACAGTGTGACCAAAATTATTTTTGTTAATCTATTTCATATATCAAATCTCTTTTTTTTGCTAATATTATAATTATAAGGAAACTAATCAACTTAATGCGAACTAATATTAAAAGATAAATCGTGTATGTATTTGGCGCTTAATAATAATTACATTAAGCATTATTTAATATTAATGTAAAAAATGTCTTTCCGAATCTTTCAAATTAAGTGCTAATGTCATTGTTATGGAACTTATATTTCTGTATTTTTCTAAAAAAACACAAAAAAGGCATTATACACACTTTATTACCTTATTGGCAGCGCATAAGCTAAAAGTAAAGATAACATCAATAATAATATAATTTGATCTTTCCACTTCCATGATCTTGTAACTAAAAATGTTTTCATAATTTTAAGACAAAGGAATTGTTTGTTTATCGTTTGTCCCGTTCGTTCTAAAATTTTATTTGTTCGATTATTTTGTTGTTCAGTATACATTTACTTAAAACAAATATAGGATAATTATTAAGCAAATTAAAATAATGCTTTACAGTTTCCAAATATTTACAAATATCCATGAAGATAACCAACTTCATTCCTTGCCAAATTGTTTCGTTCTGTAACAATTTTGTATTTGATTATGGGTGTATATGTTAAAATTAAAAAAGAAATATTTTAAATTCCTTGCTTTTTCTTCTTGAAAAAAGCTATTTTTCAAACGTGTGGCAAGTATAAAAGCATCGAAACAGAAAAGCATAGAATTATAATATCGAACAAATTTACGGTCATTCGTGACACATAACACACCCAAATGTAAATGAGGATATACGCCATATATTTAAAACATATAAATCTCTTACAAAGGACCTTATTATTATCTTTTTTAGATGTAATTTCGAATTAAATTTGAAATTCTAATTAAAAATAGACAGATTGTATAAACGGACAATAAATTTTACTATATATTACTTCCATCCAAAAATAAATTCAGTTACTCTAAATCGCACATTTTTTGAACATAGGATTAAATAATAAAGGGGGGAGAGGACATAATTTCTGCAACATTCGGAGCGTTTATTTCCGAAATTATTCACGTAACCAGTAAAATTGCTTAGAAACTTTAGTGTTTTCAAAAGAACTGTCAAAGTGTATATCCCACGTTGATGTCTGCTAAAAAAATTTTTTTTTCAGCTTCCATTACATGTATAGAGAGCCCCTCTCCCCCTATAAATATTTATTTTTTATTATCTAATCACCAAACTTAGTAGCGACTCACACAAGACACCTATACTATCCATTTCATCAATATAAGTATTGTACTTTTTGAATAAAATGCCTGTGTCATACGGACTTGACGAAACTATAAGGGTTCAGTCATCAAGTTTGAGGTCAAGTGATAAATAGTTATCATTTGTACATACCAATATACAAATTATAGCCAAAATCTTCTTCAACATCGAGACTGATATTGAAATAAAGAGCGGGATCAGCGTCAGAAACAATCGTTGCTAACGTTTAATTTGAGCTGTGAAGCGGCTAGTAATAATTAAAAAATGTTTAAAAACTGAGCTTTTCAGGCATACCAATACAACTTCCAGTCAAACCCACAGAACAATAAAACTTTAGTCAAGACCCTCTGGTAACACATAAGTGACTAATAGTCGCATGCGTGCTGCATGTATTTCCCGCATTTCTATCTGTCATAATATAATACAGGTTAATGTGGTGAATGTTTTTGTTATTAAAAGTGATCAATTAATATATAGCTGTGTAAATAAAAACTATGATATGAATTAATTTACAACATTTAAATAAATTCCGATGTCTGACTGTATATTACAATACGCGAAGATTTTATATTGGCTGGTTTATTTTGCATAATGTTATCACACAATGTACGAAGGCGATATAACTTTAACGCCAAAAAGATGCGTTCTAAGTGAAGTTACTAATTCGCCAAATTATGTTTCACCAACAGCGAATTTAAAATTATTAACTAATGTGGCTCTGCAATACCCCACGCCATCGCCAAACATTACCCACCGTAAGGAAAAGTCTTTACAAATACTTTGCGATAGGTAAATATATCACTTATTTATTCCCTTTGAAATAACTTGTTACTTTACATTGAACCAGGGTTGGTATCCCAACATTGTTGCTTACTTTTTTACGATTTTATTTCAATCTGGAATTGTACCTAACAATTTTTCCATTTTGTATTTGAAATTTTTCATGTTACTTATTATTAATACTGTGTAGTTGTAGTTATTTATTTTTAATATTTTTTTCTGTTTTGTATAATAATGTGCATGAAAACTGTAGAAGCCTTGTACTTAAACATATTTATTTTATTATTAAAATTTATATGAGTATATTCAATATATATGAGTATGTCATGAAGACTCATAAACGCTCAATAAAAGTCTATAAAAATCACATTGATTTTCTATTCCTCAAAATAATAGTTTAGTGAATGAAGCACTAGTTATTTCTAGATTTTGATTCTGCCTATTATTGAACTTGTATAAACATTAACAAAATTTGCTTGCATAACTTAGTGCTATTGATCAACTTAATTTTCTGAATATTATGCCATTTAATTCTACATTTCTTTATGTTGCTTATTACAAATGCCATTGATGAATATAAAAACAATATTTTCATATTTTGCCATTATTAAAGTTTGATTTTTATTTCTCAATGTTGGGATAATTAAAATAAAAGTTTGTGATAAATTCAATTACAATTGCATTCCTAAGTCCATTTAAAAAATAAACACCATTTATGATAATTTAGAACGAGTGCCAGGCTATTTGGTTGCCATTCGAATTGTGAAAACAATGTTTTAATCATTTCCATTGTTGACATTAAGTTTCTCAAAATAATAAAAATATATAAAGGTTAAGAAGGCCAAATACAAGAAAAATTAATATATAGTTACCCACTATTTCCTACTTAGAAAATCACAAGTAGTATTCAGTTAAAATGACCAATACTTATACTAGTAAATAGTTCTATATCTTAAAATTGAACATTGTTAAAATGATTTTCTTTTGTCAATAAAATTGATATCCATACAGGTGCCAGAGATGTGTAGTGTCACCATGGCTTTTAAACAAATTTTGTAAATTTGTGTATAATTTAAAAGATTATGAATATAAATTAAGAAGAAAATGGGTGATCTGTATCTCAAATGCCTCCTGTATCTTGACATTCAAGTAGTCCTTGCACCTTCGGCGTGTGAGTGGTAATTAAATAAAAAATATTTTAAGAAAAGAGGTATGAAAGTAAATGTCAGCAATACTAAAGTCGAAATGTTTGAAAGAAGTGAAAGAGCCTCTTATGTATAAGAGGTGAGAGTTGCAAGAAGTGAATTTTTCTAATAAAAGTGTCTTAGAACAAGCATTTGGCTTTCCATGTTTTCTGTGGTTATGCATATTAAAGGAAATAAGATATGATAATAAAACATAAAAGTAGAATAAATACAGAACAGATGGGACTGTTCAGTGTTTCTGAAGGATTGATATAAGAATAGTGAACTATGTGATTTGAAAAATATAGTGACTATAGTGACTGGACATTTGGTATGGATGAATGAAAATAGACTGACAAAACAAATCTAGGCACAGAGTGGAAATGTGTAATGGAAGTGTACTAATAAAATAAACTCGGCCTAATAAAAATTATAGACCAAATTGGTGACATATTAAAACAGGGCCTAACTATAAGCGACAGAAACCAATGAACTTTCATCAAACAATTCGTTGACATCGGTAAGGCAAGAGATAGTATACAAAATTTTCATGTAGACATCCACAGTTTCAACCTATCCATCTGAGGAATAGGTATGAGTTTATAAATAAATAAATTGTAGTCACATAGGTACAATAATAACTATAATTTGTTTTTAAATAGGTGCCTGGTTTTAAATTTCAGCATTTATAATAATGGAGATTTTGCCCAAAATGCATGTCGGAACCCTCCAGTGACTTCAATAATATAACGAAAAATAAATGGATTCTAGGAAAGATGCACAAAGTTTTATTTATTTGGTATCGGCTGTGTGCAAAAATATGTCTTATTACTATTTAAGATTTCATTATTTAAAAAGATATCACTATAACATTGTTGATAGCTAATGTATGTCAATCATGAATTAGCCTACTTAGTTAGTACTCCTCCATCTATTTGCTAACTCATTATTTTTTCCAATGTTAGATGCTAACCTTTTATTCACCATATTGATGCCAAAACTTTACAATAATTGAATTCAAAATATATATTCTATAGTTATAAAAAAAAAAAAACAAAATATGGAAGTTTTTTATGTACTGCACCATTATCTAGTCCAGAATGGCATATATAGAAATGTTTCTGTTTTTGTTGTAACATGGTTGATTTGATTTCATTTTCAATAGCTGAAATTATAAAAGAAAAAAGATTTATTAAAATGTTATCTAATTTTCGCATAGTATTTAATTAAACAAAAAAAAAAAACAATCTAGAGTTAATAGATTTTATAATTGACAATGTTAAGCAATATAATTTTCTCCTCTGTATACCCTTTTTTGAAGGTTGAAGTTTTGTAGAAAATGCAAAAACAATACAAACAAAATGTATACCTATATACAATACATATAATTTTTATTCTTCTTGACAAAGACAAATAATTATAATACTTTTCAATTTTTACTTTACTGTATAAGAACAGTAAATGCTGAAGCCGTACAAAATTTTCTCTTACAAAGTTTCTTTGGACAAAGAAAAGCATTTAAATGTAAAAATTTCTGTTTTGGTGAAAATGCACTTAATTGAATTTTTACAGCAAACCAAAGATATAAAAAAAGCTATTAAAAGAGCTTTGCAGTGATAAATACCTTGTTAACTTTTGATTTTTTTTATAACTTTTGAACAATTATGCCAATTGATACTAGAATGCTTTATATAATAACCTTATCAACTTTACTTCCAGATGTAAATGGGATTAAAATTAGTAAAACTGCTTCAAGAAATTGAATTCGAGAAAATTGTTCCAAAAAGTGTTGTCAAAAAAATTGAATTTGTAATTGGATTGATATTTAGAATTTTATGACATTGCTTAGGCTTAAAAACTATGTTGATTACTGTACATGGAATCAAAATTGGTTCATTAATTCAAGAGATATTAATGTAAAATTAAAAAAAAAAATTATTAAATAAATGTTAAATATGAAGGGAAAAATTTGTAGACAACAATAATTTTGAGCTTAAAAAAATGATCAATGAATGATTTTAGAGTGCTTTAAGTTTGAAAATAGTAGTTCTAAATATGGAATAGTCTACAGAGCCAATTGTTTGTCAAGTTTTATATAATGATGAAGTTTTTTTATTGTCTCTACAGCTATCAATTACCTGTTATAATACCTTGAAAATTATGAAAAATAAAAGTAAAAATCTTTTAATCAAAATGTTAATTCAATTTTCTTTTAAATAAAAATATATGTTGTTTTTTCCTCTAGATTCCTCGATCTATATCCACTTTATTGCAAAACAAATTTAGAAATCCAGCTAGATGTGACTGCTGCAACGCTAGGTGTCGAAAAAAGAAGAATGTATGATATAATTAATATTTTGGAGGCAATGCAATGTGCAGTCCATAAAAGAAAAAACACTTATGTTTGGCATGGAGCTTCAAAACTTAATCCTTTTCTAAGAGAACTCAAAAAAAGAGGAGAGGCTCTTCGATTATCTGATGCCCTCAGAGGAAAAGCACCCAAGCCACCATCACCCAAACACAAAACTTTAGGAGTTTTAGCACAGAGATTCTTAATGTTGTTTTTAGTTGAAGCACCGAATACACTGATTAATCTAGAGATGGCTGTGAATGTTCTGATAGATACATCCAACAAAAATAATCAAGCTCTTTCACCAGAACAACTAGAACGACAACATAAGTCCAAAGTCCGACGTCTGTATGACATTGCAAATGTCTTCATATCTATAGGGCTCATACAGAAAGTTTTAGGGAACCTTATTCTAAAAAAGCCCGTATTTAAATACATTGGCCCAATCAAAACAAAGAAAGTTGAGAAAATTGATATCTTAACTCCATCCCCTTTAACACCACTTTCTTTATTGGGTAGTGAAGAACGGACCCCTCCTTGTCATGCTTTTTCAGGCAGATCAAAGAGGAAATTGGAGTTTTCTACCCCAAACAGTTTTAAATATTATAAAAAGAATATGACAAATTCCCCATTAACTCCGTGTGATAAATGGGGTGAGATATTGCAAGTGGCCGACATGGAACTGACTAGAATTAATAACCAAATATTGTGATTTCTATTTAATTTATCATAATTGTATACGAAAATATCTATTTTGGAGTAGATTATACTCCATGAGTATGTGATAAGTTTGTTCCTTATGAACTGTCTTCCAAGAAAATAGTTTTTAAGAAACATTACATCAAAAAGCTAAAGATCTATCAATTACATGCAAGTCTTATCAAATATATTCTTATTTTGGTATTTTATTCAAACTGCAAGGGACCTTTCAATTTAAACTACTTTTAATGGATAATGATTATTATTATTAAACAACTATTAAGATAAATAACCATAGCTAAATTATTATAGACTGAAAAAAATTGTAAACTGACTGAATTTTTCACTTCATAATTTCATTTAATCATTTTCAGTAGTTTATTTGAAAAGCTAAAGTATACACTTAAATGCATAAAAGCAATAAATTATACAGATAATAGCATTCTTTTGGAAAACTTGCATAGAAGAAAGATTATGTTATTTTTAATTATAAAATCAAAAAATTATGGTGTTTTTAGAAATAATTAGAATCAATGTAATTACACATAAATAATTTTGATAAGAAAAAATAAAGGAAACATTAAAAATGCACTTATATCATTATAGATTTTTATAAATATATACTGAAAAGTTGTAGCCACATTAATTCTATTAAATAATGAACTAAACAAACTAAGTAATCCCTTACTTACTTTCAATGAATTAGTTCTCCTGTATAATCTAATGAGCACACCTTTAAATTGATGTTTATGTCTACATATGTTATATTATCATTAAAACTAATCTTGTTGGTGTTTTATAGACTGATTTGTTGATAAGGATTCTGAAGGGTCTTCTTATTACTAATACTAAAATTTTCATAGAAAATAAACGTGTATCACTCAGGTTTAGTTTTGGTCTTTTATTTCATGATTCATATTCAAAGACTGCTGCCAATGCCAGATGGTCTGACCCATAAACACTGTTAGGCAAACACCCTAATACCTCGCATTCATTCGCTGTGGGTAAACGCAAACGTTCGCCTAAATGCAAGCGGCTATGCTGACTGAAATATATATAGTCAACTGTTACCCAATAATCTTGAAATGTTGTTGCTTCACATTGACCATCACTTTTCACTTTATCATATACAGAAGATAGCTTTAATGAATGTTTTAATGTCCCACTATTAAATAAATTATTATATTCCTGTGGTATCAATTCTTCATGGTGATTCATACTTTGAACTGCCAGTAAAGAATTATGTAATTTAATCTTGCTGAAATCAACAGTTTTTTCTCCTATCTTTCTATTAATTTGTACTGCGAGATGTTGACATCTGTCCGTCACACCAATTTTTCTCCAATCTGAGTTGTCTCGAAAAGGACTTGCATCTACATGACCATGATCTAATAACTGTACAACAGCATTATCTGGTGTGGAATTTAAATCTCCTGTCAATATTATAGGCAAATATCCTGGTTCTTTGATAGAATTATCATAAGAAAATCTGTCTAATTCTGCTAGGAACACTTGTATTTGAGCTAGACGGACATCGGTACGTCTGGGATTATATAAAAGATGGGTAGTAGCTACCACAAATGGAGCTCCGGGTGACGATCGTGGCACTAATTTAGCAATAATTCCAATATTGTCCCTATTTAATAAAGGAAGATCTGGTTGTAGGAATTCAACACTGACATAATCTATTAAATTAAACATAGATCGTCTAAAATATATTGCACAGCCATCGAATTTATCGCCTGTCTTTTGTTTATAGACGCCCTGGTAACCAATTTCATTAAATTTTGAAAAAAATGAATGTAAATGCGTGACTTCGACTTCTTGAAGGCAAAGTATGTCGGGAGACAAATTTACTATTTCTTCATACAAAAGTTTAGAGCGTCTGTCCCATGTCAAATTTTGGGGATCACATTCAGTATATAAATGTGGGTGATATTCAAGTAGATATTGAGCTAAGACATTGTAAGACATCAATTTGAACTTGCAACAATTCTTATTAACATTTGATTTTCTTTTAGTAACCTCTTCCCAGATTCTAAAGTTTGGAGGTACTGGAGATCTCTGCCATTTTATATTTGCTTCTGACCTCACGTCATCCAACGCCTTTCTCCATTCTCCTTCAGTATCCATCCAGGTAGTTTCCATAGATGTTGAAAACTGTGGTAACTTTAATACCATTTGTTTGTACTTTTTGTTTATAAAGCCATGTAAATTTAACGCACCCTGATGATTTCTGCTATACTTATTTACTTCGTCAATAAATGTTCTACATAAACGAGCGGTAAACATTGATTAGTGATTTGCAAATGATCGAGTAATTTTATAGAAATTTTGTGGTTTTTTTTAAAGTACATAATCAAAGCAGTGACTCATGAAAACTTGGATTAATAATTTCTTATCCTTTACATTTAATATTTCTACGAAATTCTTCGTTTAACATCGTAGAAGTCTACCGATTCATAAATGAACTTTGAAATCTGTGATGAAACACAAACTCACAGTATAAAATAATTGCTAAAAAATCAGCAACTAAAGAGCAAGATAAGCTCAGCTGACTGACGATTGACAATTATTAAACAGTGTCATAAGTTTGTTAACATTAATTATTGTTGCTTTTCTGTGGCGTATATAAATAATTTAATTTTTGTTTATTATTATCTTTCCACCAATGGTTATATTAAATTATTTATTACAATAAAATAAATTTTAATATACCTTTTAGTAAGTTTTATTAGGGTAATATTTAATTAAATTTATTTTTAAATACATGTATACCTATTGTTGTATATAAATATAACAACAAATTATTTGCCGATAAAATGAATATTCAGTGTATATCTTGTAGTGAGTGCAAGAAATTATAATATTTTTACAATTTCGTTTGCTTCTCAAAATTGCACTTTATTGCCAAAATTAAAGGTATACGGTTCCTTCAAGAAATAATAACTAAAACGTAGTGGTATTGACTACGCTGGGCAAACTGCTACTGAAATAAAAGTGTGTCGCTCGGAATATTTAATTTTAATTCATTGATGGTTACTTGCAAACAGGCGCGTATAATTCATAAAGACTCGAAGGCACCGCCTATTTTGATATCCATATAAAATCAAAACAATATACAAATATCCAAGTCATTACACAAACAATTCAATTTTACATAAAACCAAAAATTATACTTACGTAATATAATTAATAATAACGTCGTCTGTGGGCATGCTTAGTAGAGATATCTACATATACCCATAGAGGGTGTTTGCCTATGCTTTTATGCGAAATACTCAGGCAAAACACGCTTCTAGCTATATTCAGCATATATCTGTTCAAGGACATCATGAAACAATCTCTTCGTTTAATAAATGAAATTATTTAGAAATGGTAAATTTGTTGTCCAAAATATGATAGTATTTTCGAAAGTCTTTTATTAATTTCCACTCTGGCTTTTACGACTTTATACAGTAGAGTTAAAAATGATTTTATATTTAGTACTGCCTCTTTTTTAGCAAATTAAAAAACAAACAAGATATTGATTTTACATCGATTATTATTGATGAAACGTCGGATGTCAGCATTTTGGAACAGCTCATAGTTTTATTGCGATATTTTGTAAATTCGAAAATAGTCGACCGATTCATAAAGTAGATAGATGTCAATTTGGATCTCACAACTATTTCACTCAGTTTAACACTTTTGCGTGTCCTCGAAAAATATGACTGCACTATAATAGTACAAACATATGACAGCGCGACAGTCACGTCTTCTGAGCAAAACTGTGTTCAAGCTAAAATTGAAGAACGTTGTCTATTAACTCTTTTTGTTTGCTGTTCTGGTGATATTAACTAGGATTTTTTTTCTAGATTGTGTGAACGCATTGACAGAATTAAACAATTTTTCAGTGTTATTAAAATAATGATTTTTTTTTTCACGGTAGTACGAAACGATTACGATCAATTGGCAAATACTGTGCGTCATCGAAACATGTTGGTCTTAAAATTCGCGTATCGAAATGTGAAACGCTGATACATTGTTTCAAGCCCATGTCATTCTTCCATTGTTTAAAAGAATTCGACTTAACCTTTTCTTTAGATGTTTTTGATAATATTTTCGCAGAATCAGATATTCTTTACGAAACATTACACAAAAAAAAAACTTTTGAAATAGCTTGCAGCGTGCAGTAGATTAACGAGTTTAAAATAATCGTAGTAAATTTGAGATTAAAATTTTTGGATATTTATCATAATACTGTGCGCATTTGTGGCCAGCCTAAAAGAAAACGTAAGAACAGTTCACGAAGAGTAAACGTAGAAAACGAAATTTAATAAAAAAAATATAATATTATATACTTAACAAGCAATAGCTGAATTTTACTAACCGCATGCAGGATTTAACTGTTGATAGTCTATCTTGGCTGAAATTTCTATGTTCGCCACTGCTTACATATGTATTATACGTGTAAGGGTTTAATCAACTTTAATATAATTTTATAAAGCTTATACTTTTCTGTACATTATATTAGAACAGAAAAATGAATATAATACAAATAATAAGACAGTTAAATATATATTATTTGGATATAGTGAAAGCTGGGTATGGCAGAATAAAAATGAAAGTAAAATTATAACAATGGAGATGTGACCTTTGCGTGGTATGTACTGGCATATCTTTGAATGATAGATGTTGAAAAAGCAATGTTAGAGGGCGCTGTGGTTCAAAAAAAAGATGTTTTTGACTTGAAATTTGAATAAAATAATATATTACGGTAGTTTAGCCATATGGTAGAAAGATTAATGAAAGTACACTGGCAAAACTAATATACAGAGATTCGCTCTGTCTAATGAATGAGTTGCCCTAGAAAATCTTATATGCCGATTAAACTGGTGGCATATTAAAAAAGGGCCAAATTTTAAACACCCGAAACTGAAGAGCTTGCACAACACGACTGATGAACGTCAGTGAAGCAAGAGAGTTAAGATGTGCGAGCGTGCTTATAGAGCGAATTTGTTCATCTTTTATATCAAGTAATCTATTTATCAAACACAATAGCGATATTTAACTCTATTTCCCTTAATTGTTTCGATCCTGGTCTAGTTCTTAATTCTAATTCATCCTGCCTGTTTTCAATTCTTGTCTCGTTCTCAGTCCAGCTTTTCATTTCGTTTTTGATTCGGGTTCCACTTTTGATTCCAACACTGATTCCATTCTGGATTCCGGTCCCCAAGTAATGAAGTAAGATAAGAAAAATTAGAAGAATTTAATGGAAGCTACAGTTTTAGTTCTATTTTTTTTTTAATTTTACTCTACACTAAGTAACTTACACACAAACGTCATTTGTGTAAAACCTTTTGAGAAACTAAAATCCACATTTATTACATATTAAAAACAAAATACCTGTTTACTTCTTTCTCACAAGATCAACTGAGACATTGCGGCATTGGTCGTTAATATGCCGCAGCTGCAGCATCAGTATGATTATTTTGAACATGTTTTTAAAATTCATGTGCTTTTTTTTTCGTACTTGAGGTGTAGATCGACCAATCATTCGTTATTTAGGTGATTTATCAGGTCAAAGTAATACTTTGTGGTATTACTTTGTAACTACGAGGGCGGTTTGATAAGTCCGTGACTTTTTGAATAAAACATTTTTTTTGCGGCAAATAAACATTTTATTTTTCTACATAATCACCTTTTAGCTCGATACATTTAGTCCAGCATTTCTAATTTTTTTATTCCCTCCAAATAATAGGTTTTCTCAAGGCTCTCAAAATACGCGTTTGTTTCGGTAATGACTTCTTCATTAGACTCAAATCTCTTACCACCTAGCCATTTCTTTAGGTTTGGAAACAGATAATAGTCGCAGGGGGCTAAATCTGGAGAATATGCTGGATGGGGTAGCAGTTCGTATCTCAATTCGTGGACTTTAGCCATCGTGACTAAACAAGTGCGCACACGTGCATTGTCTTGATGGAACAGCACTTTCTTCTTCGCCAAATGCGGCCGTTTTTGCTTCAAGTAAACGTCGAATCTGTCCAAAAGCTTTGAATAATATTCGCCGGTGATTGTTTTACCTTTCTCGAGGTAATCAATGTGAATGACACCGCGTGCATCCCAAAAAACTGTGGCCATGACCTTGTTGGCTGACAGAATCTGTTTGGCCTTCTTTGGTCCACGTTCACCCCGAGCAACCCACTGTTTCGATTGTTCCTTGGTCTCTGGCGTGTTGTGATGGATCCATGTTTCGTCCACAGTAACAAAACGGCGCAAAAATTCGTCCGGATTACGGCTGAACATCGCTAAACACTCTTTTGAAGTTGTCACACGATTGCGCTTATGGTCGAGTGTGAGCAATCACGGCACCCATCTCGCGGAGAGTTTTCTCATGTCCAAATATTCGTGTAAAATATGATGTACCCGTTCAGTTGAGATACCTACAGCATGAGCCAACCCACGCACTTTCATTCTCCGATCATCCAATATCATTTCATGGGTTTTATCGACGATTTCCGGCGTGATCACTTCTTTTGGGCGACCTGAACGTTCGGCGTCACTAGTGCTGGTACGACCACAACGGAACTCTGTAAACCACTTCTTTACCATTGAAATTGATGGTGCCGAGTCCCCGTAGTATTTATCAAGCTTTTCCTTAGTTTCAGTGATGGTTTTTTTACGTAAAAAGTAATGCTTAATCAGCACACGAAATTCACTTTTTTCCATTTTCGTAAAAATTCACGAGGTTGTCTGCTTTGAATGGCTATCAAACACCAACTGCATGACGTAGCTTGCTCAAAATTTGACAGTTGCCTACTAATAGACTACAGTTGACGGCAGCACTGTTGCATTTGAAGTAACTGCGCGGGAAATTCAAAAAGTCACTGACTTAACAAAACGCCCGGGTATTACAAATTCCCTTGCAAAAAGCAAAAGAAATGCGTGTAATATCTATGTAATACCGACTGGCAATTAGAATTTCACGAACAAATTGGAATATCGTTGTTTGCATTTAATTCAATTGTCCGTAGTGTGTACATTAACATACCAAAATATACGAACTGCCGCTACACTACAAGCTATATAAAATATACCCATTTGTTGAAACGACTCAAACGCCACCTTCTGTGCGTTGATGATACTTATTATGTTAAAATTTTCATGAATTGTTAAGTTTCGGCTCAGTGGACGAACGAAACCGGAAAACGTAGAAAACGACACACAAACATTACCTTCTAATTTCTATGTCTATACATACGTCACGTTATATGCGTGTTAGGTGCCGATACACGCTTAAAATTCAAATTCAAAATCTTATATATCATACGTCATAAAATAACACTTGAAATACGTCATAATTTTTGCGCATTTATGCTTTACCGCTCGTTCGTAAGGCAATTACCCTTCAAGAATGAGCAAGAAACTTATGGGTAGCACTTTTTTAATTTCATCGTGCATAGCTAAAGCAAGTACAAAACCATTAATGAACGAAACAACTCGGTAAGAATTCGAGGCGCTTATGCCTATGAATATTTATTTTTAAAATATTCAGAAATTGTGAAATATATATTTTTTTATTTAGTGATTGATAGTGAGTGATTTTTTGTTTAGTGAATTCCCTAATCAACTAACATGTAACCGGTTTATTTTTATTTCTATACTGAATTCATATCATTCATGCGTGTGTGTGCGTGCGTGCGGCGTGCGACGTGCGTGCGACGTACGTGCGACGTACGTACGTACATATATGTGAGGCCTTTTATGTCTCACTTTGTTATTATTATGAAAGTATTTGTGTTCATAAAATAAACCATGTAAAGATTTGCATTTCGTCATGTCAACTCCGTTTCATGTCAAACAATTTTTGCTAACATATAAACAGACTTATTAAATACCTTTTTATCATTATTCATTTTAAAATTTTATTTATGACAGTTATGAAACTGCTGTGGTAATAATTATAATCAGCTGCACTAAAACAAACTCCAATATTTCTGATTTACAGTCTTGACCTTGGGAATTTGATGTAAAATACCACAAATATTCATATTTATTAAAAAAAACAACTTGTCAGTGTCTTAGAAATATATTAAAAGTAAATTTAAATAATGTTAATTCATTTACAAATTTCATACAATAATAGATTTTAAAAGTTACTTAACTCTATGATTAAGAGAACAAAATAGTACAAACTAATTATCTAGTTACATTACTTCACAAAGTAAATGATATTTCAGATTACATAAATTTCTGTTACCGATAATGTAAAGCACTACTGCTTTTATTTACTGTATATACTATCATCACTAGTTTGTATGGCGACTCCGTTAGGCGGCGGGTAGAGCTGTGGCGGGGGCATGTAGAGTGGCAAGGCATGATGTCAGACCTGTTCTATACTCGGAAATTGCTCTGAATCATTTTGGGCAAGTACTTCTGAATCATAGAAGCTTGCATGAAGCGCAACCACCGTCACCGATGCACCTAAAATATCCATTGATTTATTATAAACTAATGACTACTCAATATTATTAAATTTTAATTAACCTTGCCGAAAACATTTACATGTTGTTTACATCATATTACAAAATTAAACATTTCAAAATTATTGGATTGAATACTGGTAATCTTTGTTTTCAACTACAACGAAATGAAGATAGAAAGGAAGCACTCCTTAAACTAATTCCAAATAAAAAAACATAGACCAGTATGAGTTAGACTTGCACACAGAATTCAATTTGTATGTTTCAATATATTTAAGAGCATATTCGTTTGGAATTTTGTTATCCCATTGGGGGCCATCCATAAATTATAAGGTTCTTGACCCCCCCACCCCCTCGTCCTTGCCACAGGTGATCACACATAAATGAAAACAGCAATTTTACAATTTTTTTTTTTTCAAAATACTTTAAATATTAGACAAAACAAAAGACATAAACCTTTTTTCGTTTTCGTATTTCGAATTTGACGTCACAAAGCTTTTGACCTGCTCTTTGTCACATTTCATTGCCCCCCCTCCAATATGTGACGTAATTTATGGATGGCCCCTTGTAGACAACAGTCGTTAGCAGCCCCTAACCCTCTCTGAGTTAATGTGGAGGGAATGAAATCCATAGCTTTCAAATTTGAAATAAAAATATATAGAAAAGTATACCTGTACAGTAGTATCACAAATACTGGACACAATCAATATAGGTTTTGAAAAACCTCTTTCCTTTGGAAAAATAGTTCTTGTAATCTTGGATGTGCTATTCGTGAAATTGTTGTTTGCTTAACCATAAGTTAGGTATTGGAAGTTTTTATAATTTCCTTTTACATGAATATTTTTTATTTGAGAAATATCATCAGCAATGATGTTCAACAGTTACTGTTAATTAGTGTAGCCCATAAATCATAAGCGAAAACACGAAATGAGCAATTTAGTAAGTTCCGATTCAGTAGTACTTAAAATTATTTATTTTTATGTTCAAATTGGCCTGAAAACAGCAAAATTTTTATTTCGGAGGAACGCATGTTCAACTCTCATGTGCGATGCACTGACAATTGTCATATAGGGAAGAACTGTTTTCCTTACGTCTACCTACTTTTTGGGGTTGTTAACATTTTTAAAGACAAATCTTTATATTTATGATTAATTTTAGTCACAAAAATGGCAATGATTACTGAATTATATGCTCTAAGAGTATACAATTTAGTAATACTTCTATACCTGAAATGTTTTTAAAAGGGGTGAAATAATTACTTGTCAATAATGTTTCTCTGAGACCAAAAACCTTTCGGCCTATTTTGCTGGTGACAGACCTGAATGTTTTCCAGCATAAACCAATATTTGGGTTAGCAAAACCCTAAGAAATTTTAAAATAGTGCTGTGGCCAATTTGGCTGCAGTACAAAAATGGGCCCGCTCGACTGGTGAAATACCACACCCTCACAGAATACAGATGTGAAATTGCAGCTTCCGCCTTTGAGTTTCATCCAGCGAGTGATAGTTCTAGTAGCCTAATCCCCCTCTTCCCTTTTCATCAACACAATCCCCTTCCATAAGATATCCTATTCCCTTTTAAAGGCTAGCAACATGTTGGTCTTTCTCCGATGTTTCGAGTGTCCATGGGCGGCGGTGACCATGTACTTTCTGACAGCTCACCAGCTTGTTTGCTCTTGAACTATGCCATAAAAAAATCAACAAGTTTTGAAAAAAAAATTTTTCTGGTCTTGTTGAATTTGTACATATAAATGGTTATTTCTCATGTATTTTTTTTTTCATATTGTTAAGAAGTTACACTATTCAATTAATTCACTTATCTTTTTACAGTCCCAAAAACAATAAACTGTCAAGTAAAAATTTTATTTCATTATTTCCATCTTATACATTTTCATTAATCAATTTGATCTTGAGTACTATAAAGAAATATGGAAAATGATTGACTCCATAGGTCAACTACAAAAATTCTCCTTATATTTTTTGAGCTCTGAGAGCTTAAAACAAATACAGTGGAATCTCAATAACTCGAACCTCGTTAAGTCGAAATCCTCAGTAAGTCAAAAAAAATTGCCATTCCCTTCCGATGAACCCCTAAATACGCGGTATCTCGAATAATGTAGACTTTGTAACTCGAACAAAATATTATTTCCCTTCGAAGTATTGATAATACATATTTATACTCTATAACTCGAATTTCAAAAAGGAGACTCCATAAGTCATAGTTGATAAAATATAATACTGTCTTACTTGGAATTCCCCGAAATATAGCAATTAATTCCAAAATAAATGTTCGGGTTCGGGGCTTCTAATCTATTGTTTTTGTCTTGTACATGTGCAATGAATGAATACATTCATGAAACTTTCTAAGTAACAAGGCTGTGAACGTTATGTTTGTTCCTTGTCGACACAGTCATATGTATCTCGAAGTTCTTGTTAAGTCGAAAACTCGTTAACTCGAATTTTTTTGTCTTTCCCTTGACATTCGAGTTATTGAGATTCCACTGTACATGTATGTTGTAGCATAATAGCAAAAATTATATCATTGCAAAAATTATTTGATGATTACAAGTACTAGATAATTGTAGTATATTCCAAAAAAAATTCAGAATCTTTAGAAAAAACAAACACAATTTATGTTTATGGCTAATAATCACTCTTTCAATGTCGTATGTGCTTAACTAAGCAAGGTTAATAAAATGTTATAAACTAATGGTGCATTGATTAAATAGAGGCTACATTTCTTAATATTGGTTTAATATTTTGTCAGTATTCTATGTTATCAATTGTGTTATATAAAAAGAACAAAGTGTTCACATTATCCAAAAAGCATTAAATTTCAACAGCTAAATTAACATGACTGATATTTCCAAATTTAATTAAAATAAGTCTAACTATTTGATGATTTACAGGAAGACAGACAAACACATAGACAAACAAAAAGCATCTTCTGTCTTCCACAATGTTCATGCTATATTCATAACAAATTTCAAGCAGTTTAGCTATGAAAATCTAACAGACAGTTGGTTCCTCCCTTATACAATTAGTATCTATACACAATCATGGAATATGCTTAGATTAAATTCTGATTTATCTATTAGCCAAAACAAAGGACAAACATTGCCAACTTTTTTAATTGGATTTTTAAAAAGGAAACAAGGTTTACAGCCCCCCATAGTACATGATCACCAACACCCATGAACACTTGTGACCCCCAAGTTAATTCCAGCCTTTTAGAAAGGAATAGACTCTTTTGTTGAAGACTATAACTATCACAAAAGTAGTAATGTTACACACCGAGCACCCAGAACAGAACAGCCCCAGCTCCTGCAAGCCAGCACAATGCCATGCAGCCCGCTGCTACTACCACATATTGCTGAGATTTTGTTATCTCCCAGCCTCCAATCTAATATCATAAAAAAAAAACATAAATTATGATAATAAAAAAAAATTAACTTAATAGATTTGGAAATGACTACATATATCTATAACAGCATAAATAATCAGCTAGTATTGATTGTTAGCTTCACATATGTTGAAATAGTTTGAGAAAATAGCATGGTTTGCTATTGTATATATGAACAAATCAAATATAACATAATCATATTTATAAGACAATAAAATAAGAGAGATGAAGATAACTCATCTGACAAATTATTTAATATTAATTAATGCCATGTTTAGATATAGGCCAAACTAGTAGAGTAATGAGATACAACCACAGAAAATCGAAAACTTCTCCACATCTTTAGAAATACCATTGATGCATAATATTATGGATGTAAATGCAGAACATTTACAAACATCCCTAAATTTTGAGAAACTGTAATTAGTAAGTGTATTCCTTGCGAGTGAGGTTAAAATATTTATATAAATAAAAGAACCCCCGGACAAAAATTTTAAACATGTCCTCACTAATCTTATTTTGTGTTTTATAGCTTTCATGTCAAACTGAATTCATTTCTGATGTAATTTATTACTTAAATTAATTTTTATTAATAAGCTCACAGCTAGTTCTTAAAATGATGGATTGAGATTCTAAATTTTCACTTAGTAATATTTAAATCATGTCTTATTACTATCTTTACATAAACATTTGTAAGCTCATTAATTTCAGATAATCAGACAGCCCTTTTTATAAAATGACCCAAAATTTGAGCTGTATATTAGATTTCTTTTATCCATATACTATTATTTATCCTTTTCACCAGAACAATCCATTTCTATAATAATAAAATTATAGATTAATAAATTTAATTATAAATAGATTTTAAACTTAAAAAGCAACACACAAGCACATTTTATAAAAATAGTAATTTTCATTTTTATGATACTGTAGTACATTACAATGTTTTTGTTCTCACACAAGCTTCAAACGATAGTGACCATAAAGAACAATTCTTTGTAAAGAGGTATGAAAACAAATATAGGTAAGACTAAGGTCATGAAGTCTTAGAAGAAAAACAACATGAGCTAATCTAATATATCAATAGGGGCACATGAAACTATTGTTGTGTTTATTCAGGTTGTTCCTTTATTAATGTAGGTAAGCATGATAGAAATGTTGAAATCAAAGTAAATACAGAAAGGAACGTGAATATTGTTGTGCTTTGTTTTATTAACAGTAAAATTTGTTTCGGACAATAAGTGTGTCAGAAAGAAATGTGAAATTACGACAATGTGAAATAAAATTATGACATTTGAAATCTATTTTGAAAGCAAATTTTTAGATCCTCTGAGCACTTCTTGAATTATGTGATGACAAACACATAAATGGCACTAGCAACTTTCATTTATAATAATATCTGCTTGTGTACAGAAGGTATACCTCTACAAGATCAATCTATGTATATGTGTATAAGGAAAACAATTTTTTTTAGTCTAAGTTAAAAACTACTAAAATTATCAGTATGTGACTTTGACCATTCGATGTGGAATCGTTTCTAGATGGTTTTAGGCAGTGGCGGCGCTACACCACTCGTGGACGTCGGCGACATCAGGTTTGCGAGGCTTCTTTTTAATAACTTGTAGGCAAAACTTTTTGCGAGGCCTCTTTTTAATAACAAACTTTTTTGTTTGCGAGGCCCCTTCAGGCGCGAGGCCGTCGGCGGTCGCCGACGTCGCCGACGCCTAGCGCCGCCACTGGTTTTAGGCTATTTATTTTTTAATGCCATACCCCTTTAAGATTTTTTTTATTACCTTTTATAACAAATAATACCCAGTTAAGCATGTGGATGACAGCTAGTATAAGAATAAGACTAGAATAATATTACAAATAATAAGGCTTACCTTCCAATTATTTGGCCCAGCTGTCAGTTTTTTGTAGCCAAAAAAACTTGCTACGATTGCTATTAATAGAAGAGGAGTTGTTATCCTGAATAAACAAAATACATAATTTTAAAATAACCCTGAAATTAGGAAAGCCAATAAAAGATAATTTGAAATGTATAAAAAGCTCTAATTGATAAATAGTTTTGGTAGAGTCACTTTCGACTTTAATACAGTTAAAGCAAATAATACTTTATGATTCTTGAATTTTTTCTATTTCTGCAATATCTTTGCAGAAATAGAAAAAATTTCATATCTTTTGTTCACTTTTAATAAAGCATCAAATTCACTTTATTGATATCCATATTTAACAAAAAAAATGTTTTAATAAAATAGAAATGTCAATAGGTGTCGAATTGATTACGTTTATACTTTAAGTTGTAAGGATCAATGATTTAATTATCATTAATGTATTTATAGAGCTAATCATAATGTAAGTGTAAAAGATAGCATAACAGTAATTGTAAATAGTAAACTAACAATATATAAAATATGAGAATGATGGCTTGACAGCAACTTGAACCCTTTAAGAGCTCATAATTTGTCTGGATGGTTTTTATTCTTGTAATTATGAAACATTATTTTTTAATTTATTTATAATTTCAATACTATAATTTATTTATAATTTTAAATAAATCAATTGACTCATTGAAAAATCAAAATATTCAAATCGATACTTCAAAACAGTCTATAATAAAAATACAAATGTTGATAGCAAAAGCCATTTTATAATAATGACAATTATTCATAGAAATACTCACAAACAATATGCGAATAGACCTAGAAACACAAATAAATAATTGGCTTGAAAATATTCTACATTACGAAGGAAGCGACGAGACAGGCGAGGTATTGATGCAGGTGTCTGTAACAAAAACAAAATAGTTTTTGCAAAAGTAAGAACTGATATCATATACCATCAATGTTATATGATATCAGTTCTCCTTCTACTCATATTTATATAACTCTCAAAATAGCGGTTAAATAACACTTAACAAGCAGTTAAAAATTTGACAGCATGACTGTGAATTGGCCCTATATGTGAAAATTAATTTAATATCAATGAAAACTAAATAATTGACAACTCTGAGGCCAATTGGTAATAAGTTGCATGTTTTTAAAACTATTTTTACCTTAAAGTTATCAGTTGCCACAAATTGAGTCCAGGGTTTTCTAGAGGATAATACGCCCATAACAAGGGTGGGAGCAGCACCATTTCGAACATGTTGTAGTAACCTTATTATTATATAAAAAAAAGGATAACATTAATTTAATTATTATTTACATATAAAAGAACTGGTAATCGTAGAGAAAAGAAAAATACACAAGTAAAAGCAGGTGTTACATAAAAAGCATTAGTAGCAAACAGTAATAAAACAAAAAGCATTAATATTAAATTTCTTTGGGTAATGCTTAATATTAATTATTAAACATTACACATACTCAGAAAAAATTTAGGTAGGTATCTGTTTTTCTTTGAGTGTGTTGTATTTAATCACCATATGTAGACCTAGTAGGTCTAAATTTATGTATGATAGGTATTTAAGTAATAACTTTATGAAGAATAAGGTATTTTTAGTTGTTTCTTGGGTATTTTTACATAGGTTTGCAGGAATATTGATAATTATTTACCCTTTTTATGATCTTATGCTTTTATAATAAATTGCACAATGCTTTTTTACACAAATTTTAAGAAAACGCATTTCCGAGGGGAACATGTCATATTCACATTCACTTCATCGTTCCAAGGTATTTTTATTAAACCACAGAAAATTCCATTTCGATTAAATATTACTGAGACCCAATTTTCCTCAAATGTCCTCATTATTAGTTTAAAAAATGAAAGGTTCGGCTACAAAATATTTTGTTAGCAATCAGTTGTTAGAAAATGGACTTACAATTCTACATCAGTCACATACTTTTGCAAACCTCCTTTTTCCGTGGGTGCATTAATTTCACCAGACAAATCAATATTTACAGTTTCTGCCATATTGTTTAAAATTAAGTTAATAACTGTGTACTTTCTTTCCCTCTAAATAGAATAATTTGTGTAATACATCGTCATTTATTATGTCTCAATATAGAAACATCTATTCGTTAATCATTACCAGATAAAATAGTTCAATCACTGATACCAATGATTGACATATGTTGACATATGTTTTTAATTTTTTATATATCAACTAACTGAAACGTCAAAAATATAACTTGTAATTAAAGTTAAAAATGACCTAAATGATAGTTTTTTACCTTTTCAAAAAGACTATTATATATAACGTTGTAGGTCCTAAATTTTTATTTCAAAATGAAAATTTCAATGACGGCTGATTAAATTCCGGTAATTATAATAAAATAACAAATGAAAAATAACGTAATACGGGATTGAAAGATACAACGTTTTATAACTATATAACTTCTTTACTATTTGGAAAATATAAAATTATAAAACAATTTTACAGGAGGATAGTGGCAATGACGCTAAATGTCGTTTGAAACCATTCCGGGTTACCATGACGTAATAACGTCATAGGCGAAAATGATACCTCAGAAAGAGGCATAATAACTAAATAATTATTTATTATAATGTGTAATCAATTAAATAGCAGACGACGCATGTAGGCGAATAACGGGATGGGACAGCAAAACCCACGAAAGGCGGTTATAAACTACCGCGTAACCGGTAACGATTCCGGTCGACGGCTGTAAGCCCTAAAATCACTGAATTAAAATTTAATTAAAAATGGCTTATAAACGATACGTAAAAACGTAACGTAACATAACTGATATTATATTGGAATTGGATCGGACATCGATAACAGAGTGCGACCGCTGACCGTCGACGATCGAGTGTTTATCTCCCCCAAGAATCGGTGCTGTTCGACAAATACGGTCGCTTTCACGTAGTTAATGACGAAACGTTTATATGTGTAAAACACACGAAATAACTAAAACGCGATCAGGTATTGGAAGTGTTTACCTGCGGGAGCGCAGCCTAGGCGCAGAAACTGGGCTAAGACTCAGCGTGCAGACGGCACAGCAAGCCGAAGTGTACACTCGGGACGAAAGCACGTAACTTGAATGTCGACGCACGATGAACACTACTCAGTGCCGCAACACTCATACAGGCGAGGAACATGAGACTAGGAACGCAGCTCAAAGGAACACTGCACCACAGTTCCACACTATACTAAGCGGAGTCCAGGGGACTGGACAGAAAGCGACCGATCCGATGACAACTACAAGCGACTCCGGGTCGAAAGGTCAAGTCCCAATAACAATCCGTCCAACCGTTAGCTTATAACAAACATCCATGCAAACATACTTTTACACTTTTTGTATTTAAATAGCCTGTAACCATCTACAGACGATTCTGAATTTAATAGTCATAGTTCCAATACGATACATTTAGTAGTTTTTGCGTAATACACGACCGAAGAAATCCATTTTCATTATATACGTAAGTATGTATAGATTGATTCCGAAGATGTAAGAAAATTGACCTATAAAGTATTGAAGATGATAAGCAAGATCAATGTATAAAAATTAAAGTAATAAGTTTATAAGCAAGTAACATCTTGGTTTCATTAGATATAAATTATTTTCTTGTATTTTTATATTACACCTTCAGCTTGATATATTACATGGCTGTTGTAGGGATACATTAAGTGTTCAAATTAATATAGGACTCCTAAAAATTGTTTTCCATGAAATCATTTAAAATTTTACCTACTAAACATAAAAATAATAGTGAGCTAATTTTTTTAAAAATTACCGCTCTTTTTCAAAAGATCTTGTGTTGCCCACACAGTATTTTTTGTATGCGTTTTTAGAACATTTTATGAGAGATAAATACATGTTGTCTTTTATCAAAGTCCATATAGTTTCGTAATTCGCAAAGCAAATAAAACCAGCAATATATGAGATAATAATCTCCTTAAATTCTCTTAATTCTATATTTCAATCATTGTTACCAAAATTGTGTTTTCCTGCGCTGTAATCTTAATTTAGATCTTAAATACAGGAGACATGTTTAATTTATCTATGTATATATATATATATATATTATTTAAACAATCCAATTTTTGCTTATCGAAAATAAGAAATACCATCCTTTTTATGTTTTATTTATGATTTTTTTAACAGAACACTTCGACGTTGTAACGGAAGGTGCGACGCAACTATACTGAGTACTAAAACACACTAAACAGTGTGTTTTAGCACTGATTTACGGCGGCAATATTTAAAAAGTAATTATTAAATTTGTAAATTATATTCTTTGACTGTTGAATACAGTTCGTTTCATATAACTGGCAATTGTTTTACATTGGGACGTCATTTTCAAAATTACGTGTCTTTATCACTATGGAATTAAATCGTGAAATTTTTCACAGTATAATTTTTCTGTGATTTTGAGTGTAATTTGACAATTCAACAGGGCCTCGCTCGGCTTCAAACGGCATTTGGTGATAAAGCACCGTGCAAGACGACCATTTTATGCATAGTTTTCAGAATTCAAGCGCGCGTCTGTCAATCTCAGTGACGAATTTTTTGATGGTCGCACGTCCACCGCTACGAACAAAAATATGGGCATTGTGCGCCGTATGATTGAAATAGATAGGCATATAACCTACCATGAGATTCAGTTATCCTTAGAAATAGGCATGAATTAAATGCAATCAATCCTAAACAAACATTTGGGAATAAAAAACGTGCTCGCGGTAAATCTCACACAAATTGACTAAGGCTTAAAAAACGGACCACGTCATTTGATGCAATGCTATACTTATGAGATTCAATAAAGGGGCATTTAATTTGGTTTAGGACATAGTAATAGGTGAAGAAACATATATTTATTGCTACGACTCCAAAACAAAGCAGTAATAAACTGTATGGGTTTATCGAGATGAGGCGAAAATAACAAAAGTAACGCGCGACGAAGGGCCTCAAAGTCGATGATTGTTTCTTTTTTTAATAAAACTGATCACGTAGCTACTGTCGCTTTGGAGATTGTCGTACCGTGAATAGTGATTGATACATGACCATTTGTTCTCCCGAAGTTATTGACCAACTCTGCAAAAATAACCCTAAACGTTGTATCATCTTGCACCACGATAATGCCAGTTTTCACATCGCCAAATACTGAAATAATTGTGTGAAGGAGAAAAACGTAGACTTATGAGTAATCCTGCAAACAATCCGACTTAACTTTGTGATTTTTCTTTTTCGAAAAAATGAAGATCAATTACACGGTCAACGATTTTCTTAACCAGAAGAGGCTGTCGAATAGTGTGAAAATTGTGTTTCCGATATCACCAGAGAGAAGTGGCATTATTAATAAAATTGTATTATTACATTTATTGTGCATTTATGCTAACATATAATGTTTTGAGAAACAATAAATTTATTTTTGAATATTCATAGTAAAACGCTATTGAGATTTGCATAATTCTACGTCTGTTAATATTTTCTTGAGAATACATTTTTCTTGTCTAGCAGTAGGATTATCTTTTTTTTTTTTTTGGTAAAAAATGTCTATCCTGCACACGCTCGCGCCCATACACGTAGGTAGTGTGGGGCTGAAACCCATTAAAAAATTCCTCCTGAAAGTGAAGTTGTCCACAGCAAGTCCTCCGCTTAGTAGAGTATGTCTCGGAGGGCTTTGAAACCGAACGTAGCACCGTAGCTGTCTTCTTTGATGTAGCCAAGGCCTTCGATAGGGTATGGCACGCAGGTCTGATTTATAAGTTATATTCTCTCCAAGTACCAGATCGCCTCATAATCACTATTCAAAATTATTTAGCAAACAGACATTTCACATTTCGGCATGAGCGCACTCACTCGACAAGACGTCTTATCAGAGCAGGAGTTCCTCAAGGCTCCACCCTCTCTCCTCTGCTGTACTCCGCGTACACAAACGATGTACCGCGACCGTCGTCAGCTGGCGTCCAACTCGCGTTATTCGCGGACGATACCGCGCTCTTTACGGAAATAGGAATAGGAGCACCCGATTCACCCTCCTCCCTCCAGAGGGGCCATTGACGAGCTAGGTCAATGGTTCCGGAAGTGGAGGATAGAAGTAAACCCGACAAATCAGCAGCCATACAATTCAAGTATGGTAAGATTAGGAGTCGACTCATTGTCGACAAAAACACTCCTAATCTTAAAATGTTGGATGCGATCATTCCGCGGCAACGGAACTACAAATACTTAGAGTCACGCTCGATAAAATCTACACTTCCGAGATCATATCGAGCGTGTTAGAATACTGCACTTTTCTACAAAGCAAGGCTCAGCCGTGCGCAAAAAAGTAAACTATCTAGACGTAATAAAGTACCATATACAAAATGTGCATTAGGACGGTGATGACATACCATACGTCCACTCGTGGACCGCCACTGTTCGGTTTCAAAGCCCTCCGAGACATACTCTACTAAGCGGAGGACCTGCTGTGGACAAGAATGGGCAGGGCGAAAGCCGAACTGTTCATCTATGATAAGGCCTTTCCCAAGGAGGTGATCGCTATACGAATAACATTTCTATGCTTTCAATACATAATATTATTAGATCCTTAAATACAATCTTTCCTTTTGTTGTCTACCATGAATTTATCATTTATAATATTAATCAAATACATCACATATTTTTATATATAATCTATTTGTTACCCGCAATTCCCCCCAGATTGTTTAAGCGACTTGTTTTTATTGAAGTTTTTTTATAAGTGTTTGTATTTCTGTTTAGTTTTTATAAATCCCTATATTTTTAAAGAAAATTTCTTTCAATAAAAAGTAATATATACCCGTATTCAGGATACAAATTCACCTCGTGATAAATTTCAACAAAACCAGTAAGTGGCATAACAACGAAAAAATAAACATACGTACGTTTTTCACTACTTTCAACATTCTCCCGCGGCTCCACTGACGAAAATTATTTGAAAAAGAGGTTTGAAATTAGAAGAATATAGTCAGCAAATACTTCAAGGTAAATGGGTGATGGTAAGATTTATTTTTATAAATTACGATAATGACACATATAAGGCATAGACTTAAAAAAAATAATTAAATAACACGAATTTGATTACGTATTAAAATTCATGTCCAGTCTTAAATTAATGACCGAAAGTGATAAACTTAGTATAAAAAGCATTAACTTTTCAAAGTTAATTTGAAAGAATGTACTTATCATACAAACATGTTGTGAATGAATTATGGGATAATTTATCAAAATCAAGATGTATATTTTTAAGGACCTAATTTTAACGCCAGTCATATCAGCGCGGATTTATATAAATTCTATCAGCTTTGTTTACGATCGTGCATGCGAACTTAATTGATCGGAATCACGATTCTAAAAATTTCTCTCTAACTAAAAGATATAGAAATTTATTTTATCTCCACACGGTCGGAACTGCGAGGGAAAGGCAATTAATATTAATTGAAAAACACATATGAATTTGTGATATTTGTTAGTGACTTACACATTGATAAGAAAACAATCGATAAAAATAATTCCCTTCAATAATTAATTTAATAAAATAAATAAAATGAATAATTTTTTTTTGAACTTACGTCAAAGTAAGAAAATCTCATTGTATTTGTTACGACTGTTTTCGAAAGTTTTTTTTTTATTTATGCAATAAAATTTTAATTCTATATAATACCGAGGACCTAACGGTCATCAGGTAAAATTTAAGAAGTTGGCTCTACTGGCAGCGCGCCTTCCTACCTTTTTGTCTACTTAAAAGATCGGCTTATATTGTACTGTCAATGATTAATAAATTCTATGATAAAAGCTAATCTATGATTGCAATCTATGATTGTTTTCCTTTTAACTTTATTTTAATCGAAGTCATTTTAAAAAAGAGGTCGTGTTTTATGGTTTACAGATGAATTTACATCTGGTCGTAATTTGTTTTGCTGTTTCACTTGCGGTATGTGAAGAGTCAGAACTTCTAACCTATAAGGGAGAAAGTGCTATAAAGGTTGCTGATTCATTGATAAAATTTCCTGAGCTTGTATAAAGCAAAATGTCTGTAACTACATTGACCGCTGATCAAAAAGAATTTTTAGACAAATGTGAAGAAGAACTGAAGCATCGTTATACTGAAAAAGATGAAGATTTTATGAAAGTCTTGAATGCTGAACCATCCAAGCCACCTATTATTGATCCATGGTGGGTCACACAAAATTCAAGGCACAGAAATGACAGAAGATTTAATAGAAGGTACAATGTATATGACAGACATAGTTCCAGGGGCAATCATGGTGATAGAAGAGGATATAATGACTATGGGTCATCTCATAGTTATCAACGACAACGATATAATTGATCAGTTAAAATGATAAGTAAATATACTCTATTATTGTAAACATTGTTTTAATGATTGTGAAAATAGATGCAGGCTTCCCATATTAGTATGTTTATTTAATAGTGTTCTGGTATCAAATATGCAATTAATTATTAGGGTTTGTTGTTTTTTAACTGACTACAAAACAAAGGAGGAGGATCTATGTTCATATGTATGTATTTTTTATGTACATTCAATGTTTGAATTTTTTTTTTGTTTAAAAAAATATACTCTTAAAGTGATCCCATAATCAACTAAGTCAGAATCTGATGATGAGTTTCCAAAGAAATTGAGGGAAACTCTTAAATATTATAGGTGCATATGGTATGTTTGAGCTCTTTTTTATGTTTCTCAAGTTTTTGTGCCTTGAGATCATTGTCTCATGTTGTTGCGCTGATGATGGAAGCCATATTACTCCTTAACAATTAAGAGTTAGATGATAATGCCTACTGCAATTGCAAATACTAATAGCAAATACCCATTGCTATTAGTAAAAACTAGTATACACAAAATTATAATTAATAAGTTATTAATCTTACATATTTTCATACATTTATATGATTTCAAGGTGAGAATCTAGCAGTAGAAATAGGATGAATTAGTTTAATGTGGATGTAAATGAAAATGTGATTTGGATGAATTGTAGACCTTTTATATTACAAAAAATGAAAATAAATAATATAGTTTGTATAAGAATAATTTGGTAGTTGCACTCCAACTATGAATGTAAAGATTCAATATTATTTTCAATATTTCATATTCATCTTTATTTCATCAACATTTCATATGCATTGTTTTGCTTTGATTTAGTTGAAACCGACTCCAAAACCAAAAGTTGTTTTTAGAGTCCGTTAAACAATTATTTAAATAAGCAATTTATTTTCTACACATTAAAAAAATTAGATGTTTTAGATAACACAAAAATAAAATACAATCAGCAGTGCGGAGTCATCATTTGAAATCTAATAAAAAATCTTATAGGTAAGTATAAAATCATCATATTTGTGTTTCATTAAATTCAAGAAATCAAGTTGTCTTTAAGCTGCAACTTGTGCCTGTAAGCAAAAAAAAAAAAAATAAAGTGTACCAAAAAGTGATTGTTATAAAAATGTATTCATATAGCTTTTTGTAGAGTAAGATACAGTCATGTAGTTAATTGTGAAAATCATGTTAATTTTTATATTTATAGTAAAAATATGAAAATAGTATAGTTTTGTGAAATGGTAACAAATTGGTTTCATATCAATAAAAAACGATTAAAATATTCTTCAAGACAAGAAAAACTATATATATATATATATATATATATATATATATATATATATATATATATATATATATATATATATATATAGCGTGAAATCTTTATGCACTGTTAATTTTTTTATTTTTATGTTACGACAGACATGTTAAACTCAATATCATGTATTCGTTAGTATAAATGACTAATATAGATCAGGATTGATATCATGATTGGAACCTATTGCTCCATATTAGAAATAATCATCAATGCATCAATTCTATGACTACCCATGTGAAGCAGTGAGCACAAATAGTTAGCAATCAATTATCCATAAATATAATAAATATAACATAGCAAGTTAGTAATAAAATACTTTTTTCATGACTAATTTACATAAAGCTTAATAAAAATTCAAGAAATTCATTCTATGTTGATTTGAACTGTGCCATGACTACAACTAGTTTTTAAAAAGAGACTATCTGATAGTCAATAGTTCCCTTAGTGTCAAAGCATTACATTGGTTATTTATTTTATAGCTAAAACCATAAAATGCGCCTATACGTTAAGTGCATAAACAAATTATAGACATTATGCGTTACTTCCTTTACATAAAATCAAAGGAGGGGAAGATATTCTCCAGCAAAAATCAAAATGCATCTGAGAATTGGTATTAAAAAAATATGTAGGTAATATGTAATGGAAGCAAAAATTGCTACTAAATAGTAACAAAGGAAGTGTATATATTCTTAATGTACATTTGTTTATCTCATTATCCTTTTGTTTAAATTGTAATTAGTCTCCCCTAGACCGTAGACAACTGAAGGACGCGTGAGAGGCGGTAATACACTTGCTGTTCGTCATCGGAAGTGTACTGCTCACGCGGACGAATAAAAAAAAACGTGGGCCGGTACGAGTCAATATAGTTATATGTAAAATATAATTGCGGGAATGGAAACACTAAAAACATTGTGCCACTGGACGATCGCGGCTCGAGTGCCTGGATATTTTGAACGAAGCGCCGGCGAAAGGCAAGTCCTGAACCGACATAGCTCAAACCATCCGGGCGCGTACAACGTTAATAAAAAAACTAGGATCTGCTACCATAATTTAATTCACAACATATAGAATTCTACAATGCTACATCGTTTGTTGTGATATTGCTTATGAACCGACTACAAAAAAAAAAGGAAGGAGTTTCCTAATTCGGCATATTTATTTTATGTTTGTTAAATCGAAACTCTGTCATTTATTAACCGATTTGGAAAATTCTTTTTTGTTTAGAGAGTATACTTCCAGATTGGTCTTGTTTTTTTCCCAAAATCCTTTTCTGACATGGCTCACGAGGAATTGAGAGGTATCCTCAAATATTATAGATATACATGTAG
The DNA here is from genome assembly GCA_005406025.1 of Eumeta japonica. Classification (NCBI taxonomy): domain Eukaryota; kingdom Metazoa; phylum Arthropoda; class Insecta; order Lepidoptera; family Psychidae; genus Eumeta; species Eumeta japonica. The sequence goes on along the minus strand of BGZK01000482.1, from coordinate 270,117 downwards.
TAATTTTATTTTAGGCTATAAATAAATCATTTATATTAAGAAAGTATCATTTGATGACGTTCAATAGATGAAGAAAACCACAGATGGCCACTGAAACTCCTCGGTTATAATTTCGTCAGTTGTAGACCAATTTCGAAAGTATTTTTTTTTTTTTTTTTGTTTGAAAGAGATTACTCCTGAGGTTTCATAGTCACTAAGTCAGAATTTGATAATGGCATACCAGGGAGATCGAGGGATACTCTCAAATACATTAGGCATGTAGTGTGTTTGAGCGCTTTTTTAGATATTAAAGTTTTTGCACCTAGTAGTTATCAATTCACGCTGTTGAGCTGATCACTGATGATGAAAGCCACAGCATTACTTAAAGGTTATCAGTAAGGGTATAATATTGCGATTTGTACTCAGCAATTACTCTTCAATGACAGTAAAACTTAATATACGTAGAGTTAAAATTAATTACTTATTAATCCACTTACATAGTTTCATTCATTTATATAATTCCGATATGACAATCTTAGCAGGAACATATTGGAATCTAGCGATAAAATAAATAGGGTGAATTAATTTAAAGTGGAAATTAATGACGATGTGATCTGCAGCGCCGGCCTAGGGGTAAAGCGAGTGGAGCGGTGGGTCTAGGCGCCATGTAACTAGGGGCGTTAAAAAACCATGCAAAAGACAATTTTCAGCAAAAAATTAAATTTTGATGTTGCTTTCGAAAAGACAACAGTGTTATGATACTTAAAAAAATTACTTAATTTAACTTAAGCTTAATATGTGTTGATGTTTGCAATAAAAACTTATTTTTAAAAATTAGCAATTATTTACTTATCATGAAGTCGAAATAGAATTTCTGGAAAATTAGAGCACCGACTTGCGGGCGCTAAAAAACAATCTCCCTTCATCCTGATCAAAGCTAGGGCCGGCGCTGGTGATCTGTACAAATTGTAGAACTTTTTGCACTCCAACTAAAAATGTAAAGACCCTAGAATAATTACAAGTGGACAATAAATCCGGGATCGGAACTGCCTTTCCTCTTGCTCAGTACAAGGCGATGCTGATGTCTGGCCAATTTTATTAAGCATGGTTCAATCCACATCCAAACTAGCTATTTATTATCCAAAACAACTAATTGGTGTCTATTCTAAAAATTTTTAAGTATGTTTTTGAAGGCGGTTTTTATTACTTTTTTTTATTTATTTCATTTTGTTTAATATTACAATGTGAATTTATTAAGTCAGGAAAAAATTTTTCTCGTATTTTACAAATAAAAAATTGCAGTAAAATCTCTAATTGTACTGTTTGCATCTGGCTAATTCTATACCATTAAATAGATGACATTTTAAAAAAAGAAAAGTAAAAACGGTATTCCGTCATTTTGGTTTTTTTTTTGTTAACCAAAAAAGGTGTGAATGTAACTTGGAAATTGGATAGATTTTTAAGATTTGTTACAAAAAACTGAAAAATGCAACACAAGCCTCGCAAAAAATTTGTAACGTTTAAGGACCTAAGTAGTGTCGGTGTCGGTAAGAGTAGCATAAAACTTTTTCAATCCGTTAATTTTCATGTTGAAGATGAACGTCGCTCTGATCGATCTGTTAAGAATAAAGTCGATACCATTTCGGAAAAAGTAGAGCAAAATCGGCATATTAGTTCTTTCGATAGGTATAGATGACGAACTGGGAATTGACCACAAAACCGTTTTGACCCATTTGAAAAAAGCTGAATATATTAAAAAAAAACTACATTTTGATCCCACACGAGCTCACTGAAAGAAATCTAATGAATCATGTAGGTACTCATTTGCGATTCTCAATTGAGAGAAACCGAACCGTTTTTGAATAGATTGATCACTGGCGATTCATCACCAGTGATCAATCTATTCAAAACTGAACTGTCTTTTGGACTTTACATAATTACTATAAAAATGTAGTAGTCACATTTAATTTAATCACATTTAATATCAGCAGCAGATATAGAATTAAAGTTAATGCGGTTCGATTTACTGCTGCCTTTGAATATAGGAACAGCTTTGTTTCATCATATTATTCATCATTTAAACACTTATTAAAGACAAAAGTAAAATGTGATGCATTACAATTGATAATGGAATTTAAAATTTTAACTGATGGACAATGGAGATCAACAACCTTTTTCATATCCAACAACTTAAATGCCTTAACAATGTCTTTTGAATTTATATATGTATTTCAATTCTAAATTAATACTAATAGGCGGAATATTTTGCTTCACTAGAACGGATTTTTCGACGATCTAGTCGACTTTTTGTTTATTTTAACTGTAATTTTCCAAAGGGCATAAATAATATTGTGACCTTTTTCTGATATGAAAATTATTATACTGAAGGTGCACACAAAATTTATACAAAAGATACTGCGGTTTGCAAGAAACCACCCGAAAAGCTATTTCAACGTTTCTGCCGCTGCATAAGCTTCGGACGATTTCATTTGTCACGTCTCATATGTTTTGCACAGTGAATATTTGTTTTTATTTCCTTTTACTGCAAACTTATGAGTATAAATATATACATATATCTTATTACTTTAAGTAAACGATTCTTGTAGTATGCATGTATTTGAATTCGTACATTGGCATGTTGGAAGCGGCCGTAATGATCTAGATGTTTTGTAGTTCGGTAAAATTCTGCTTTCAGGCTTATTTATGTCGTTGTCTTTCCTGGAAAAACGAGATGAAAAAAAATACCGTTGCTTTATAACTCCAATTCGGAGAATTTTGTTGTAATTAGATTGTTGCTATATTATTGATTCTTAAAAACAAATGGTTTTACACATGAATTATAGATAGCACTGTACGTGTTATGTATACAAATATATGCTGTTGAAAACGAACATATGCAACTTTTCTCATCGAAACTTGTCATTTTTTCAAGGTAAATTTGAAAGACACCGAGAGCCAAGTTCGATTGACCTCGTACTGCGCACAATTTTAATAGATTATTCAAAAGAATTGCTTAAAGTTCTCGTTATTAGGTGTCGGCATTTGATGTATTCTGCATATAATAATTTCTTACGCCACATGACCACTGTCACCACGTTCAAATATTCCACAATCAGATAAATCGTAAAGATATGACACGTGCACGCAACAAAAGGCAGCCGAGCAAACTACATCCTTCTAAGTGTGTGTGTCTTTCATTCATCGGGAATAAGAAAAATCACTAAAAGAAATTCTGAATGCTTTCCCTCGATAGTCCTTGTAGAATATTTCAATTTTATTTATTGATAACTATTCTAGAGTTATATATGATATTTTGTATCGTAAATTCTTAGTTTCACAAAAACTTGTGATTATATACCATTTGCAAATTCGTATGTACCATGTGGAAATCTGTAATCTCTATTTCCTACTTTTCTGGGAAATTGGCGTGAGTTTATAAAAATAAAATCGCTATTTAAGTACACGTATACAAAGTATACAAAAAATTGAGGGCATATAAATCTATGATCAAATTTATTCTATTGACTAAAAATATAAAGTCGGGGAAAAGTTATTTCGTTTCATTTTATACGCAAATCTAAGATAATTTTTCATAGTTTTTTTATAGTCGTGTATACATATATATATATATATATATATATATATATATATATATATATATATATATTTATTTGTCCATTTTGTCCAACAACTTATTGTCATTTTGTAGGTAGTAACACAATCCCATTGGCCATTACTGTAGAAGTTTTGGGCCTTTTGATCAAAAAACTGAGACAAGTAGTTTTGACAGTCCTCTATGTTAACCTAACACTACATAAAGAATTATGAAGAGACTGAAACAGGTGAAAATCTGAGGGTGCAAGATCAGGGCTATATGGTGCATGCATTAACAGTTCCTAACTAAACTCTAATATTTGCTGAGTGGCTAAAGATGTGTGTGGTTTGGCGTTATCATAGTGAAAAACCACGCTCTTTCTGTTATAATCAATTCCAGTCGTTTTTTCCTCTACTTCTTGCTTCAGTCTCATCATCTGTTGGCAGTAGAGATCTGAATTGATGGTTTTTTCCGGCAGTAAAACCTCAATGAATAATGGCCTTCCAATTCTAACATACACATAGTATCAACTTATTGCAAATTAATCTGGATTTCGCTATAATCTGTAGCGCTTGCTTGCCTCTTGACCATGGGTGTACCCAGAAGGCAGCTGCCCCCTCACCTCTGGAAATTGTATGTTCTATATTAAATGACTAAAGTGCGGATAATCTGACCTAAATAAAAATCTTACTACCCGGGCCAGAATCGAAGCTGGGTTCGCCCATGCTTTTGACCATGTTTTTCACACATTCTTGTCGTAGGTAATTCATTTTGAAAAATCAACTACTACATTTTTATAGTAATTATGTAAAGTCCAAAAGACGGTTCGGTTTTACACGGGGTTGTGTAAAACCCTCTACATGTGTTGCATGTTGAAAAATTTTTGATACCTGTGTGAATTTGCGGGATGCAATAAGTGTTTTGCTATCTCTCCAAGGTGTTTGATGGTGTAAATCACAAAACACTGATTAGGAAGCTACATCATTATAAAGTTACTGGTTGTGCACTCGAAATTCTGAAGTCATATTTTGATAATAAGGTTCAGAGGGTCAATGTCAATGACATGAGACTGTCTGAATCCGCGGTCCGCATGGGTGTGCCACAGGGATCGATCCTCGGTCCGTTTCAGTTTTTAGTTTCTATTAATGACTGATATAACCTTGTTAAGGACATTCATGAGATTCTACTGTTTGAAGATGATACAACTTTATTTTTCAAAGTTAAAAGAAATCAACTTGGTCATGACGATTGAACATTGCTATCTTCAAAATTTAATAATATAAATAATTTATTTTCGTCTTATTATCTTAAATAATTTACTTCTTAATAGAAAGAACACAAAGTGTGAGAAAACACTTCCGAATGTAAAGATGGATCTAATATTATTTTAATAAGAAATAAGGAATTAAGTTTTGATAATGCTATTCTTGGGAGTTTCAATAATAAATTTCAATGGGACCCTCGTATCGTGAGCATACGAAAAGCTTTGCTCAGTTGCACATTCAATTAAAAGATAAGAAGCTTATACAATATACAAATTGTCAGATTGATTTAATTTCGCTGTTTCCATAGCTTGATGTCATATAGCATCCTACTACGTTCGCGCGATTTGCACATAGTGTATCTCTTAAAAGTAAGTTTAAGGAAATTGGAATCTTAACTATGTCTTCGTAATTCATATATGAAAATTTACTATATGCAAAAAATATTTAGAAATATTTAAAAGAAATAGTGATAGAAATAAACTTAGTACTAAAAATAAACTGTTACATGTTAGTCGACTATGTAACGTTACCAAATTCATTTAGGGGCCTCTGTGTGCACGGCCTTCACTTTCTTTGTAACTAATTTAAAAATGCCTTTAATGAACTATGATGTTTTGACTATAATTTTAGCGTATTTTAACTTAGTTTTTTTGTGTAAAGCTATTGAACACATAATCATAGGAAATACTTAATTTAAAAAATAAAGATAGTATCAAATAAATATTCGCAGGCGAGCATGTCCGGCAGACAGAGAGAGACAGATTCATACGAGCGAAAAAGACTAGCAGTGTATTCGTTTTCTTTGTATGACTGCATCCCTTTCTGTCCGCCGGACATGCTCCTGAATATAGACTTTATCTTGATTGAAGTATATTGTAGTTTCAAGGTACAATCATAATTATAAAACTCAACACCCTCAAAAAACGAAAAGAAAAAGAATTATGTAATTTTATGAACACTTGTATATTTTTAATTTATAAACTAATCTGGGATGATAACGCTTCTCCATTATTATTTTTATAAGTTATGTCTTATGGTACATTTGATTTTTGATTGATAGTTAACAACTTTTGAAACAAACTTTTAATAATGCTTTTGTGCAAATAAAATACTGGAAAACTACAATTTTATCATTTTTACACTGATCTACAAACTTTTGTTTTGATTTTGTAGATATGTACAAAGTACAGGCCGGATATGAAACATCTCTTTTTGTTTCATATTGTGAAAGTTCCTTCCTAACAACAGATAATAAAAAAATAATTTTATATTCAAGGTCAGATGTTAAGTGTTTTTTTTTTCTTTGTAAATGAAAATAAAAATAACATGTTCAAAATCTTGATCGCTCAAAGACTAAATGTTAACATGGTGAAAAAGCAGTTCCGCAAAATTACATCCTGTATGAAATCATATGGATAGGTGCATAAATGAAGGCAATGTGGAATGGTTTCGGTAGGCTGCCTAAATAACCTAGAATTACTTTAGTAAGAGTAGAAGAGATAATTGTATTATTTATTACTCTCATTGCAAGAAGTTCATAGCGTAAATTCTTGTACGAAGTATTTCAGGAGAATTCATTTCTTTCAAGTTTAATGTCTGGTGAAAAAAAAATATTCAAGAAATTCCCAAAAGACTAATTAGTACCTTTTAGAGTACATCTCTGGAAGTTAGATGATTACAGTATTTTGAGACTTGACTGATAATTATTCTGCGAAGCTAAAATCATTGCAAGCGATAGCGTAAAGAATGAAAAATATAAAACACTGTTGCATTTCCAAAAAGAATATATTTCATTATTATGGCTTGACTTATATTTTAACAACTTAGAAAATATGTATGTAAATAAATCATCAATAGAATTACGCAGTACTAGTTATTTGGTAAGGTGGAAATAAGTGAAATAATAAATACGTTAGAATTTTCGTAACCGCTACTCAACAACTATATAATTATAATCAATAAATTTATCTTTGTAACAATATTATGCTGATACTCTAAAAACCTAGGATCGTCTCGTGTTACACGGCCGCAGACTCAAACGTAACAACTTCAAGTCTACGGAGCGGCGGGGGCGAGGGCCGAGGACCGCTCTCGGCGACTACACTACTCGTGCTACTGGCGCGGCCCTTTGGGCGCGGCCGTCCCCGATAAACGTCTCTCCGCTGGCGAGGGCCTGCTACGGCGCAGCGGCGATGGCCCGTTCGTCCCCACCGCAAATAAATAACATTAAATACGACCAGATAATTCTGAGTAACATCACCCTAGTGACACGATTACTAAGCACAATGACGATTACATTCATCAAGCTTCTAAGATATCCATTGAAAATTTGTTATATTCGATTTAACCATACATCGGCTACTTATTTCTGAACGAAGCGGGCGCGACTGAAAACGAGCGGGGCATGGCCGTATTTATTATACGGGGCATCAACATATTTCCACTTAGTAATATATCGGTTTCACCACGATGCGGATACTACAAAATAACATATAACATAACATTAGAATTAACAAATACAAATGCAATATTCACGGTTAGTGCGATTATCATTAGAGTTACGTTCGCTGAGGTGTTGAGTTAGATGGAGAAGGGCGGCCGAGGGTGTGTCGCGCTGTCCGGACGTTGCGTGCGGCTCGTCGCGGCGCCGCAATACGTACAAAGCGACGTCGGAGTTACTACACAGATATAAACTGCTACATAACATTTTACACTCATATCTTATTATAAATATTAATTTTCTTAACAACAATGCACGACAGTAGTTTTGTTTTTGAATTGACACGAAATCGGGTCGTATGCATGAGATCGTGGACGCGGACGCGGCGCACGAAGCTCACTCTGCGACCTTCAACTTACGTACGAATGGCAATTGACTAGGATTAATGCACTTGCTCGGCTCGGCGACTGCCGGCGCGGCCGCGGCGCGGACACGCCGCTGCGCCCCGGCGCGTGACTAGAGGCGAGACGCCCCGCCGTCTCCGTTCGAGGCGAACTCGGCCGCGCGGTACATTCGAGTCATAATACGAATATTATAAAATTGCTCTCAAACTTTCAGTACTATAGTCGAAAAGACCGGTTCGTAAAAATCTCAAATGTCGATAGCAAATTTCATAAGATAGTCCTAAAGCTTTCAATAATGTAGTGGTGGCATTCGACGGTGGCATATCCGAGCGCGAGGGCAGACGCGGGTGCGGCGCGCGTCCTTCACGTGAAGGTCCAGCACTCCATGATCTTCACGATGAAGTCCTCGCGGGTCGTCAGCGGCTCGTTGCCGTAGGTGTTGCAGCGCTGTGTGCGTCCCAGGTACAGATCGCCGTCCAGCCATAGACCGAATTTTCCACTAAAACAAAAACATACATCAAGTCGTATACATATATACACATTTTCGATTAAGCACCACGTTCTATTAAATATAACAGTACGATACTTACTCGCCAGCGCCGATAGATATATTATCGTTGCTGCCTCGGATAAAATACATGTTATCGCCTGTCCAACCCCAGTATTTGAATTTGGTCTTCACTGGTGGCTCTTCTGTAAAATTTTAATAAGATTTATAAATAAGCCTTTAATAACAATGACCAAAGTCGAGTGTGGGACCGCAATTAGAACCATGTGTGTGACCGAGATCGGAATTGGGATTGACAGCAAGATCGAGGAACGCATTTTACGACCACGCGGGCGAAAACGCACGCGGAAGGTGAAGAAGGTGGTATATAATAATATTATATACACAGTATCAAAACTTGACTACACTTTTCATATAGATTTTTTAAACAAATAGATAGAAAAAAATTAATCATTTTAGAAAGAAACAATGCTACTTGTTAAATTAATTTTAGAAGAATAGTTGTGTAATGAAATTGGATAGACGTAAAATTATTATATTTGATTATGAGAATGGAACAAATGACCCATTATTTTGAAAATTATCTTCTAATTAATTCTTAAATTTTTATTGTATCTAATGTGTACAAAAAAGTTGTAAAAGTATTTATACCAGCTCAGTCTTACTTTGTCATTTACTACAATGTATTTAGAATAGTTGTAACTGGTATAAGAGATCATTTACATTACTTGTTCGTTATTTCTGTAGCCATAATAGGCTGTAGGTTGATAGGCTGGTAATTATTTTTCGAGAATAAATATCATTACGAATAAAAGCGAAAATGTTATTGGCAATATAATTGCAAATTTTTATTTTATTGAAACTACATATTATCTTGTAATCATTTGTGTTTGAACTGAACTTAGTCTATGCAAGCGAAATAACGGGTAAAAAGTAAATTTTCAATTAAACGCATCGAGTGGGGAGTGGAAATCGTAGAAATGAATGATTAGAAATAACGCATCGTGACATTACCGATCTTTGTGTTTATCGTTTACAAAGGGCTGTGACGTTAGTAATAATTTTATCGATAAAAATAATTTCCGTAATTTGAGCAAAACCGAAGGCAAATGACGCCGATCAGTGATCTGAAGTTTTTGTGGAAACATTCTTAAATATCGGTATAAAATGCTGAACTCTATAACTTTACCATCTCCAAAACAATTGTAGTCCTCTGCATGTCGAAATACAAATATGTCGTAAATTTAGAGGTTTATAATAAGGGATCCTGTATAAAATGTATCTTGCATAAAATTCACGCATTTTTTAAAAATATTATAACATTAAGCAAATATTACATATAAAAATTTATTATTTTAATATTTACAGAATTAATTACTAGAGATCTCTCAAGGATTGTTACTAATACTCAGATTGAATTTTTTTTTATTTAGATTGTAGTTTTTGATTTATAAAACCAGTAGAAGTAATAAATATCTAGATAATATAACGTTAATATATTTTTTAGATCATACAACTGCACGTTTAATCGAAAAATGATAGAACGCTTACGCTCTCGCTCCCGCCTTTCACTGTCTATCAATAATAAATGTCTAAATCTAATTAGCAAGTTGCACATCATTTTATTTGTATGGACAAATACAAAATGTTTTATTACGAAATCTCATTTATGACGACAAAACTATATTTTGGATTGTATTCCTACCAGTTTTTTCGTCTTGTTTATGAAGATCTTTATCCTTGTCCTTTTCATGGTGAGCGGTCTTGGATTCGTCGCCCGGAGGTGGCGCATGTGCGGTCGGGGGCGGGGGCGCAGGGTGCGAGGTGCGCCTCGGCGGGTCACCCGCGTGCTCCTCGCGCACGCGTTGGAACGAGAAAAGCAGCGACTCGCCCGTGCCGTAGAAGTGCTCTGACGGGTGCAGCGCACACGACGTCAACGCACCGAACACCTAACAGATAATTCAACCATTATAATAAAGCATTGACTGTCATTTATAATTTATAGGGCTTCTCCGCTGTATATTACTTCCATCAATCTATGACTTCTAATATCAATCATAAACCACAAAACTAATTTGCAAATGCAATCAAAGGTAAAATTTTCAATATTTTTAGTGCTATCAGAAATAATTAAAACTCTTAAAAAACACCAGAACCGTATAACAACAACAATTTCGTATAAAATACGAAAAATCGATTTATTTATACGTTTGCGATTCCAATAAAAGTAAATCAGGGAATCATGAGAGAATTGGTTCAGTGTGTACATCGTGAATAAAAAAAAAATTGAATTTACAATATAAGTGTAGCTTCATTAGGAAGAAAAGGAATTACGTTATTGTCGGTGTCCTGTATGACGAGCAGCACGGGGCTGTCGACCCGCTGCATCTTGCGGTACATGGAGGCGAGCGAAAAGCCGTGCTGGCTGGTGCTGAACGTCAGCTGCCACGTGTAGCCCTGAGCGCGCGCCGGCAGCACGCCGGACAGTTTCTCCCTGAAATAAATATAGATAACAATTTTATTCGAATAATTTGGATTATTTTGTTAAAGAGATGTAAAAAACTACCCTGATAATATCATAATTTCGTTGGTCATTCTGCCAGTCGCAGACTTTTTATTTTAATGGTCGCTATGCTGAGTTTATCATGAACACAATAATTTTGACCTCGTTTTGAAAATGTATCGATTGTTCATAAACTTATATTTACTAACCTGTTTTAAACAGCCAAGAACGTCATCTAAGTAATTATCAGTGGAATTTGTACAAAATTATGCTTTTCCACTCTCGAAGTACATTTTATAATAATATATAACATATAATAATATAACATGTTGTAAATTTTTTTCAAATAACCAAGAATAAACATTTAGCTGGCTGGGGTTTTTGACTCTAACTAAATTAACATTTTAAAGATTAACATTTCGCAATGAACCCATAAATCGAAAAATGGTTTTCATAAACCCGCTATATTTTTGAATGAGCTATCTAACAATACCCCGCACAATGGAACAGGCGAGAAAAAAATTATCCCCACTTTACATGTAGGGCAGGTACTCTAAAAAAGGCAAAAATAGTAGAATTTTTTTAAAGAATGTATTCTACTACTTTGTCAGCATAATTAATATCTCTATCTGAGCTAAGCCTCGGAAAGACGTCTGTCTTGGCGACGGACGGATTTGGCGAAACTATAAATCCTTGCTACTACGGAATCTTAAAATGGTTATCTTTATTTATAGTATAAACGAAAGATCGTTCGTTCTTTGTGAGAGTGTGGGAACGGGAGAGACACGATATGCTGGTTCGATTCGCTCTAGCATCTTTTTGTCTATAATTGGAGAAAAAAAATTATATCTAAAACTGAAAAACAGCAGTAATTTGTCGGAACAAAAAACTCTTTAAAGTTATCTTTAATTTATGTGGGAAGAAAATGATCAGAACTTGATTTTTTATAACGATAAGTAAGTATTACTAAAGAAAAACGCCGTAAAATATTATTCAGAGCCAATGTTTCAGTCTTATATGATCCGACTGCTGAAGCATCTTTCTCAAATTCAGGAGTTTCGACCTTAAGCTTCCCTCGATGGCCCAGTGCTGGGCAGGATTGTGACAAAGATTTTACTCAATAAAATTAATCATTGGTGAAATCGCTCATAGTCAGGATTAGAAGCCGGTAACTTCCTCATCTTTATCGTTGTCTACTATCTCATGTCGCACTACCTATCTATACTTCGTCATATTTGGTGGCGGATTTCTCATAAGGCCAACTAGGTCCGGGCCTGGGGTGGCTAATCATGGCAAATATACTGATGCGAACACGAAATGACACTAAATGGAGCTGAGAAGGGGGGATTGATACCGCTAGGCCTAGGGCGACCAAAAACTGCCAGTCCGCCTCTGATCATATATACCGTAATGCGTTTTTGTCCTATAGCACTTTGGTACAAGGCCAAAATTAGTGATTGGCTGACATTTGTCTATAATACGACAATAAATATAGGGCGAGGTAAAAAGATAGAATAACATACGAGCTGGCAACGTTTTTGACCAATCGACGACCATGGTCTATTCAGAATAAGATTTATAAAATTATATATATATATACTATTAGTGAAACGTATTTCATCCATGAGGCTTTGACGTCGCGAATGAGTTGTAACGAGTTCTCTGTTCTAGGAAATCGACAAACATCATTCGCACTAATCTTTAACCGACGAAGAAGGTTTACCTTGAATATTTTTTTAATAATTTCAATCCAGATATGTATAATATATACACGGCTTTATAAAGCATTTATTTATTTAATTATTGAACTGAATTTCGTAGTTCAGTTAAAATATCAAGACAGCTTTATTGTCTCGCCTTGGTTATTTACAAAGCGAACCAAAAAAAGAAAAAAAATACTGATAACAGGTTTCGGAAAGTCGATCATGAAATAGGTGTAAATGGTGTAATTAACATTCGTCGATCAGCATTAACACAGGTCACGGCAAATTCGACACGGAGCTCGCAAATAATGTAATTCAACGAAAAAATTACAATGCATCGGCACTTTCTCGACGCGTGCAACGGCGATGGGCACTATTGTTGGTACAAGTGCCAGAACGTTCTGTGTGTTCACTTAAGCATGTGGCTCCGCGTACATCTACTGCTCCTACCAATCGTTGCCTATACGACACCAAGTTTGAGTTTCTATTATTATATTTAATATCAAAATAAATAATAAATCATAAGAGAGGATTACAGCGGGAGCTAGTACCGCATTCATTGTTTCGTAATATTGGATGAAACGGAGCGTAAATTTTAAATGCATTGAATTTCAATAAAACTGGAAAATTTTGATCCAAAATAATATCTGTACAAATATATGTTTGATTGATAGATACGTATTGCACTTAAAATAAACGCGCATGCCCCTATGGGCCGGTAATTACACTGTTGAAAAGTGAAAATTGTCGTTATGCAAAAAAACAAGGCTAATAAATTTTGATGAAAATATTTTTTGTTCAATTAATTAATTTGTATTACTATTGTAATTTTTTCATATCTATACTAAACATCAACCAAAAAATTAAGTGGAGACATAAAATTAACGATTTTGGAAAGCAATAAATACAAAATGTACACCCGACGGAAAAAAATACTTAAAAATATTTGATAAATTGCTAAATATCTATTTAACACGACCATATTTATAATGAGATAGACATTTTTTTCATCCCTTTATTTTATGAATGTAAAAAAAAACGACTACTAAATTTTTTACGTAATTATATTACAAAATTGGATAGTACTTCTCATAAAAACCTTCCTGTACAATTTCATGACATTCGATAAAACAAGAGCATTTATCGTAAATAGTTGTAAGGCTGTGACGTAAAAATGAACAGACGGACAGACATAACGAAAATGGTAAGACTCTCTTGGAGTGCGGAACTTCTGGGAGTAAATTAAATGGTTAAAAATTTACATTTATACAGCAGTAGCTGTAGCCTATTGGTTAAGCGTGCTCTAAAGTTTACGGCCCGCATCATCAAATCGTTGTCTAAACTTATTTCAAATGTTATCGGTAACTACCACCCGTGTGCGTAAGAGTGCATTTAGTGCAATCAATATAATGTGAATCGATACCGTTTTAGATCGTAATCTATATTTAAACAAATTTCACGTAGGACCGTACTTCAGACGAGTCCACAACAGATAAGTGGATGAGCGCAAACACAAATATTGAGTACGTCGAAATCGCTTACAGTTCAGTTATTAGTTACAAATGTTCGCGTGTGTCCGAAGCTAAATAATAAAGTTATCAGTGTTCTAGGAGAATATTACTAGAATACAACTTGTTCATCAGGGATATATAATCGAAGTTAATTAATAAGAAATATAAAGTCGAATTATATATCAAAAATTTGTGTAGTCGGTCATGATAAACCGCCAATAAGATTGGTCGAAAACTTTGTGTTTATTTAAACGATGAAAACGGCATTTAGTATTCGAACTACGCTCAGGGATTTTAGCTGTTTAAACACAAAAACCTTCATAAAGACCTAAAAGTTTGCATACATACATATAGACACAGGAATAATGTCTGAGATGTGCTAATACTTTTGGATCTCCGTCGCTTGCGACTCGAGTGATCAAGATGAAAATGATCGATTTGATTTCGACGATTGAGGATTATGTATTTGTACGAACACGACAGTTGTTGAGTAATCAATAAAAGATGATCATAAGCTTTCATATCAGCCTCTATCAGTTAAAAATACGCAACTCGGTAACATTTGCGTCGTGTCTATCTGCAAGTGCTGAATGGGAAATGATCTTCCATTCCGTGGATGGGGCACGACAAAGCGAAGCCAAACGGATGCGGTAGTGAGGGTAACTTCCCGCGTCTGATCAGTTCCTCCCTTTTATCAGGTGCGATCGTAGATGCTCGGCGATGAGCCGCCATTGTCTTGGCCAATCGTGAAAATTCTCCTCATCTAGTATGTAATGTCGATGACGATGAAAATGTTCAATATTTTCTCTTCTCGTCAAATTCATATTGAAAAAATATCGTTTTTGGATTTTTCATTTTTTACTGTTTGTCGTAGAAAAACAGTTGTTGCTGTCATAAAAAAGTTGAAATATGAATATTGTGCTGAATCCACCCCAACATCGAAGATCATCCTAACATGTCGCGTATATTAAGATGCAAGCGGGAGAGGGTTGAAAAGGTTTTTAAGTAAGTAAAGTCAATACAAAAAACACTCAAAGGTTTCAACACAATTTACCGAAATTCAGCTGGTTATGACACATTCTGTATCATTGGCTAAATTAATGTTTTAATCCTGAGCTAACTTATATGGACAGCAACGATAACAACACATTCATTGTCGACACAGCCATTAGTCATTTATAGCGGTTTACGTAGCAGTTAACCGGCGCAAGTGAATTAGCAAAAATGATATCAATACACACATATCAATATGCACCGACCTGTGTTCCATGGTGAGGATCTCGCTGATGCCGATGAGATCCGGCGGCGACAGCTCCATGTCGACGGAGGCCCCGGCGTACAGCGCGCGCCGCAGCTCATCGCTCATAGACACCACCTGCACGGCGTTTCCCACATTAATATCGTTCGTTCCAGCCCAACACTTAAATCTTTGAATGCCGAAGTACTTATTTCTGTCTGAAACTCTATTCAGCTCTAATGCTGTCAGAGGTTTGTCGTCCGTAACAGAACCGGAAAAAATTATATAGTGAAATTTATTTCATATCTTGAGTTACTGCTTTAGGAGTTGTTTGTGTTATAGACAGTTACTCACTCTTTTTAAAGATCTCTTAAAGAACCGCATTATAATATTCAATGACGTGTTTAAATGTCTTACAACAAAAAAAGAATGTCAGTACAATTGAGACGAAGAGACAACAAACGCTAAACATACGGACGCACAAGTAAAAGTAAATCGAGTGATCCACATTAATAATTATGAATTCTTGGCATTCTAATGAGTCACATAATCTTTATCTGTGCCCCGATAGGAAGGTTTTGCATTCAAATCGTTTACTCACGCAAATGATATCACGCAGTACAGAACAGTACATTTCTTGAGCATCAGGCTCAAGAAATGTTCGTGAAGTAGTGAACGCTGAATAAAATTATTACTTTATTTATGTACCGAAGCATGAATCCGTTGTAGCTAAATTATGTAACAAGACCATGATGATATTTTTTTAAGTGACTAATGTATTAAAATATGACAAAACACTGTCTAAAGTTACTATGGTATTTTATTAGTATCGAATTATCGAGCGATTAAGCTATGATGACGTAACGAACTTTAGTGTAACGCTCGGTAACGTTACGATGAGTGCCGGGATCGGTCTTCTTTTAGCTTGCAAATGTATTAAGTTATTGTATGTAATTTGTATATAAATACGTAAAGGTAAAATAAAATTTTGTATGAAATTCAGTGCGAGATTCTTTGTATAAATTAATGTCTTTGTATAAATAAATGTTTTAAATTGACTATACGAATGAATATTCACTATTGTCGTTGCGTAAACTTTCCGTATCTTTAACAATTCAACGTATAGCAATTTCAGACAATGTTTTGATAAGTAAAACTATTGCGCTAAATCCATCAAAACATTCAGAAATACGTGAAAACTAATAACACTACAGTTCACATTCAACATCCATTTAGTGCTTATCAGTGTGCATTACGCATTACACTAGACGTAACGACGTGTGACTGAGGCATGTACAAAAACATATCAAATACATACTTAACCGGACACCTGTCGAGTACACATACGTACATAAAAACAGCAACTTTTGTAAAAAACTAATAAAATTTGAAAATTTTTGAATTAGTAAAATAGTATAGAATGTTAGTGCAACTTGTTAAAGTAAAAGTTTCCTGATTAAAAATTGCGCTAATTTTAAATTCGTAAGCTGGCTATCGAACCGGACACCGAAATTATTCCACAATGTAGTGAGTTCTTCAACACCAAAACTTTTCCTATTTTCGCCAACAGACCAGCGAGCGTTAACAAAAAGGTTAAAATATCCCACTTCGAACGGATGAAACATACAGATCAACTTCCTGTTATAGAAGAAGCAAAGTATATTATAAAACGACTTAAAAATATCTTTGCTGGAACTTTTTGAGATGCTGCCATCAATATAGTGCTAAAGCGCATCTCTCCGGTGCGTTAGAGCACAACCTCATCGTAGACACGAGCCGTGCACGGTCCTCACCTCGCACAGGGAATGAATAGTACCGCGTCGCGGCAGTTTCCGGTGCACTCTGCAGCTCCTCGACTCGCATATCGAGTGGACGGTGCCGCGCCTCCGCACCGCGATGCCGATGACGATGACCTCCGCCCTCCGGATGCGGCGGATGATGTTTCTGGCCAGCCTCCTCACTAACTTCCACATTTCGAACTTGGAACGACGGCTTCACACAAAGCGAACGCGTGGCCTGGGTTATTTAGCTTTCCTGTATAAGCACGACGAGTTTTTCTGCTGTTTCTTCTGCTGACCGACTATGGGTTCGGGACGGCCATCGTGTTACCTGCTATTACCAAGCTCGAAGCTCTTCGATACCGAATAATCATTTGTCGCCCGTTCTGATGTTCATCACTCGAGTCGAATGCACTCCGATGCCGACGCCGATGCCGCAATAAATAATGCCGACGGATGGTGCCCACCGCACGCGCGTGATGTTCGCGGCGCTACTCCGACCACAGTGAACGCTGAGGCTCTTACATTTCATTCGACTAACTTTTCATTATCGTAAGAAATATGGAAGCGTTTATCTAAGTTGTAAAAGATAATATTTTTAGTTTATTGCCATCGATTAAGCGCTATTTATGACTGCAATATATTCTGTCGGGGGGTTAGTGAGGCGCTCTTGTCGTCCATTAAACTTTTTGGAATAAAGAATTGCTTACTGCATTTCTAGACAATATATATACGTGCCTTTTACATAAATATATAACTATGGATAAAAGCCGTACCTACGCTGAAATTTTATTATTTAGTTAATTGATAGTACGAATTTAGATTGACTTATCTCTTAATTAAAACATTTAATTTTTCAGTTAGTATATCTTTAATTACACTGCTCTAATAATTGGATGTCGTTTAATTAACGGAATAATATTGTTACTAAATGGATTTCTTTATACATATAAATTTTGAATAACAACTGTAATATTAATATCCAATAAAATTTTACGACTCTCCACCAAAGTTGAAATTTGCAAAATATTGTGCCTTTATTCCATCACACATACAGTAACTATCAGTATAATTCGCCATATCTGCAATGTTAGACATTTAGGCACGAAGACTAATCTTTATATACATTAAAGCAAGGATATAGATTTAAGTTATTTTATTGATCAGAATGAGAATCTCTTTTGCGTCAAACTTGTCAACCGCACACGCAGAAGCAGTCTCATTCAAGAGGTGCTTAGTACTTACATTTATGCAACAGTTGTCTGGGACATATTGATTCGATTTGCGCATAAAAATACTAAGCGTTCAATTGTTTAGAATTTCCAAATAATCACCACAATACTCGGTAAAGAAATCCTACAGCATATATGTTTCATAGTACTACATAAGATCTATCAAAGGCAATGATGATAACATTGCCTTTTATGAGTCTATTTTTTACGTGGACGCATGTCAATAGCAGGTATGTGCTGCAACAGAAAATTGGACCGATTATCTATCTATATTGCAGCTTTTCATAACTTAATAAGCAATAATGACCCTATCGTATATTCATAATCCTAGCTTAAACACCCAGATAAAGTATGCGAAAACAATCGAGTTTTTGTTTGTGCTTGCGTCACAACGGGGAGATTAAATTTTTTGCTATATGAATAAAGACGTTTTGCAATTTTGTTGAAATGTTTTGAAGAAACACCGTTTGTCATTTTTGTACAGACCAAAGAAACACGTTGTGATTCACTTACCATTCAATTTTTAGGGGTCCATACCCAAAGGGTGCTGACGAGACCCTATTACTAAGTCTACGCCGACTGTGCGTACGTCCGTCTGTATTAACTTTAGAGGGCAAATAGTCAGAATAGACGGAAAGATGTAATTTTAGCAGAATATGTGTGACTAGCTTTTGTCCGCAGCTTCGTTCGCGTGTACATAGAATGAATTCTTTCATATTTTATATCGACCGATCACGCTGTCAACCATGATGCAGATCTTGTTCTTACATTCGACTCCAATTCTGGCACAGATTTTGATTCCAATTCTGGCCTCTATCTAGATTCTGGTTCTGTTCAAAATAAACATAATGTACCAATTACTGGCGAAATGGAATAAAACCTAACTTATATGCTAATCTAGGATGTAAACTATTGTATTATCATACCTAATTTCGTCAAATTTTGTCTAGTAGTTTTTGTTCGCCAATAAATTTATAGACAAACAGACAGAAATAAATCTAAAAATCATTGAAATGTATTTGAATAACATTTCTCATATCCCCCAGAATAAATTTTGTCAAATATTTTTAATGTACAGATCTTTTTCTCTGTTTTATTATATACGTAGATTATGTCGGATATCCAACCAAATAACAACAATAAATAAAAAATAAATAAACATATAACACAAATACAATGTGTGAACCCTCAATGGGCGAGTTAGACTTGCACTTGATCGGTTTTTTAGAAATCAACTACACGCATCAAGAAAAACTCTTCACGGATATAATTAAACTACAAACGTAAAAAAAACCGTAAATAACCACAAAATACAACGACAAATAATGATTACACAATGCGTGGTACCTCAGCTGTTTGTATATAGCGTCTAACGTCAAATATATCTACAACGCGCGCATACGCGATACTTATTCTATCGCTTTGCATCGTTGTGTATCCGTCGTTCTCTTTTACTCCACTCGTGGCGTCGGGACTTACAACTCTTTCCCTCCTCTCTGCGTCATACCTTTCTTTTCTCTCATTTAACGAAATGTGCTTTGCCTAAGCGTGACGCATTTTTGACATTTCATTGTCGATTCTCGTCCAATTCTCGATTATCGAATGGTCACCGAAGAAGTTTCACTTCAAAAACACGAAATACTCTCTTATTTACAACTGAATCATACAATTACACATGCGTTTAACTTTCTACCTGTTATTGGTTTGTCTATGGAAGCTATTGAACATGTACAAAAATTGAAAAATCTGTATAGTTTTTTAACCCGATATTCTTTTTTACTATTATTATTATATTTATTATTATTATTATCATCTTACGTTTATTTACCAGAAAGGTAGACGGGAACTAAGGATTTAATTATTTAATTGTAATAACCTACGACTATCGGTGATTAAGTCACAAATATGTGAAGTAAGCTTTACTAAGAAATAGTTGTCAACATTGTATACATATTTTTTTTTGTTGGCAAGATTCCGCGATGATATCTACAATAAAACAATATAACTAATAACGACTGCGTGCTTCTCGTTAAATAATGTCATAAAAAGCGGCAAGGACCCATCTAATTGATTACGGTTACGACTTACGAGTCCGACAATACTGTTTACTTTTGAAGCAAATATAAAATAATCATTCGCACGATAAATTTGGCGTGATGCGTGCCAACGATTAATTTTGCGTGTATTTATGGTTTTTTATTATAGTTACGTCGCACCACACTTGTTTTAACATTTGTACACTACACGATCTTCAAGTGTATACATAATAACAATTAATCTATGTATCGCGTACGTAATTGCATACAGTTCAAAGACTTTCCTAATCTAATCGGACAAAAATCAATAAAAGCGTTGAATCGTCTTTATTTGACTGACGAGATACTTGTGAAGGCGACGTCGACAACACGGATGAATTCGTTGCGAATGTCCGTATTAAAATCGGTTCACAGTGCAGCGCCAAATCTAGATATTGAACGTAAGTCGTATCAAGATATAAAGTGTTTTGTGTGGTGTCTAGGAACTATAAAGGGTTTTTTTCTAATCGAAATACAGTAATAGTGTTAAACGACGGCACTTCAGTCGGGTGGTGTCGGCCGTATTCATCGCACGGGAGTGTCGTCGTCCTCTCCAACTATTTACGAATACGATTGGTTCTCGATGTGGCATGGAAGTTTTTAGAGTGACTATGCATACACTTGACCGATTTGATTATTAATCATTACAATAATAGAGAGGTTACAAAAAGTATATACGACACGGACTTATGTACTATAATATAAATTTAATTACATTATTAAACAAATACCGTGTAAAAAAAGATATTATACAATCTCAGAACTTTAATAACACAAAGTATTTATTTATGGACGTAACCGGCTCGTCGTCTTGCCGGGTCACTTTATAACTATACATTATAAGCTAAAGTCGCCCGTCGCGCTGAGCTTGTGTTCGTTCGGGTTAATCTCAGGAAATAGTGTACGGATATTCATAATGTTTTCACCAATAGAAGGAAAAATTATCTAGCAATGTCGTATGTCATAATTTATAAACATTTTGCGAAAATACGCTATTGGTGTGATGATATTTATGTATTAAGTTGGAAAAAATCGTTCCTTCTGAGAGCATTCGTGGCGTGCGCCTCATAAATAGTTAAAAGTTATACGAAAACAATGTAAGGTGGAACAGTTCCATTTACAAACTTCTAAAAAAAGTTCGCGATAGCATGTCTCTCTTTTAAGGTTGACTCACAATAACCACTTTTGATGATTTTCAAATTGAATTTGATCTAAGAGAATGCTTTATTTTTTGAAGGTGTTTTTATTTTCTAATCCTTTATTAAGTTTCGTTTTCTTATTACAATTAATTTATTTATTGTAGTGTATTACTGTAAGAGCACACGAAGCCAGGCCTTGTGGCTGTGTCATAGGATTTTTATACAGAGTTAAATTCTAATTTGCTATCCGCACATCTGTCCTCGCATAAACTAGATTTAAACATAAAATACCTGCGCACTGTTTGCACGGACAGTTTGTTAACGATATACAAATTTAAATGAAAATATTCTACACCATCTTAGTCTACGCGACCAAAGCAAGCGGGTCCCTATTTCTGTAATAATCCTATATTGGATTATGGTCATTTGTGACAAAATTAAAAAAAGGGCAATCCCTTTCTTGCTTCGTTTTTTTTTTTGAGGGAATGAATTCCTTCCATGCGAATGGTAAATTATATAATAATATTATGATGTATTTCAAGCTTTGTGAAATAAAAATATTTAGGAATTTGAATATATTTTGATAGCAAAGATTACAGGAGAAAATATAAAGTAAATTAACGTATGAAAAATAGTATATTTGAATGGGGCTTTATTTATGCATATGTAACAAGCGAAAAATCTTAGAATATATAACAAAAAAAACTAACCTTTCAACATTCTACGCTGAAATTACGATAACTTTTAAAACGATAACTTCAAAAAAAAAAAAAAAGAAAAATACAGCAGTTACCCATTGGGATATCAACAAATCTAGAATTATTTATTATTATAATTTTATATAAACATGCAGTTCATACAGTCGTGGCGTCTAAAATTAACATATCACAAAAAACGCCTAATAAAAGAACGATGTGACCACCTCCTTCGATTTCTTTAAGTTCCGATCGGACCTTGAGTTTTATCATATAATCACGGATTAATGGCGCATCAAAGGCTTCTGGTAAATTACGCAATAGACGGATAATCTGTTTGGTCACCTCCACGTCAATCTCAAAAAAGCTCGAGGATCACGGGAGACTGCTACGACGGGACGTGTCCTCGGTGACACGACACTAATTTTCTTTTGACACGGGTAATGTAAAAATTGATACCGTAGAGATTTCATGCCGTTTACAACTTGAGACGGTCGTCGCAGCACACGGATATTTTCGCGCCCTCATTGTACGACAGAAAGATTTAAAAGGCGGCGGTATGCCCTTTTGGAATTTTGCTGTTTCGACAAAAAAAAAAAACTATGCACGTGCAAAATTAGAAATAGTAGAATAATAATAACAATTCCACATATCGTATTAAATAAAAATATGGACCTACAGAAATGGTTGCGTTTTAAACTGGCATCAAATGCAATATAATTTCATTGCACGCATCTACAATTTTTAGTGCTATTTATTAAACAATTTATAAATGCATAATATGATCGTACACGCATACATATCAACGCCATAAGTCATGTATTACGTAGTTTTTGTAGTTCTTCTTGATGTATATTATTGGTTATTTAGAACATATGAATCAACATTTAACATATGTATGTACTTCAAAATAAATAATACAGTTATGTCGTATTGACTGACAAATATTAAAAGCAAATCGCGCAGGAAACATTCACATCTTTATTTGCACCTAATTGGATGTCGATAGAACATAAATAGTTCGATTTCTAACAATCGAAAATAAATCATTTATTTGCGAGTTCTCGCTACCTCCGTGGACACTGACCGCATAGGACTGTCCGGCAGATGTCGACACCTCAATAATGATTGCCATCCGCCGCTCGTCGCCGACGCGCCGGCGCCCGAAACTGCGACCGAGACCGCGATCGAGACCGCGGCCGCTCAACGATGTCAATAATAAAAGCGATCAATCTATTTTTATCGCGTACTAATCTACGGTAATGAGTTATGGTGCGTCGATTGAACTTTTCCGGAAACCGTAATGAGCAATACGGCGCGGATTAGCGTCAGCAATTAAACACGACGATAACGGCCCGTCAGCGCCCGGCCGTATCTGAGAAACCGCTTTATCGATTTTCTCAGTAGAGCGCAAAGAATTTGCATGTTGAAACACTTTTATCGTTAGATATATCGTGATATATCTAATATTGAATTAGATACATTACTTGCGAAATTATTTTTTAGGCATTGCATATTCCCCGTGCATGTCTACGCCTACAAAACGATGTTGTGAGGTTTGTTTTTGATTCAAAAGCTATGATAACGTTCCTTTGATACAGACCGAGCCACTAATATCTCTCAATAACCTACATATTTTTGAAAATACATTCGAAAATAAAACTGACCAAGTGCGAGTCGGACTCGCGTACCTAGGGATCCATACTACTGTTTTAGGTATATATTTAAATAAATTCTTAAGTAAAATAAATTCTGTTCATTTATTCATTTGCGGATTCTTACCACGAGTGCCATTCACACGTGACCGATTTTTATTTATCGTTTTCGTTAAGTGTGCATTACGATCACGTCAAGATTAGCACTTGTATATGTTACTGCTATTACGATAAAGCAAAAATAAGAAAAATAAACTAATACGCACTAAGTATGCACTCGCATGCTTAGCGAGTGTCAGATTGTAGTGGACATTAATATGAACTGAAACAATGCAACCTATAGACTTCTTATAGATTTTCCTTTAATCTATAGGTAAAGATCTATTATCTGCATTTTTTTTTAATCTAGATTCAATAGTTTTGGAGATAAGGGGAATGGTCAATTTTCGTCTATTTTCTTAAATAACTTCAAAACTGCTTATCTCAAAAAAAAATATATATATATATATATGAGATCCTGACAATAAGCGTTTTTATTTGTTGCCCACATGGTAGTTTGCAATATTTTATTTAATTTTCTAATTTACCCCCTAAAAGTGATCCTCATATTTGAAATTCATTTATTAGCGTCACACAACTGTATTTATGTCACACAGATATGTGTTTTGTGTGTGTTCGCACGTGTGCCGATGTCAAATCAATCGATTCACTAAATTCGGAACAATATTGGCGGTGACAGACGGGCGGACTAATTTGTAAAAAGTAAATTCGAACCACTGAAAGTTGTTGTTTGAGATGGAAATAGAAATTGGTGCGGAGACGACTAGGATTAAAATTGGTCATACTTTGAGTGCATACGCATGCGCGGGTGCAGCCGCGGGCAGCGGTGTAACATATAAGTTTATTGTTCGTTTGAGGAGATGTAATATTAGGCTGTTGAAACGATAAATAAAAATCGTCTAGCAATTGCCACATTCGGTGATCTTTTAGTGAGACAAGCTGGGTGAATTTCATACAATATTAGAATAGCATAAATATTTCGTATTAATTAGCAGAATAAATTAGCAGAGAAAAAATAAACTTTTATTTATGCTTATTTATATTGTTAGGCATTATAACGACGAATCAATGCACTGAAGTTAAAAGTATAAGACAAACAGAAATTAAAAATATGTATGTACAGACTGTCGTTCCGTTTAAAATAACAGAAACGATAGTGTGAATTACATTTAACATTTTATTTTATTATCTATTGTATTTACTTTTGAGATAGAAGCGAGTATAGTCAGAAAAAAATATTTAAAATATTCATGATACTGTCACTGTTGTTTTTGTAGCAATGATATTCACTGAGTAGTCCGCCACATTTAGAGGAAACTATAGGAAAATTCGCGAATAAGTTGAAATAACAAAATCTAATAATACGCGGCATGTTTGTAGAAAAACCTGTATAAAATTGCGATAACGATGCGGCCGCGGTGCGTGAACTTATCGCCGTGGCCGTCACGCTAATTACATGCGCTTTAATTAAATTATTATGTTTTTTTTTGCGCTTTCGTAATATTAATATTCGATTAATCTCTAGAACGTACGCATGTACCTATCCAATGGTTGTTTTGAGTCTTATGTTTTGCTTCGTCGCTAAATAGATGTTAGCATGAAAACAAACTGAGCATAGAGAACGACTTTATCAACATCCTAAGATGTGTAAATTATTAGATGCAATAAAATAATTTTACTTAAAATATTTCAGTCGAAAAGTATGCATTTGACGCACCGGCGCGGGCGACGCAGGCCGGCCCTCACGGCCGCGGAGGCGCGTCGTTCGTGTAAGAAAAATTTCGTGTTCCAAACTCACCGGCGCCCCGGTGAGAGCCGGCGGGCGCGCCGGACACGCGCGCTTGGACCGAACCATGTCTGCACATCTCAATGTCAGTGTCTAGGACCGCAGGCGGGTGCGTCACGACGACAGAGCTGGGCGACCGATTTTAGGCCGGTGCGGTTTTCGTTTTAGAAACTTGTCACTCGCGACCACGTAGTTTCCTAACCGAGCACCGAACCCCCGCGGCGTACGCGTCAACATAGAAACGGCCGGCGGCCACACGCGCCGCCACGTGTGTGCACGTCGACTCGCGACTCCGCGATGAATGAGAAAAGAACTCGTTCCCCCGCCTCCGGGCCGCACGCCAAAACAACGCGGCAGAGCGATGCCGGCGGCGCCCGCGGCGCCCGCGGCCGACGAGCGGGGCGCCGCCGCGACGGGGAGGGCTTCTCGCGCTCGCGCTCGGGATCACGCACACACGCCCGCGCCGGATAATTGATCGCCTCTGACGAAACTCACTGTACGCGATTGAGATCATCTCGGCCGAGCCGCAAATTGATGGAATTCGAGAAACGACGACTCTATCCTCGTATACGATTAGGAGTGCATGTGTGGTGCATACGTGTGCCCACGTCGTATACGATAAGTCGCAGCGCGAGCGACCGCGGTCCCGGTAACGGCCGTATCATTATGTAATGTTTTGTTTAGGGCGAGTGGATGCGATCATCGAGCGAGGTGAGCGCATAAAATTAGTGATCGAACGAGGTGAGTGGGCGCCGGAGACGGGCGTTCTGCGCGACCGACGTGACGTGACGCACGTATCCGGCGAGACGTCGCACCTGTTATTTTGAAACATTCGACCCCGCCACTGTAGTGAACGCATATATTTTCGACGCCCGCACACCCGTGTGACACCATAGGAGTACCCAGACAGACAATAAGGCCGAACAAGTCGATATCGGATTCGCGTAGGCATCCTATCACTTTTAGGTAACATGCGAGCTTAATTCTTTTAGATTTAGATCATAAGATTGGTCTAGAGAGCGTCGGACACGCAAACAACAGTGATCTCTAATTATAATCATCGACATTCCTTTCTAATTGATGATCTTAACTTAATACTATAATTTATTTGTATTAACGCAATGAACGTTTCAAAGCGTCTACTGATCCAATAACTACTTCATACAATTACATATCAGCAAATATATGTAAATGTGAAAATTTAACTAGTTAGAAATAAAATTATCAGTAAGTACACATAACCAATTGCTTTTACTTAGTGGTTATGAATTTTGTTGCCGTTTGATTTCATTATTATTTGGTATTAACTCTGAGACTACAACCTGGCCACTCCCACCATAACTGTTTTTTTTTTAAATCTATTTTCTCTGTTCTGGCACAGACAACTAATAACATTTTTTAAACGATATATACTTGCGACGTGATTGCGAACGACCGAAACGACCGTCAGAGCTATAAGCTGGCAAAGGCAACGAAAATCTAAACACGTTAAAGGTACCAACTTAAAATAGTTATTCTCTCCAAAAACATGTTTTTCATGTATCACAATATTTTCCGCTGTAATGAAATGTATGTATACGCTTTAACAATTTTAATTTTTTTGTAAAATTTTGAAGATAGGTACTTAAAATCCACATTTTATCAAATACTTGCAGATCAAATACTCCTTCAAGTATCTAGTACGCGGCAGACTTCTCAGTTCAAACTACTTTCCATCGCTTGTTTTGTACGACACTGAACTGCAATACTGTTTTCTAAACCACGCTTTGATATCGATTTTTTATCAGGTACATAACCTATGCAAACAATGTTCACTTAGAACGGCAGCTTTGAAATTAGAAAACGAGGAGAGCAGGCTGACGGACTGACCCCTTGGATAATAAAATACAAATTTCACACGTGTTTAGATTTGTCTGCCTTTACCACTACACCTTGGGAAATCCACTAGTGCAAACTACATGATTGAATGACATGGCTGGCCTTTTGTAGAAATCATTGATATATTACATATTGATTGATATAGAAAATGTCAGGATGTGACATAAAAGTGGGTTAGATATTATAATAAAAAGTGGAAACAACCTCAATGTCAACTAAAGGATAACGAAATTACAAGTTATCATTAATTTGTTACTATTTTTCTCGCAAAGTGTGGACAATGGAGATTTTTTATGGTATTATATAAAACAATGCTGATGTTCGCCGTCAATGTTTTGTGATTCTACTCTATAGTTGGGAAAACAAAGCGTTTACATCCTAATTTTAACTTTCATATTAATAAAAAAAATATATTGAATTGAATTCTTTCTCAACAATATTTAAATGAAAATAACTTATAACTTATCATTGACCATATTGAAACATAATTTATTGTCTTTAAAGGTCATCAAAAAAGGAAAATGTCTGCTACCAAATATTTACATTTCACAAGTATATTCTTTATATTCGCGCAAACTTATCACCGACTGTTCAACGTCGCCCCAGTAAATTGTCGTGATCGCCAGTCGCAGGTCGTAGGGTCTAGCCGAGCTAAATTATTACGGCCGCTAAATACCGCCACGCACATAGACCAATGAGTGAAGTTCACATTCCGTGAATACGTTTTGAGAAAAACAAAACGACGCAAGCGCAACTTTGGTATTGAATAAGTAATAAGTGTATAAATATATTCTGTATTATGCATCTTCATTTACTACGAAAAAGAAAAAAACCAAAAACACAAAGCGAAAAGGAACAGGTTAGGTTTTGTTTGGCGCAAACGCAACTCAAGCGATTACCGCGAGACGGTCTGCACAATGGCTGACTATACTCGTCGATTCTACCCACTGAATTAGTTTCAGATACACATTCATTGTACAAGAAATAAACAAGGAAACTAATATTTCACGCTCCAGGAAATATTTATTTTGTTACGTCTTAAAACGTGTCACATACAAAATAAGTGTAAAATAATCCGAAGGTATATTCTGAACACTGAATCGAGTATCTAAAGAATTTGTCCTAAATTTAAAAAAATATGATATTCTAAATTTACGGTATTAAATCTACGGTATCAATCTATTAAATAATAAATAAAAGGCAAAGTGTTCGGTTTCTAAAAGCACGTGGAAAAACTGAGATTAGATCCTGCATATGTTTTAACCAATGATTTTATTTGGAAGGCTGTGCGGGTTAAGTTCCTTTAGACACAAGTTAATGGACTGCATGGTATTCAAATTCAGATCGTTTTCACCCGCTAAGTCACAGCGCCTACAGTAACTTCCATAAAGTATAGAAATTGAACTCTTTTCTTGCAGATGTAATATTGTTTAGAGATACTTTACTTTTTTTGACATTTCTACTTCTTTTTGCAGGGGATGGATTTCTAAATATTACATATCCAAAGCTATTGATGAGAAGAAGGCTTGAATTCTTCCATTCACTGCTGCAAGATGCTTCTGAACTGCTTACCGGTAAAACTAATTTTAATGACATGAAAGGACCTTGAAACTAGTTCACGAGAAGGTTCATAGGTGGCGCACGATGTGCACGTTAATCACACGAACTCAGCGCACATGTGCCTAACATGATAATGCGCCGCAGAAAATAGAGATATGCATGCCTAGTGTGAATACACGTACCACACGGTAGCTCTACGTAAGCGTTAAATGACCATGTGTAGTACTGGGTGGCTCTACGTGTGCGTGACGTGACCGTGGATCACAACGACTGGGCCTATGCGTGCGTAGCATCATCGTGCGCTGCAGCGGATAGTCCTATGCGTGTTTAGCGTGACCCTGCATCATACCGAGTAGCTTTAAGCGTGTACAGCTTGATGCTACACCGTATTGGATGGCTTTACGCATGCGTAGCGTGGTCGTGAGACGTAACGGATTGCCCTGCGCGGGGGTAGCGTGACTGACTGTACACCGCGGCGCGTGGGTCTATGCGTGCGTTGCTTGACCGTGCGCCGGCCTACACGTGCGTAGTGTGGCCGTACGCAGCAGTAGATGGGCACGTTTATTATGCAAGATTGGTTCACAACAAGTGATTAAAACACTTGGAGCTCGACGCCAAGGAGCGATTATAACGCGCACTGTGAACCTCGCCAATGGAGGATTAATTGAAATGCCTTTGTGGCAATTTGAATAATAAAAATAAAGTTGTGGCAACGGCGTATCAAGATCGCGCATAAAAGGTCTTGTTACGTTAACAAATTTGTTTTTCTCGGCAAATTACTGGTTTTTCCCGAAGTAATCTACATCTTTGATAAAAGAAGAAAATTTTTACAATGTCCACTTTAGAATTGCATATATTGAACATTTATTCAAAGTTTTAAAAGAAAACAAAAAGAAATAAACAATACAACTGTGCAAAAAAAAAAGGAAAAAACAAACAATAAAAATTTTTTTGATGCTACGTAGTGACAAAATTTGTTTATTTATTATGTATTACAATAATTTATATTACAGCACTCTTCTTTAATAAAGATGTTTTTCTATAGCTAGTAGTTTTTACCTACCCTACCCTTAAAAACGCCATTTTTTAGAGCGTAATATGTAGCCGACTGAAATTTTCACAGAACACGTGTTATTAAGGTGTACATCTAAGGGGACCCTAGATACAATAATGAATTAGGTAACTTCCGGTATGCCATTCGATCACATTCGGTTAATATCGTCGTCGACGTGCTTGCGTACATTCATAAACAAAATTCAACACTTCGATAGAAATACGAACGATAGAACAGCGTTGAACTCCCGACTAGATCGAAGTCTGCGCGAGTGGTGGGTTCATCATTTGAATTTGTGCAGTCCGGTACTTATGGCAAACATTGATGTGTTGAATTTAGCTGTATTAAAGTTTAGTGGTTTTTATTATGAGACATCAGAAACAGAACTTTCAAATTTGCCAAGATTGAGAAAACATTTAAAGGCGGCCATTGTGACAGTGTCGAATTGATTTTCTATAGATTATTGTATCAGGTTTTAATCGCTCCACCGCTGAAGTACACCTTCCCACAGTTCTATTTACTTTCGAATGCGGGTTTTGACCTCACACATTTCGCTGCTCCGGCGCCGTGCGGAGGCCGGGGTGCGGGGGGGGTAACGACCGCCGCTACGAATGACGAGAACGTGCAGTATCGGGTCAAAGTGCTCTCCGAGGCACAAGCGGGTGTTTTCGTTAAACTCATTAGCCAATCGTCTGTGGTCCGAAGCTAGTACGTTATGGCTGGAGTGCGACGTTCTTGCTCGTCATTAATGAAAGTCAATAGTTTACAAAAAAATCTAAAAAAATATTTGCCAGTATACCTACTTATTTAAGAAGGAATGCATATGATATGTAGGCGGATATTAATTACATGATGTACAAAAAGAATAAATTATTTAATTTTACACAAATAGCAGAGCAAAGCTAACAAAAAATCAAACGGAATAATCAAATCGCAACATTATAAAGAGATCCAGAGCTAATTTGCTACTAATTTACACGACCTACCTACACAAAAACGATCAAATCACAACAATTCAGGTAGAGCAATCTTTAACGAAGGGATCATAGAGAATCAAAGCAATCTATCTATAGGCGTCGTGGTAGGCACACCCACCTGCGGCAATGACGTCGTCCCTCGCGCCTCTGCCCGCTTATCTGCAGACGTGTAGTCCCCCCGTAAAAAATTTGTGTCCGCGTCATAAAAACTTAAGTAAAATAATTTTGAATGGAACAAGTTTAGATTCAGTGAGCCGATTTGACGAAACAAAGTCTGAGCGCTACTCGGATTTAAGTTTCGTGTGTTTATTAAATCAGATTTTGAATTAATTAAGTACTTTTTACGTAATATAGGTATTCACAAAAAAAATGAACAAACAAAAAACGTACAGAAAACTGCCTTATTTTAGTGTTTCGCTTTTTATTTATTAATCTAAGTTATTTGTTTTTTGCGAATATATTTAACGTACATATAAACGCGATCTGTAGGATTTCATTGTATGGCTAGATTTAAATCTTTTCGTTACTGATAGAAGGCACACATTACAATCTTGCTACTTCGTTGAGGATTAATAAGTAATTTTTGGTGACTTAAGCCGATGATAATTATAATCTGGTCGGAGACTTAAAGCTGCTTAGGCTTAACCTTTCCTGCAAAACTGTTTACCAGTCAATTTCCTAACTACATAGTACGTTACGTTCCATACATATACGCATAATGGTTTTATAACGTCCATAATGGTTTTATTTATGAACGCTTAAGAGCATAATTCTAGCACACTTACATTCCAATTGTGCAATTGCAATAGCTTTGACATCGGAACATTTTGATACTTTTTACAACGACGCAACGAGACTTCAATTCTTTAAATGTCAGGTTTGTGTGAGTTAGATGAAGCACGATGTTATTTTTTGCAGATTAAGTACTATCACACAACAACAGTGTGTTCTACCCGAATACCCAGAAAACGGTAGTTACTTTGTTGTTGACGACAAGCCGGCGAAACCCGGTGACGTATCTCTCATAGAGTATACGAGACACGAATACTTCGTGCTCGAAATCAATCGTGTAGATTATTTTGTAGGGAGTGCAATAACATTGTATAAAGAAAAGGCCTCTTGAACCGGGAGTCGTCATTCAACTGTGTTCGGACCGCACTAAACTCTGGGTCAACAAACAATCGATCTTTCCATTTGGATGTACTACAACGTTCAAACGGTGCGATCGAAAACGGTCACGACAGTCCAAAATCGTTACGTGATTGCCGTGAAATAGTTCAGTTTTCAGAGATGTGGTATTTATTATCTCACGGTTCGGATGCGATACACCTAAATAAAGCGATGGTGAACGCACGCTTCTAAATCACTGTCGATGTTTTGTGCCCTAAATGTTATATTTTGGAACACTATCAAGCTGATTATTAACACTTTTACTTTTACTCGTACCAAAACAGTAGGTGTCAGATTTGACGGTTTTTTTTTTATATATGTGTTTTTTATTTACGTATTCGCTTCGCCACGAACCGGTTTATAAAACTGGTCTGGCGTACTACATCAAGAACAACAGACGGGCGTCTAATAGCACCTAACGCTACATCGCGTCTGGGTTGCCTCGCATAATATTGCAAAACAAAATAAATTATCAGAATGATTACATAAAGATACTGCTATGAGATATGGGGTTGCAAAAATTTCTTTGAAGTGGTTGCGGTTTAACAAAATCAATAAACATGTAAAAAACGTTGAAATGTAGCAGAATATTCTTGTGTATGTAATTATTCATTGGCGTCTGCCACCCACATTCTATAAATGCACCCCGCCGCATCACGGCGTAAACGCGCCGCGACCGCAGTGCACTACCAAGGGCCGCGCCGCGAGCGTGGAAATTAATTAAATTACAGAAGCGTTCGATAGCGAATCGAATCTCAGCGACCGAAGCAAACGTCATACTAGCGGAGCAAGGCTTCTAAGACTAGTTTTGTGTCTACCAGCTACGTCAGCACCGCTGCCGGAAATCTTTGCAAATTGTAACCGCACAAATTAGAGACGGTATTAACATTTATAACTAATTATATTTCAAACGCAATGCCGCTCACGTCTATCGGCCTTACTTAAATGTTCGGTGATAACGTGAAAGATGGCCTACAAGACTTTATTTATAATCCTTATGAAATACTTCCTAGTATGTCGATCTTGGATAGCTTTTTAGACTTTAGCCGAAAACGTGATATACATAAGAAATATTACAGTTTCATTTTTGAAAATTAATATTCGTGGATTATTACATATTAGGAACAAGTACTGTGCGTAAAAGCCTTTGTAATATTTATTAATATAATCATAGTTGGATTTGGCGTGCAATATATGCAGGCAGCGATGACAGGCGAATATGTCTTTGATTTTGATAAAGTGTCAACCAAGCGGTGAATAAATTAAACAGGTACCCACTAATGATACTAAAAAGAGGGAGAAATTAATAATTATAGTTCGTATCTGTCAAAGACGTTTAGATGCGTCCCAAGGGACAAATAAACGCCCCTATAAAAGTAGCTCTATTCTCATAATGGGCTTACTTTAGCCGCCAGTCAACGGCCGAGTGTTAATCTTTTATGGCCTGCTCGTTAAGTAGCTGAAAATGTCGGTGTAAGTAGTTAATTCTTGTAAAAAAAACCCCCAAAAAAGAAAATCAGAGACAATTATAAATATGAAATCGTATTAACCGCGTTTAGAATGTTGGAGCATTCGCAAAACATTTTTAATGTCCGACCGGCGCATCTATAAACATTGATGGTTTATGCATTACAATTCAAATTTAGCGCGTAAACTGAGGTCAAATCAAACTTCATGTAATGTAAAATTTTGATACAGCATGTACAATATACGTATAGAAAATTATGACCAAAGTGATATCGAACATGTAGTTTCGTTGATATACAAATGCTGAGGTCCGCACAGTTCGAGCCCACACAAAACTGATAAAACGTCGGTGACGCAATTTCCGTTCTCTTGCTGTAATTGTCTTGAATTATCGCGTGCCGCGTGTCATTCGCGAAACGTTCCGAATTGGACACCACCGACGTTAATGAGCGCTTTAACCTTCGTTCCATTGGATTTTCAATTAAATTATGAAAAATGTGCTAGATTTGGCACGGGGGTCTTTGTTCGTAAAAACCTGTCCATTATAATTGCAACACTAATTATTTTAAATGGTTTAACCTACAAGGACAAAGAATAAATTTTTGATGTATGCAGATCCAGTTTCCGTATCAGATACACGGGGAAAGAAATTATTTATTTTAAAAATTAATAAATTATTGACAAAATTAATTTATTAATATATACAACGTCCTTTTTGAGCGGCAGACTATTGCTACATCGAACTTCATGAAATTCGACTAACCTAACCGAACTGCTACGAATGGATAAAAGCTGTCACACACACAGCCAGCAAACGACGATCGTATTTGAAAATACAATTAAAGTTTTAGATGTAATTTCATCTAGACGTTTACAACAGACAGGCACGCTAAAGTTTCGATAATCAGTCTTGGATAGAGACGCGACTTTATATTACGCCAGATGCCGTGAGCCGCCGAGCAAACAGCGGCGCCGCGCTGACACGCCGCGGGCCGCCGTACCCAAAAACGAGACGTCCACCCCGCGCTATCAATCAACGTAATCGCGCGGCGCGCTCAGCCTCGGGATTAACAACTTGATAGTACACAATACACGCCCGCGAATATGTCTACACTTTAAAATTCACGATAAGCACGCTCGATTACGGGGGTCCCGCTCGAGGGGGTCACAACGGAGAC
The DNA here is from genome assembly GCA_005406025.1 of Eumeta japonica. Classification (NCBI taxonomy): domain Eukaryota; kingdom Metazoa; phylum Arthropoda; class Insecta; order Lepidoptera; family Psychidae; genus Eumeta; species Eumeta japonica. The sequence goes on along the minus strand of BGZK01000482.1, from coordinate 235,268 downwards.
GGGCTGTGGGACGAACGCCTATACTCTGGCATGGGATGTTAATTGTTACCGGTTTCGATCGTGTAATAGGCCGTTTTAACAGAATAGAATGTGATTGAACCGACTCCGAAATTGACCAGATCTAAATTCTTTCAAAGACCTGTTAAACAAACATATTAAATTGTAGGAATATATTCTCCTGTGACTCGTCAATGACATTTTGAGGCAAATAATTAATGCTTTATAAAAGAATTCTGGAAATATTCTTGGGATAGATACAGATTGCAACGTACATAATCTAAATCATATCTAAATTGAAAATCTATAGCACACATTCTCATTTGGTTGGTTAGGGTAAATTAAAATCATAAGACAATAATCGAGAAAGCCTTAACTGACATATAATCTAATAGGAGCTACCTGGTAATTAAGTCCCTACGGTACGTTATGAATTTATTGGACAAGGATTACTTGTGATAACACTTGAAGGAAGATATGTTACGGTCTACAACGATGGAGGGCTACAATATGCCGCTATGCCTTACTTTTCAATTCCATACGATTCTATGCTTCCAAAGGTGTTCTTTGTAATCTTCGCCTAGGTGGCCTTTTTCACACACAAAATTCTAAAGAACTAACTAAAATACTTGGCTGAAATACGAAGTTACTCTAATTACAGACGATTGCAACAGTGTATTTTTTATATCGGACCAATTAAGAAGTTCCTATATAAAAATAGAACTGATACGACGGTTGACAAATAGGAGGTTATGCTACTAAAAACAAAACAATTAACTTGCCTGTTTTTTTAACATTATTGCGAGAGTAGCTGTAAATATTTATTGTATTTTCCTTATATTTCGTTGACTTCTTCACGTCAAAGTTACCATTTGAAGATAATCAAAATATGTCAAAATGACAATTTCGCTACACAGACGTGACAAAAATACTAAAACATGTAGTTATAGATAGAGTGATAGTAATCATATATTTTTAGCATTGAAAATGCTTTTTCGATCGCTTTAGTACGGTAAAAGTTTTCAAGAAAGTGCGGCAGGGGTCTAGCGTCCTTAATTATTACGATAGAAAAATGAAAATTGTACCAAATGATAGGCTATGAAAAATGTTTTGAAAAATTTGAATAATTAAAAAAACAACTATTGGACCTATCTTCTTTTTTTTGGACCTATTCAAAGGATCTCAAATTCGTATGAGATAAAAAAAAAGTATTAAAATATTGTCCAAAACCACTGTGGAGTATTAAATTGTCTATTGTTTGAGGCTGTAATAGATGAATATTTAATGGTACTTTTGTCGTCTCTTATGAAGGGTGCCTTTTCACAAAATTTTTAAAGTCAGATTAAATTTAGGTACAATTTCATAAAAGCTACTCACATGTACAAGAGTAGCTTATAATATGAATGATTTTAAAATTAATTAAGACATGTCATTTTTGAGAAATCGGTATCACTCATATAATGTGCGGTACGGTAGCTCTTAGTACAGTGTGGTTTGGTATAGAGTAGATACCATATCACTGCCAAAGACTATCATAATAATAGTAACATTTTTGAATTGAAAATGTTTTTTCGATCGCCTCAGTAGGGATCCTAACTTCAGCGAAAATGTGAATTTGCTCTGGTGTCGTGAACTTCTAGATCTGAGTGAACGATTGAAGTGTCAAAAGAGATATATACAAGGACTACGTGACGGTGACAATTTTTGAAAAAGCTTGATAATTTTTAAGACGGCAAAAATGAGTGTTTTAGGGGGTAACAAAAGAGCATTTTAAACTTATTTAGATATTACTTATTTAGATATTTCTTTTTTAAGCTTATTATTTTTATGTAGAAGATTGATTGAATATCTGGAATAACTTTATTTTCCCATAATAGTGAAAATTTTTGGAAATATAAATTTTTCGATTTGCGTTAAATATGAACGGTATTGATATTAATTTACTTTACAACATTAATTTTTTAAAGTTTAAACGTTATTATCAGATTTTATTGGAAATATCTAAAAAAAAAATTATGTACAATTTATGATTGAATTTTGTTTTTGGTGCACGACTAGCAATGCGAAGCATTTGGAAATGCTTTACGATTCAAAAATTTTCTTCAGCTGTTGTCAGCAACTATTTTTATCGCTATATTCTCGTTAGTACCTACATAAAAATGGAAAAATTTGCATACCATTGTACAGATAAAGAGGATAAATTCTGTCACCTCCAAAAATGATTTAATGTAATAATAAAAAGGAAACAAAACATCAAAATAACTTAGAAACCGTTCTCATCAATTAACTCTACAAAACTTAACATACGATCGCATGTGAAAAATTCCATTATTTTTTTTTCCTTTTTTTGTTAGGTTTAGAACTAAAACAGAGAGTTATCGTAGTATTGAAATTGGCTGTCTAATTTGGTATCGTTAATTATAATTAAAAATACATTTTCTTTTACCGAAAAGGGACTGCTTCTCACACAGTGGTGATCTATAGTAGTAAGTAAATATATTCATTCCCATTTGTTTCGAAGAGACTAGGTTGTAATAGTTGCAATAATGTATTCTAGGTGGCACTTTTCAAATTTTTTGCATCACTCGTAATTTTGCTTTTATTTTATTCCTTTAGTCATAGAGTTTATTTTCAATATACCTGAAGGTCGTATACAGAGAACAAGAACTGTGATTTTTTTCTACTAAAATGATATATATTTTTAGTAATAACATTTGTAATTATCATAATTTTGGGTTCCGTTCCCAAAGGGTTGCCAACGGGACCCTATTATCCGCTTTTTGTCCACTGCTGCTTGTCTGTCCGTCTGGCTATCTGTCACAGAGCTGTATCTTTTGAACCGTAATTGGCAGAAACGTGAATTTTTTTTTATGGTTCCCTACCCAAAGAGTACCGACGAGACCCTATTACTAAGACTCCACACCATCAAATTCAAAATCAAAATATTTTTATTTCAGTGATTATAAAATAGCACTTGATATACATCATAATTTTTAGTGAAAAAAGCTTTATCATTCGTTTGGAAGGCAGTTCTTTCTTAAAAATAACGAGTAAGAAACTTAAAAATGTATGTGTAAATACTACTATGACTGCTATAACAACAAATAATAAAATTAAATAAACACAGCTATTAACTCGATTTCAATTTTTGTTTTTACTTTTATTATTTAAAAAACGTAGTGTTAAATATTGTACGCTGGTACGGAACCCTTCGTCCGCAAGTGCAAATTGAACTTGGCCGCTTTTTTTTTTATGCCTACGAACTGAAGCTTGCAGTTTTCTTTTAAACGAAACATTATTATAGTAAATTTATGATTAACAGCAAATTACGATAATAGAAATTCAAGGTCGACAGAATATCGTACACCACACAAAAACGGAACTGCACTCTGATAAATTTGATAAGGCCTTTTAATTAACTGGTTATTCACGTGGACAATAACAACGCGTCGCTGCAAACCTAATAGTGAATAAACAGCGCCGCTACCGTAACCGGCGTTCTGACGCGCACGCGCGAAGGACTATCAACACCGCGACGTACGCAACAGCGCCCCACACACCCGCGATCGGAATAATACATGATAATTTATTCAAACGTTTTAATGACTCCTAAATTTACATCTCATATGAATTTCATAACACTACTCAACAACGATAACGCGAGTGAAATATGCAGTTTGTTAAAGTTGAAATATACCGTTGGACGAGAAAAATATTTTTAGATTAACTATGTTCGGCAATTAAATTATGTGCTAATGCAGTGATAATCTGTTCCGCAATCCTGCCACGTTTTTGCGTTTGCCGAATGATAACGTTGAACGACATTAAACGAAAAAAGTGACAAAGATAGGACAAATTAGAATTGTCAGATAGTTCTTTTTAATTTTTTCAGATCTAGAATTAATCCTGCGCATCTGTGCTAAATGTCACTGAATTAAAATCAAACAAGTTTTCATTATGAGTGTATCGTAATCATCGAAACGCAAAAAACAACCGCCTTCCGCTTTTCGTATTTATATCGAATTGTTTTTCATCGATATCATGCATATACATGACATTAATTTTTTTTATAAATACATTTTTTTGGTTAATAATAATACACCGGTTTTTTAAAACAATAGTCCTTTATTTACGATACATGACGTCAAGTAGTCTGAATTGTAAAGATAGTAATTTAAAATTATTTTGTTGTACTTGTTTGCGTGATTCTCGCAATGTCAAAATATGTATATGTGGCATTGTAGTATAAATACACAACTCATCATTCGAAGTCTGGTCATCCACTAACGTTGATTGACAGCATTTCAAATTTCCTAACAAGCAATAATAAAAACCATTTGAAGATGTTTTTATTCAGACTCGAAATATGACTTAAAAAAATTTCACAAGCTGTCGAGAAACTGAAATTGGTCAGATGACGTCTCTAATATCTTCTGTGAATTAGTTGCCTGGAATTTGTGCACTATGACATACAAACATTTTCACGAGAGCACATAAACATGTTTATTCTAAACTGACAGTCCGTCCGCGGCTTTGCCTCAGTGTTTTTTTATCATACAAACCTTGACAAATTATACACCTAAACCTTCTTCATGAATCACTTTATCTACTGGCGAAAACCTCATAAAAATCCGTTCAGTAGTTTCGAATTTACCGCGAACAGACAGACAGATATACGCGGCGGAGGACTTTGTTTTATACGAGAGCTTCTATTTATGTATCCGGAACTGGCAACATTCAGAACAATATTTAAAAGGTAATTACAAGTTCAAAAATGGAACTCCATTACTGTAGAATACAGATTGTTTCATGTAGTTGCCAATTGACCGTTGTGGCGTCATTTTAAAAATTGCGTGTCTTCATCACCGTGGATTAAACTCATGAAAATTTTCTTATGATGATTTATTACGATTTTCGACGTGGGCTAACTCAAAAACAGGGCATCAATGAAGTCACTTCAACTTTAGGAGATGAAAGATCATCGAAAACTGCTGAGTACTGGTTTAGTGAGTTTAATCGTGGGCGGTCTATGCTCACGGACATATTTAAAGAAGGTCGCCCTAAATCGGTTGTTGTACTACAAAATATCGATGCTGTGTAGGAACTAATAATGCAAGATCGTCATGTTATATATTGCGAGATAAAGGCGTCTCTGGGCATAAGTATGACGAGCATACATAAGATATCATAAAAAAATTTGAATATAAAAAAAATATTCGCGTTGGACTCTGAACGACTTGAGCATTGATCAAAAACAGGCTCGTGTCGATTGGTGCAAAAAAAATTATAAAAAAAAAATACAATCACAGTGCGGCAAAAGCAGTTTATAATATCTATACAGGTGATGAATCTTGGATCTATGCGTATGACCCCGAAACTAAACAACAGCCAACGGTGTGGGTGTTCCAAGATGAGCCGAACCCAACAATAGTGATTCGTGCCCAAAGCACTTTGAAGCAAACGGTTGCCTGCTTTTTGGTGTAAATGGACATGTAGTTTCAGTGCCACTACAGAATCGTAAAACGTTTAATTCGGAGTTGTATACGACCATTTGTTTGCCAAAAGTTTTTGAAGGGATATGAATCATTCTTTATCATGACAATGCTAGCTATCACACGTCGGCCAAAACAACTCGGTTTTTGGAAGGTCATAAGATCAAATTGACGGGTCATCTGCCGTACAGCTCCGATTTGGCACTCAACGATTTCTATTTATTCTCAAGCGTGAAGAATAAATTACGTGGTCAACGTTTTTCGAGCAACGAAAAGGCCGTTGATGCGTTCAAAATGCACGTTTTGGAGATACCTCAATCAGAATGGAAAAAGTGCTATAAAAATTGGTATCAGCGTATGCAAAAGTGCATCAATCATGGTAAATATTTTGAAAAGCAATAAAACCATATTAAATATAGATGTTTGTTTCTTTTTGATATTCCGGACACATAAATAGCAGCTTTCGTAATATGTAGTGTAATAGCATAAATGAAGTAATTTAGCATAAATTACCTTTTAAACGAAGCAGATCTTTGTTTATTGTAAAAATATTAATACATATTCAGTATATCCCATATTTGTATTTTAAAATGTCAATTGTAATGATTCGGTGAAGTAAATTTGGGTCATCGTAGACGTTGTCCGTATAACATGTATCTTAATGGTTCAACACATAGTACAAAATATAGCACACCAAATTTTAGAACTCGTAAGTAAATATATCTATTTAATAAAGTAAATAAACATACAATGTAATGTTTTGCATTATACATACATCATTAAAAAAGTTGATCGAACACGAATTTAGCTTATCTAACGCTGATTTCGTTGTTAATGTACTTTTTAATGAGCTTATCATTTATCATTTAATAATTTATGTTATTATCGTAACACAAATATTTTTCGATTTCGCAAAAACAACTTTTGTCCATATGTTTCATTGCCATTTTTGTACAAAATAAAATTATCTAAGTGTTAATGTGAATACCTTATTTATCATTAACAATAACACCGAACGATGTGCCTGCTACACGTGCAACTCGGCTAAGTTCACAATAGCTATTACGTCTAGCATTCACTTTGATATAACATTCTTAGTAATATTCTGTGAGGATTCCATTCACGTTTCATGTCAAAAAAACTAAAAGAACAATAACTCCTACACTATCACTAACAAATGGTGCAAACAGTCCTCTACGGGTGCGTTACGTTCGTACGCTACTCTCTACTTACAATTTGAAACGAGCATAGGGCTGGCCTTATCCATAATAAGAATGGGGGGTTGTAAAAGTAACATAAAACAAGAAACATGCATTTAAAAACATTTTTTTTTTTTATTCAATTTGATTATTCTAGCACGACATTCGATGTGAATATATCAAAACGGTAAAAAATATATATTTTTTTATATCTAAGTCTAAAATTATAAATGAAATCATTTTTAGTATCATAATAAAGTTTGTTACTAACTAATTGGTACATACTTTTTACAACTCGAAAGTCATATTTGTGTACGACTAGCAATATCGAACGCAATCAAAAACTTGTACAAAAGAAAAGGTAGCGCAAGCCCATGCCATTTCAAAGTGCGTGTAGGGCGTACCTCGGGGCGCGGCTCCTCGCCCAGCGAGTCGCCGAGCGCCTCGGCATGGCTCTTCATTATCGAGTATATTTTTACGTAGGGCGCCTTCAGCAGCTGACGCGTCGATAAAACAACGTTAGTGCACCGGCGGTGTATGAGTCGAGGCGATAAATGTTATTTCTCGTGTCGTATTAGCGCAGTGTGTCGCACAGCCAGTCTCGTAATTAAGTTGGGATAAATGCGTATTTAATTAATATTTGTTGTGTCTATCCTCATTAATATACATGTTTTAGAATCTAAAAAGATTCATATGTAATACTGAATTAATGTAAGAAATAAATTGAAGAATTTATAACATTAATTTTTTATCAAGTACAAACTTACAAATAGTATTGTAACTTTAAGAACAGAATTCAATCATAAAATAAAAGATAACACTATTTAAGTAAATATTTCGTACATTAGTATATATCACACAATTTAATGACATGAATCATCTAGAGCAAATTTCGAATAAGCGACACTAGCATCAGATTAAATTAAATCACTATCAAATAAAGCACTTAATTCGGAAACTGACCAATACGACATTTATTAAATACCCGTGCCAAATAAAGGCATTGTCCGGCAAATTATTCAATTAGAGTATGATGTGTATTGTATCACTTATGTTCAATTTCAATCAGAAGTATTACAACAAAAAGATCGTGCTAACACGTAACTCGCATAGGAAACTCAATGAATATTGATGTATTTTTTTTTAAAGAAAATATAGATTATCTATTGCAAAAATAGCGCAAGGCACATATTTTAAAAACTTAATTGGCTATTTATCACCTTGCAAGTTTCATGTCAGCAGCGTCAAACTGGAGGAATAGTTTTGTTCTATATATAGAGATCATGTTTAACACCATTGTGATGGAAACCTGTCACACCTAAAACAATTTGTAATGTAATACAGAAATGCACACTTCGACCAGTATGGGACGTGTTAAAATGTACAAAGAACGCACAACGTAACAAACAAAATGTTCAAGGTTAGAATCTTGATACATATAACCTTTGTTTGTGTGGATGTATGAATACTTAAAACATATTTGTCGCATATTACTATAAAGCTAGGACATTGTATTATTTTAATGAGACGTGTAACTGTGAGAATGTCCAATGTGTACTGATTGTGCATTGTTTAAATCTCACAATAAATAATTACTGCTAAAGATTAGGTAATCACCGCTAAAAATATAATGTGTGTTACATAAAACGCAATGTTAGTGGCACAAGAAACCAATTCAGAATTTGCATTTAAATAAAATAAAAAAATCACTCACCTCCCAAGATTCTCTTGTTAAATTCGACACATCGCCCGTACTTCCAGATCTCTCTCCCTGGCACAAAATATCATTAATTAAAATAATATTATACAAATATATAATTAATATGGTACAACTTACTTAAAATTTTATTATTCACAATTTTTTAACATTTCATTGAACATTTCCAGAAACAAGTATTAAATTAGTAAATATTTATTATACCTTTTGTCCCGGTTTGCCATCCTCGTCGTCCCACTCGGTATCACTGTCTATCAGCTCATAGCCTTGTGCGCTCACGTCGCCTAGCGGTCCGTAGCGGTCAGGCACCCAAAGAGTCAAGAATTTATATAAGTCGTCCACCCTGTGATAAATAAAAATTTCCTCAATTTTAGTCATTCAATCTTGATTGGAACGACCCCGTTCGTAGTTTGCCTACCATTATAGAAAATAATAAAATAAGTTGAAGGGACTTTATAGACATCATGTTTTTAGATTTGATAGCCTTTATCTTAAATTTTCAACATTCGATTTAAGAGTGTAAATAAATGTTTTTTTTACCTATTCCGAGGTATTCCGAACCAATATTCGGGCTTCATGCGTTTGCGGCCATAGCTCATGAGCGGTGTGGTGCGCGGCAGTGGCCGGCCTGCCGGTTTGCCCATGCGCAATCGCAGGTACAGTGGGGGATCGTCGCTGGGTCGTGCCGGTCGAGGAATCAGCTCTACAGAAACACAAAATTTAATTTGACAAATTGCATAAAAAGTTCTGGGCGGTTACATTGCAAACAATGTTTGAAAACATATAAAATGAGAACGAAATGCTACTATATTGTTTTAAATGTCAGCCTAGATTTTTTTCATTGAGTCAAAAATTACTCATTCTTTATGTTTATTTTATCAAAACCAGAATAAATCTTCAATGAAAAACATTCAATAGAAAAGACAAAAAGCTTCCTTTAGCTTTACTGCTCGTAGAACATTAAATTTGGTGCAACCAAAGGTGCATGCCTTAAGCGCTCGTGCCATACGTATGTTATTTAAATTAGAGGTTTATGATAACATATGAGCTTTTCACCAAAAATCCTCGTTTTTTATTTTCAAATAATTTCATAGTAAACTTGAATCGACAAAAAGGATAGGTAATTTTATTTTACTCATATTATTTAGTATTAGATATTATTTAGGTACTCATATTTATTAGACAACATAATGCAAAATTATGTGTAGTTTAATGCATGATTTTTTTTTCACTTTAACGAGAATATTTTATATTATTACCGTCATCTGTTGGCATGTACAAAAATAAACAGCTTCACAAACAATTTATTTTTGTAATTGCCAATAGATAGCAGTAATAATATAAAACATCTTTCTGAACCTCTACTTTAGATATTTAAGCGAAATGGCGGATCAAAACATGAATACTGCAAGTTAAAAAATTCAATTATAACTAATCGGTATTATATGAAGCTGTGATTGGGAAGAACTGAATTCTTCCCAATCGATTAGTAATGAGATTGGAAAAGAAATTAAGTTTAAAAGTTAAATAGTCTTTTAGTTATTGTGGTCACACCCAGTGTGGACGGGATTTTCAAACAACAGTAGAAGCATACCTACGCTCGCGTTTAAAACATGCAATTGAAGACTTTGAAGGTGCGAATCGGTGAATAGTGCCCGATTATTTCTAATTTCTACTGCTGATTTATACAAAAACTCCTAAAGTAGTGAAGGTAACGGCAAAAATCAATAACAATTAATAAAAATTCACCTTTTCCACTTAATATTATGTAATAATGTTTGTAATATTGGCACAATACCGTCTGCGCTAGCTTTAAATTAATACTGAGAAACTAGCAGCATCTACATCTCCAATAGATGAAAAAACTTAAGTAATTACATTAATTTATTTTTTAGGTATTATTGATTTTAATATGTTAAATAACACTTTCCATTTTTTATACAATGTTCCATAACTTCAGCATTTTTAATGCTGCTGTCATATATTTATTTAGTGGGCTCTGAGTACGCAAATTGCATAAGATTCCTGAGGATATACAAAATTTACCCTTATACAAATTTAAAGTATTTATTGAGCAAAACACTTTTCACAAAAGGGAATTATATAATCTCTGAATATTTAAAGGATAAATGGATATAATGAACTCGACTGCCTACTTGTTTGTTTTTCTTGCAATAGTTTTACATATGATTGCATTTCCATATAATTCTGGTTTGAAAAGAGCTACCCTTAAGTTTTTTGTTCGTTTTTCTTGAAGGATAATTGCCTTATTAACGAGTGGTAAATAAAAAAAAAGTGGTAATATTAAAAAACTGTAAATTCTCTACATGTCATGACATATTTTAAGTGTTATATTGTAAACTACAAAATAAATATATTTTGAATTTCAATAGCTTCAGATTTCAAAGTCATTTCGAAAGAGAAATTAAGAAACTATTTTAAAAATATACATCCTTACTATCGAATGAAGCAAATAGATCTGGCATATCGTCCACGGAGACCATGCTGCGGTAATCCAACCGCGGTTGGGTAGAACCACTCGAAGAAGTGCTCTTAGTATGTGGTCGTCCGAATCCGCCCAGAGAACTTCGCCTGCGTGAATCAGTGTGTAAAAAAATTATTATCTATTCCTAAAATGGTGTACTTCTTAGATGTACAAAATCGGTCACTTTTAAATAATGTAGAGTATTTGCGATAAGTAAAAGAGATATGTAAAGATTGTACCATGTGAAGATCTCTGATCTCTGTCTACCCTCCTCATAAAATCGGCGTGAGCTTAAATAAAAACGTAATATTTGTGATAACTTGGAAAACTGAATATGAAACGTCAAAAATGAAGTTTCGCAGGAATGCGTATGCATGGTAATAACAAATAAATTTCATGCCAAAATGATAGTGTCCTTATCTTATATATTATTTTGAAATTATAAACAGAAGTGTCCTTGAAAGCGTAGTGTCACCTAGCAAAATACTGCGTACAGAGCCAGCTTGTTGTAGACAGCTAATATAAAACGGTTTTGAAAAAGCTTTTAAGTAAAATTCATATTTTTTTTCATTTATGTTACTGTAACTTTCTTAAATGCTAGGGTTTACCTCTGAGGCGTCATGAAGCTATACAGCACAACATGCAGGTATACCATTTTATAACTGAACCAATTAAAATGATCGCAGAGTTCGTAGAATGGATATTAAAAAATATAAGAAATATGATAACAAAAAAAAACTATGTATGACCCTTAATGATTGACGGTTAATGATTAACTGTGAACGATTAACGGGTTAGCTGCAATGGAAAATGACGAAATATTTTATGCAATATATATCTGTAAACAAACCAAAACGTCAATATATGCTGAATACAAAAATATGATTAGAAATCTAACGAAGACCTAACACATATACAACATGCTATTTATAACTACGCGGAATGGACCCTGGAATGTATAACACTAAATCGTTAATTTTACCAAAGTCCATTCACGTAAAACATAGAAGAGCATACAACGATCTGTGGAGTAACAGGAAACGTTCTAATAGAGGTGTGTAGCGACATTCACACGAGGGCACGTCAACATCGGCAACTTGAGCGGAACAGTACGGGCACTCGTTTAAACTATCGGCGACGTAAAAGACCATGGCAGACGAAGAAATACCATTTTTTATTTCATTGATTCTATAGCTGATCTGATCGAGTCATAACTTTGTAACAATCATTTATAGATTATTATGATGATAAGGGCGTCAGTGTTCACGAAAAATAAACCCAAATAATAATGAAAAATAATCTTTAAGGATTTCTTTTTCTGCTGTGACAAACGTCGTTCATCCGATAATCGAGTCCCAGTTCGACGCAACGTACCCCGACTGCGGGAACACATCCAGAGGCGCCTCTTCCGATGGGGTCTTACTCAGGAACAATCCAGTACCGAACTCCACTAGATTCATAGGGGAACTATATTTATATCGGTATAAACCAGTGGCGTTCCGTGGATTGTTCCATGTGTCCATGGTAGCAAAACGAAAAATTTCGTGATTAAAGAATATATATATATATATGTAGTAAAATATAAATTGTTTAGCATGTGTATATGCGTCCAGCGTGTTAGTGGAGAGCATCAATGATATATTTATATGCATCGATTTATTGGCGATGATAAAATTGATTTATATAATTTCACAAAATATACAGACTAACACGCTTTCATTTTAATTTCTTTTTGTAAAACACACTTTTCGAAATATCAATATTTATTTCTTTCTCCACATATTAGTTTTTAATTGCGTACTTTTTAATATATAACGTTTCCAATGTATATGAACAAAAATACAAGATAACAGTACCTGTTGAACACTTTAGAAAAGACGCTGGTGGAATTGTGACTGTCAGCTGAGGTGGGTAACGATTCGGCCTGCGACCCGGTGCCGGTGCCGGCGCCGGCGCCGCCACCTTCACCTGTCAAACCCTCTACCCATGACAGAGGGTACGAGAGGCGCTTCAACATCTGAGAAGTTAGAAATTTCCAATTATAGTACGCTTTATGAAAACAACGAAACACAAATTCTAACAAACAAAAGTTACTTATAATGTATATTATAACCGACTATAACGAGATTTAAAATGTTTTCTATTTCAATATACGATAGACTAACCTTATTTTTCTTATCGGGTTTTCCTTGTTCATCTTTTATTTGTTGATTGCCATCCAACGAAAAGGAAACAGCAGTGTGTTTCCTAGGGGCGCGCTCTTCGCTCGCCCCGAGGGGCGGCGCCGACAGCGGTGGATCGGTGCGCGGTATGCATACTGGTGGCACCCAGTCCGTCGACAGTACTATATCCGCATCGCTGTACACCTTTGCACAAAATAATGCATCACGTAGGTATTACGACTTTGGGTTACTAAAATAAATGATTGGAATCAAAGAGATTCATTTTAAAATGGCACATAAACAAAATACCCTTCGGATAGATGTAGATATATAAACTGTCTGGATATTGTCTAAAAGGTTAAATACTCAAATAAAATATGTAATAAATAAAAATAATTAAAATGTTTAGACAATATTCTTCAGTTAGACAAATTTTACAAGACCAGTAACAACCTTCAAAAAGGAACCGGAAATAAGTAAAGAAACTGTAGAACCAACCATCTTAAAAATCGTAGTATGTAAAAAGTACATACACAAACAAATGAAGAATTAGAAATAGAATAGAATATCTAAGACCACATATTGTTGAATCGAACACATTAAGCCGCATCAGAAGAGGCAAGTCATTTGCTCCAACCCTTCAAAATTCTCACCTCTTCCATATCGGAATGAAAATCTTCATGTACCCCATGCTGTTCTACTCCAAAGCAAAGAAAACCTTTTTCATATACAAACTCAATATCCCAGAATTCAAAGAGCGACGAGTCTAGCTCTTGTTCTGACTCTGGTGACTCGTATATTGTCTCTATATCGTGATGAACGAAGTCCTAGAAATTTGGTTATGTGCATGTTATAATGGATTCAGATATATTAATGTACATATGTGCTCATTAATGAACTAACATTTATTTTTACAGCTGTTAAAGTAACAATGTGTTTTCATCGTCAGGTCTGTTTTATTGAACGTGATAAATTAAACTTTGTTTAGCAAATGAATCATCGGTATTTATTTGTGTAATATTTGCGACTTGACGGCGTATGCAGTTGCGCATTATATATTTCATGAGATTTTATTAATGTACTTTGAATGGAAATTAGATTTATAATATTGTACAAATCAAATATTAATATAACACATTAAATCAAGACCAATGTTTATTATTCCAATACATTGTATTATATTTACATTCAATTTTTATTAAAAATGTACTGTAATTTAATCATATATGACGAAATTATTTCGCGATCTTTATAAAATTTATTGTACACATTAAACAGGTTAAAAGGGTCGTATTATGTTTATATTAAATCATCAATGACTTCATACTAACTTAATACGACCCTTTTTAAAATATATTACGACTCATATCTTCGTATATAGTTTCATTTTGATGAATCTGCTAACTTCTTTATTTACGAAAATATTCGATAACAAAGTGTCTTCCTCCAAGTAAGGGAGAAACATTAGTGTAAATCACAAAATTTGATCATTAGTTCATTATGAATTTATTTAAAAAGTATTTAAATAAATGATGGAGGTCCAAAGATATTGACCGACAAAACTGATTCACCATTTGGCGTGTCTAGCACCAGCCACTTACCCAAATAATGTCTTACGATAATATAGGCTATAACAGCCACCTGATTTTACCACAACTGATTAGGTAGTATATTTAAGTCAGATCGTGATATTGTTTATCACAATTCGTACACCATACTTCCATTCCAACCAGAGAAACTCAGCATTGAATTTTACAACAGAGGTGCGTTTATAATAATGTTCGTAGATAAACAGTTGCGAGACTCACCAAAATAAAGCTACTATTTTACAAAGATAGTTATATATTTATGCTTTCTTATGCATGCTAGAAGTTATTATTCATTTGGGAACAAAATAAACTTCTCGTTATATTTTATTTATAGAACCATTTCTCAAGGATTATTATTTTTTACATTTTTAAATGGCTTTTATAAAATTGGTAACTATCATAATAAATAGAATTAATAGTTAACAAGATCAAATGAACAAAGAGAATAAAATATCTCAATAAAGATTTATAATTTTAATATGCAGGCAATGTTTGCAGAATATTTTGTTTGTTAAATTTACAATCTGAAACTTTTGTTACAAAATTTTAAACTAAACTTTTCCACGACATAATAACTATTTAATATTCATAATTATACAATACCAACTAACCTTCTTGTTGTTGGTGTTAGTGGTGATGTTGGGAACAGGGTCACGAATGTCAATGCCGGAGTCGTGGTACGATAGCTTGACCAGGTGCTGAGCGTCCCCGTCGCCACCTTCATCGCCTACGTCAGCGGTGTCCGCGCTCTCAGCGCGCTCTGCCGTCGCGCCCATCGAGCCGTCGATGCTTTCGTCCTTAACGTTGTCCGCGCTCGACGATACCTGTCGATAATATGGACATCAGCTATTGTATTTAGTATACTAATGGCTCATTCCATAATGAATTATACCTGTATCGCCGTTTCATTCTAGTACATAAACTAATTTTACAATTTTTCTCGGGTGATCTAGACCCCAAAAAAAGTTTCACGGATTCTTTAAAACCTGACAGTTATCTTCAGTAAAAATCACAAGATTTTCTAGTCTAGAAACAGGATATTTTTATTTGAGTTTTGTTTTACATGTATATTAAATCTTTTAACTATATATCAACAAAGGGATAAGACTATCTACAATTGATTGTCCGCTTCCACTATTTTTATACTTGTGCCAAATATGTAATTGGTGGAAAATTTGATATGGACATAATTTATTATGAAGAAAAACATAGAATAATTTATTTTCGATACGATCGATTACCGGGATAGACAACGAGATCGGAATTAAAACTGGGTCCGGAATTGAGTTCAATATCAGTAAGATCAAAAGTGAATTAGGATAGAATCGTTAAAAAAGGCGAAGGAAGGAGTCAACACAAACAAAACCATAGACAAAAGCTTATCTATAACATGTAAAAATAAAATTTCAGGTGTCTATACTAATTAGACATATTCTAAACGAGAGCACTGACACAATAAAAACTAATTAAGACCCTGTAAAGCTATTTTGGATAATATATTCTGTTTTTAACTTCGTTTAGTTTATATATACATATTAGAAACTCTGTCTATTCATTCAAATTATTTTCATGAAAGAACCACTTCTATGAATTACATTTCTTTTATCAATTCATAGCCACGTTATCTGGCCAGGTTATAATATACATTTTCTAATATAATGTGCGAAATAAGCAATCAAGATTATAGTGAATTAAGGGAAAAAAGACACTTTTAGGGCGCGTAATGGCTTATGCTGAGTAATTGATATGAGGTATATCAAATTAATGTACTACGTAATTGTAGATCGTAAAAAGACCTAAAAAAATCTGTAATAGCATGTCTTCTTCTAAGGTTGACACACAATAAACATTTTAGCCTTCAAAATAACACCCGATGATCGACGGCGGGCGACCGCCGGCGCGGCGGGGGGCAGCACAATTCAGACGCTATTTATTTATAAAACATCTTGAACAATAGCTTCGTAGTTGTTATATTATGTATATATTTGTTGTATATTGTTATACATTCATCACATATAGAAGTTGGACTAAATCAATGATACTAACCTCGCTGCCTTGGTCAATCGACATCCTGTCCTTGCTAGGAATGGCCCAGTGATGATCGAGTAAAGACTTCCGCCTTTCCTCTGTTGATTGCTGTTAAAACAACATGCGATTCATGCATTGCATTCGAGTTTATCACTGTATATAATAACTTCAGTAGATAATATACATTATATTAGTTTTATAAATTAAATATAAGATACTATATTTGTACACGTATTTTTTTTTTCCACAAGATTAGTAAGAATTTTTTTGCGAAATATCGTACGTAGTCCTAAAGCGAAATGACATAACGAATCGATATCACTATCTATAAATAGAGTTAAGTGTTTATTTTGTGATGTTAATATTTCCTGGCATTCATCCATCTTGTATTTTATATCATTCAAAATGTGTATATTTGTGTCTACCAATTATAATTTTGATCTCTTTTATATTAAACTTGCCATGCTATTTAAAAACACAACCATATAAACAGTCACTTAAATAAAAATTATACAGATGAACTGAGACTGTAATTAGATAAGTACTTCAGTTTTCATACCTTCAATGTTAGAAAATTAAAAGAGGAAGAATGAACATTATGTCACGAAAATAGAAACTGTGTAGGCTTTAGTTCACAAGTCGAAAATTATTTAAGTAGTTTAAACAGAATTAGCTGCCAGTACAATTTTTTATTTATTTAGTATTTTTTGGAAGAACAATAATGATTTTGTAATAGAAAGATTGAGTTCTCGAGATATGACTAAAATTTCATATAAATTAAGATTGTAATTCACCTGCAGAGCAGTGGGTGTCACGAGTTCCCTATCAAAAGCCTTGGGAAAGGCTGCGCCGGCACGCTCGTCTGGGTCCCCGGAGTCGGGTCGCTCGCCCCCTTCTTCACCGCCATCGACGCCTTCCGAGGTCGCGGCTTGCAGCTCGGGGAACGTCTCATCCTGGCAACAATACGATTTACCGTTATATAGGTGCACGCTAAGCATCCCAATATAATAATATAAATAATTATTATTTTACCTTTATTAAAATCGTATAAAAGTTTTAAGCTTTATTGAAAAAAAAAAGAGCGGTTGTGGCTCAGTAGTCAATTACGTCACGTTCGAGCCGTTCGAACTTCGAACAGTACTAGGTTCGATCCTGATCACGGGAGATAATAGTTGTCCAATGAGTTTGTAACTTAAGTCAAATTCTAGCACATGCTCCGCGTGTCGGAGAACATTTTAAGCCACCGGTTTCGGAGCGTTATCACCGCATTGATGATGAGGGTCGTTAGCGGCCCCCAATCAGCGCACTAGGTCAGCGTAGCGGAATTAAGGTCTAAGCGCTTCAACCTGCAATGAAAGGACTGTGGGAGGATATGTCTCAGTATTACAATAATTGCAGTTGGATACGACATATAAACAAATAAGAATTAATTCAATTCGCAATAAGGATTCGAAAATAAGGAAACAACTATCTAACTAAATCGGTTGTATACATACTTTGACTAGAAGCGAATCTTTTCCCGGCGAATGTTCCGCTTTATTCATATAATAAATTTCAGCCTGTTCAGCCCTGAAACGCAAATGAAAAATTTATAAGATACATTTGTTAAGTAATACATTAATTATTCAATATTTACTAAATTTTATGCAATACACCACAGAATTTATACATAAACAAGATGTCAAATTGTCTAAATAAACTGAGAAAATTGTGAGCTAAAATCTCATTCACCAATATTTCTAATTAATCAAACATTTTAAAATGGTTTTCGATATCATAACTGTTGTTAGTAATTATGATACAAAGTAGAAAATATATTTTCGTAAATCATACACGTTCAAAATAAATAAAATCAAATGTATCTTTTTTTAAATTCTCTTTAATTGTTAACCTCATTTTAATTATTATCTTTATTACAATATTTTTAATATTAATAAACAAAGGTGTTACAAATTAGTTATAGAATATTTACATTTCTCAGTCTCTTCTTTGACTTCTTTATATTTAATATATGATTTTCAATGTTTTTTTTTTATGAACTCTTATGAACTCTTATCATTTAAAAATATGATTTTGTATCTTTATGTATGTTCTGTGGTCATTAATAATAATTCTTATCTTCTAGTTTTCAAATGGTCTCTCAAAAAAGGACTTTCAAAGGCAGTTAGGCACACAAGTGATTACTTTTTTGACTATCCTGTGAAACACTAAAAGATATGCATAATAACTGGACATATTTTAATCGAACAAAATGTAAATTAATAACATTGCTCTACAACAGTTTAACGCAAAATTAATGTAGGCCGATGTTGAAATGCGTATTTTTTTTATTATTAATATGATAACATAGAGTATCTCACTTTTGCGTATTGTGGTCCGGGCCGTGGGTGCGCATGTGCGCTATATCGTAAAATATTGCCGTGTTGACCACGTACTCCATGGGGGCTATGACGCCGTAGGATTCGGGTCCGTGCTCCATGACCAGCGTATCTGACACATTGGGATCGAACATGACGGCGTTGGGAGTCACAAGTAGCACGCCGGACACGACACCCTGCAAATGCCGACGTCATACTTCTTTTATCATCCTGGTTGTTATATATAACTATTATTTTAATAATATTCTTATTTGAGTTGATTCAATTTAACTTAATTATAATCTCTAATATTGTCAATAAAATAAAACATTCATAGAGTGATTAATACAGCATTAACAAAAAAACAAAATTAGAAGAAATAACTTTAAATTAAATGGATGAGTTATATGTGACTTAGTTTTAGAATGTACCAATATTATAAACGTGAAACTATGTGAGGACGGATGGATGTTATATATTTTTTCACGCAAAAACTACTGGACGGATTTTGATGAAACTTTACACTAATACAGCTTATACATTAGAACAACATATAGGTATTTGCTCGCACCTTCGCTCGCATGAACGTAGAACGAATTTTAAATTATGTCTATACTCATACATTGAAAACGTGCGTGAGTATGGTAATCTTTGTGATAATTTTATGGGAACTGAATCGAACGCAGAAACAGTATCGGTTCTGGTTACGATCACGCTGTTAGTAATGATAATGATCTAGGGAAAATTACTTGCACATAAAATTAACGTTATAAAGACTCTTTTTAATCAATGGAAAAAAACAATCAGTAAAACATATCTATGAGCACTTTTTCCCACAGTGTAGTTTCGACAATTAGCACACACTTAAACGTGCAAATAAATGTTGATTTTGTGTTAACTACGACACGTTATGGCAATACGATCATAGGTACCGCGTCATGATAAATCGCAGTAGATAATAAAAAAAAATGTATTGTTAACATTTTGCGTTAATTTTGAGACATCAAGAGTTTTAAATTAAAAATGAACTAAAAAAAAACGTACCGAATGTACAAACACTTCAACGGAACAAAAGATTTTATTAATAGTAGAAGGTGATACTTTAAGGCGTTCTCGAGGAAAATGCAAATGAGATTCGACCGTCACTCGTGTTAGCGACGAGATCGTAGAGTTTTGTTGTGGAGAACCGGCGAGGCGCGCCGAAAGCACCGCGACGAACACGAGAGTACTTCCACGGTGGTTCATGGTCCGCTTGCTGATTGTTATTAGACAGGCTTGAAATTTAAATGTTAGCGGTGCTATTGCGTGGCCCGCCTATTGTCACACCATTAAAGCCGATATTTTTCAATACAATTTATAAGAAAAAAAAATGTTGTTCGTTAATAATTTAAGCATTATACATTAAAAATACTTATATATCAAGTCAGCCATAAGACTGGAAAAGAATTTTCTACGAGTTTATTGATTTAACATTGTTTTACAATTATTTTAATTTTTTTTTATTGTATTTATATCGAAAATCTTTATAGAAAATTTGAAATATCAACTTAAAAAATATGCTATGTATGTTCTTAGACGAAAAACAAGATTACATTACACAATATTTCGTATACATTGCATCGTATTTATAATTATAATAATTAATTAAATATAATCACCTGTCCGTCAGTTATGTGTCTGACATTAATCTTGAGGAATCTTTGAGTGCTGGATGTACTCGCCGGGACTTCTGGAGACACCGGCCTCAAGTTATCCAATATCTCTGTAAGTTTGTATTAATAATCATTAGATGAATACAAAAAAAAAATTATCCTTAAAATGACAAAGCGATATATGCACAAGCCATTGTTCCTCATCACAATAGCAACACAAATTATAGGCAGCAATAAAAACGCCGTAATAACCTGGTCTGCGTTTAAAAATTGCAGTACACGTATATAGCGTTTAACCTTGGCACGTTAAACACTATGCGCTTACAATGTAAACAGACAAATGTCATAAAATATCTTCTAATGACTTGCCTGGAAACATCATATTCATATGCATAAATTATTTATTCTATATTTATTGTGTTAAAGCCATAAAAGCGCTATTACTTCTCCACTTTTACTAATTTTTAGCTGCGATTACTAAATTTCTTAAAAATAAAATTTGGCTATTGCGATCAGAAATTTATATCCATTTATATACATTTTACTATGTATATATATGTATATGCCACACGAAAGCAATTACGATCCATAACGAATAATTATAAATTTTTATAACACTTTATTTTATTTATAAAACTACTCATGGAGTAGTAAGAGACGATCATTGACCATTAGAGACACCAAAAACGCACCTTTCTCCTGGGGCGGTTCGCTCGGCGGCCCCTGCGTGGATTCGGACGTGTTGTCCCCGCTCTCGGACCGGCCGTCGGAGTCCTTGTCGCCATCTGGAAACGGACGAGAACGGTCACGGGCCGCGCTATCGCCGGACGCCATGACCGCTCACGGCGCGGCGCGGCTCACGAATGAAACGAAAACCTGTCGATGGCCAAACACCTCGGTACCAGCGTCTGATGAACTCCCAACCTAACATCGCGACACGCGGCGTGCGACAACAGGCATCCTAGGCGGACACTTATCGACGGCGATAACGACGTTTAATACCATATCAGCTGTGCGCGACTGCGGTTTGTATTTTAAATAATTGTACAGTTGTGGCTGTTACGTAACATCCGAGCGTAGTAAACACGGGTGTGCGCCGAGTGCGCCGGCGCAACCGCGACTGCCACACTCGTGGGCCATTGTTATTCGTAAAGAACTCGTCGTTTTAATGCGGGCTGTGTTTAACGTATAAATAAAAGAAAAGTGCCTTTTGTGCCGACGTCACAGGCGAACGAGTTAGCCAAGGCCGCAAACTGTGTGCCTCGACTCTGACGGCACTCGTAAAAACATCCGTAAACACGAATGAAAACTCTGGTGTATTCTAAAACTGTTACATTTGAATATTCATTACTTCGTTATTGTTGTTGCTGTGTTACAACCGATCTACACCATTAGTGGTTTTTTTTTTCATCGAGACTTAATGGTACCTACACATTTTTTGCAACTCCATTTATAACCAAGATCATGTCCTTGCGGTACGTTATCTAATACGCTACAAAAATAAACAAAGCCATTCCTCCATCGCGGTATTAGGTAATTCAAGTGGAAATCTTATCACAACATCAGATCGCTTTTTGGTCTTTAAATTATTTACCGAAAACTCTTATCACCAATTTATAACTTTTACGTTTCTATATATTTTTTAATCATCTATGATCTTATACGTCTTCAGAAATAAATTCGCATGATTTTCTAATCTGACAACGGGTAACTCGACAGGCTTGTTATCAAAATAAATCAAGATAATACACGTGAATGGAATATGAACATGAATAATTGACCCAGATTTTTAAATTCTAAAGACCACAATTTCGCGACAAGTTTTACGACACTATCGCATGCGATGCTGATCAAAATTTTTCAAATGAAGATGAAAGATAGTTGTTACATGTCACTGTCATTCGGTATTTATACTTTATAATTTATGCCTATTGAATTTCATCGGAGTACTATAAGTGCGGCAATACCATTTTAAAGTGTACTAAAATGTTGTGGGCCCGCAAATAAAATACACGGAATTTTGTAATGAAGAAAATATAGCTTAAAAAAAAGAAAACCAGAAAATAATTTATTACAAAATTTGGGCTATGTAAATGTGATTAACGAAAATATGAAGAAACGCCGGCGACTTATTTCACCGAACAAAGGAGTCCCTTCCTTAAAAAAGGTTGTCTCTTACTCGTCGTCTCGACACTCAAAGAAAATATGTTTATAATATTCCTAAATGTGATTCCCTTTTTGTGAGACCGGGGTATTTATTTTGTATTGCAAAGCAGTCATATTTCCATATTAAAGTAATTTGATATGAAATACCTTTACTTTTACTTATTCTTCGTTATTTCTATTAAGAGATAAAAATTACAGCGCGAGAAAACCAGGAATGTTATTTATTGAACAAAAACAGAGCAAACTGTCCGATAGACGTTTTAACAATATCCTATTTAAATACGATATTCTAAACATGTGGAAAGTGTAAAAGAGAAACGAATTGATATAAGTAGAGTAGCGGACCGATACCGGCACTGAAATCACTATACAGAGGCTCCAGTGCCTGCGTCATAATAAATAAGTCATACACTAACAGATTTGAGATCCGTGTAGAGGTGTCAGACAGGAATGTATAGCTTCACCATGGCTATTCAACATACTCATGGACGGATGCTTGTACCATTTGAAAGAGTATGTATGTGGACTAAGAACGGGTGACCTGTCTGCGAAATGACTCCTGTGCTCAGCGACCAAGTAATCCTTGCGCCGTCGACGTGCGAATCGCGGAAGATGGTAATTGAAATTAATGTTGCTGTTAAGGAAAGAGGTATGAACGAAAGCACGTACTGGATGTGATTGATATACGTTAGATGGTGAAAGAGGTGAAGAAGCGAAAAAGTTTATATATTTAGATAGTCTGCTTACAAGTGACCGTAAACATGATAGAGATATGGACGAATAGTGAATGCGTTGTTGTTTGCTATTCTGAATAGCAAAAAAGAACGCATTTTCACGCAACGCAAATTCGTTTGGTTAACCGTAATGGGGTCCCGATCCCTACATTTATATACGGCAGGGAGAGCGGGGTAAGGCGGGAGAAAAATGAAAGTGAGATGAATGCGGTGCAGGCGCGATCTGTGCGTAGTGCGTGCAGAGTGCCTTTGAAAGATAGACGTAGGGACAGTGATGTCAGAGAACGTTGTGGTTTGAAACAAGATGTAGTAAATAAAGTTGAAGAAGGTATGTTGTTGTGGATTGGCCAGCTGGAAAGGATGAATGAAAGTACACTGAAAAATTTCAAGCACCGGAAACCGAAGAGTTTGAATGAAACGCTCGATTGATATCAGTAAACAAGAGAGATATGCAAAGACCGTATCATGTGAAAATCTGACACGTGGTTTCTGCCTACATCTCTAGGAAGGAAGCATGAACTTATAAAAAAGAGAAATGTTTTGACGACTTCGACACCCATCAAAAGATTTAAATTCGGTCGAAAAGGTGATTTTGCTGTGTATTTGTATATCTTATCAGACATCTATACATACAATAAAACTGTAGAATAATCTTGTCTGCACATTGAAAATATTTGCCAAAAAACTGATTGCGGGTGATGTTGGGATTATAACAGCTAGCTTTTGCCCGTGGCTTCGCCTGCATAGAGATAAAATGACGAAAAAAAATTTTTGAATTGGATTTGCATAAAACTTGTCTTCTTTAACCGTTAACTTCCGATATAAGTAAATATGCGAATTTTTAAGTCAATCGGATCTAGTTTCAAAAATATCAAAAAACGATAATTTTTTTTTGGATAGGATTTGCGTAAAATCCGTTTTTAGTTAGCGTCTACATTTCGAAAGGAGTAACTATGCCAAAGTTCAAGTCGTGATGAGTCCGTCAGTCAGTCAGTGGTATTTCGCTTATATATGTATAGATAGATAACAACAAAATTATTTTTAAAACACTGTTTGTTTAAACACGCCTCCAAAATTACTAGATCAATTTTCATGGGCTTTTCACAGTTAACTTAAGCGTAGCTTAAGGCAACATATATAGATTTTGTTTCATTAAAATCGGCTCACACATAAATGATTTAAAAAAAAAAATCCACGCCTGCGAAGTTGCCTGCCACGGCTAGTGATATCACATATTATGATTAAAATTTATCTGAAACCTCATTTTAACCGATCATCCTTACAAATCATCTTTCTCTAGAAGCAATATTTAAAAAATATTATAAAGGAAAATTATCAGATCCATCATTCGGCGCATTCTCGTCGGTCGTCCCCGCCCCGATATATCGGAGACGACTTCCGCAGCGTTTCAATCGTAAGGACAGGGAGATAAGTCACCTCTTCTCTTATCGGGCACGAACAGCGTCTGTCCGGGGAAGATGAACTGCGTAGCGAGCCGGTTCAGTTTCGTGAGTTCCGAAGGCGTGGTGTCGAACCGCGCCGCCACCGACGTCAGCGTGTCGCGGTCCCGCACCTGTGGGCGACAACGCTAGTTACTTGTCGAAGAATTGCAGCTCCTTTTATTAAACCTATATTTTTTATGTCGACCTGAATGCACCGAAAACGCAACCCACATTTGCTCTATGTTGTGTTTGTTGCGAGTGCAGCAAAATATTAACGAATGCTTCAATTTTCAGCCGGATAAAGGATGTATTGAATGTCTTACTTAGAGTTAAAAAAATTCAAAAATATGGTACACGAGAATGTTTAATTTTAATTGATTAGGTATTTCCAATTATTTAGGGGATGAGCGAATACATGTTCTGTAATCCTTTCTGGTTTCAAAATTTGATCGTTGACGTAAAATAATCTTAATTTTTGCCTATCCTAAATCGTTCAAAATCATTCTAGAATTTGAATTTTGGCAAAAATTTTGGGCCAGATTTTAATATTAATATTGCATATGACGCTAGTTGAAATTTCCAAGAGCGTATTTGTAAACATTCAAATGACGTCAATTGTTTTTAGATAACACATCGAACACTGCGAGACATTTTGTTCATCACCACAAAATGTCTATCAGATGATGGAAATCATACGGTGAAGCTGTAGGTTTTATACAGTCGTCGACATTTGACAAAAGTGTAACACGTAACACAAAAAACTTGTTACGCGCGATCGTACTGTAAAACGCTGCAATTACGACTTGCCAACATTCCGACTGAAATTACAGCATATACGTAACGCTAACAGCAAACAATATAAATGGTACTCACCGTGTACGTGACGGTCTTGACGGGCGGTGGCGGTGGTATTCTTTTGGCGTGCTCATCCTCGTCTGGAAAGTACGTAATTCTTTACTTATTTAAGATACGTTTCTAGGGAAGGAGTTCCTCTAATTGGACCATGTTATGCCAAAATGAATCAACCCTGCACTTGGTCAAAAATGAGATTTTAATACACACTATCGTAACATATGCTTTATGTGTTAATTCTACAAAAAACAATAATTGAATGTAGCTGTTTATTATTTAAATAAATCTAACCAGAAATATAAACAAAATAGTCTTAGACTGTAGCTTGATTTATCTTGAAATTAGCTCTGTGTGGGTTGACTCACTTTGGCATAATATGGTCCAATTGAAATGCGCTGTGTATAATTGCAATTGTACCTCACGTAAACATCGGATGCTTCACATGTATTAATCAAAACGCAGCATTAGATTAAAACTATTGTTATGTCATAAACGTAGATGTTATAATCACATAATAGTTGTTTTTGCTTGCGGTTCCGTCCGCGAAAACTTTGCTAGGTATAAGCAAATGTTTCTCCAACTTTACACACGACAATTTGTACCTGTAAACTGTTTTTTTTACACGCAAGCAAGCATCCATTTATTCAACTATGAGTTTTTTTTTTTATCTAAATGGGCTATGCTTAGCCCTATCAACAATATTATGATTACCACTACTTATTCACATCGTTTAGCTAATGGTTCTGTTTAAAAACCCATACGAATATTATGAGTTCTGAAAAAAATATTTTACGTTGCATTTTGATTTAAGACGTTTTAAATAATAAGTTTGAGTAATAATACCATTTTCGTAAAGTTAATTAAAGTAACCCGAAACGAGAAGAACAGAGGACGTGGCGTCGTAGATTTCCAGGCACGATAACCATAAATCACTACTTGTTGAACGTCAAATGAAAGTACTGGTGGCTCAACTTGAATTTGCATCAAACCGAGTTAATCGAATTGAAAACTTTCAAGCCATATAACCATGTTGGTAGGTAAATTCAATTTTTTTTTGCCAAATAGTACTGCAGCAAACAATGATTATTACAATTATGTCGTAGGGTAATAGGAAAATAAATGAAATACTCATCATAAGAAAATAACATATTTTAATTGACAAAAGTTTTGGGACCATAAAATACGATTCTTTGCCGCTGTGAAATTAGTCACAGAAATCGTCGCATTATCGTAAAATAAAAACGAGAAGGAGAAGGAGGAGGGTTGGGGATGCAAACCGCATCATTCGTGCGTTGTACAGTACAATACAACTCTGCCGCTCTGAACTGCCTGCGTATGATGTAATACGCAGGTTCAACGTTTCCCGACCATTCCATCTCCCCCCCCCCGAGTTTCTATTTTAAGCCATTGCGACGCTTTCGTGACTACTTCACAGCGGTAGAGTTTCGTGCGATGTACTGTACTTGAATATTTTTAACTTCTTAAAGAGTTTAAATAATATAATATAAACTCACGCCCTATCAAATAAATAATAATAAGGTTAGGATATAAAGATTTACTACGTATGTATAGTGAGTACGTACTTAATAAAAAATGAACTTTTCAATCATTTATAATTACATCAATTACAATTAAATTCTGAGTGATTTAATATTACATTATATAAAATAATCAATAAAAAATTAGATTTTATTTAGTAGTTTTTAGTTTAAACTCTTAGTTTATTTGTAGCAATACTAAAATTGTACAGGCAAATCAAAAAAAAATTCCAAACTAAGAAGTTTTTTTAGCCCTGGCATTGCTCGATTAAATACAAAAAACTAAAACAAAAACACAGTGAATCACGTCGAATCATGTCATTTAGACCAGGTCAATCAATCAATCGTAGGCGTTCGTGAGTAAAATGAACGAGAGTTCGGTCGGCGCAAGCAGCGCGACGGCAGCGCCGCCCGCTCGTTGCGGCGCACCACGGGAACACAACTCGAATAAGTAATAGTCGTATTCGGGTTGATTTGAAATAACCTGTAAACGAGTCAACCCGATTTGATAAATCGAGTTGACCCATTGTTATTGGGCAGTCGTGAATATTAATGTTTATTAATATCTTTGCAATGATAGTGAACGCATTTTAGCATTGTTTACATTGGTTATACCTAATGGGGGTCGAAACTCAGACCGGGATTAGAATCGTGTCGGTACGTTATCAAGATAATAAATTCCTATATTCTTTATGCCTACCCAATCAAGATTTTGTAGTATTAGTAGAATTTGTAGTATATGACAGGAAGCGGAGACGGTAGTAACACTAGTATCTAATATGTCATTTCCTAAAGGCGAATATGCAACCATAACAAAAAAATTGGTTGCCTGTAAAGTCGGTATACGGGCGAAAGTTTTACGTGACAACGACTTTGAATGGTAAAATCATTTTAATGTGAATATTCATTCGTATAGTAGGAAGAAGGATGAAATAATAGTAACAATTTAAAACATTTATTTATACAAAGAATTATATTTAAAACATTAATTTATACAAAGAATCTCGCACTGAATTTCATATT
Source organism: Eumeta japonica (assembly GCA_005406025.1). Lineage (NCBI taxonomy): Eukaryota > Metazoa > Arthropoda > Insecta > Lepidoptera > Psychidae > Eumeta > Eumeta japonica. The sequence goes on along the minus strand of BGZK01000482.1, from coordinate 206,835 downwards.
AACAAAATTTTATTTTTACCTTTACACATACATACGTATTTATATACAAATATACATACAATAACTTGCAATACATTTGCAAGCTATGCACTAATTCTCTAGTGCTGCGCGCGCGCAGACCGATCATAGTTGAGTGGGAGAGCGCAAGGCATTCGGCGGGCCTCTCTCTCGTTCGGTGACTCATCGTAACGTTACCGAGCGTTACACTTTTTCATAAGTGACTCCCAGCCGCAACCTAATTTAAGACGTTGTCACGTCAAAAAGAAATGCCTTTTCGAGTCTCCAAAATGTCTGAAGAAGAAATACTGTATAAAGGAAACAAAGATTGATGACTGGCTCTACCGGTCTGACGTAGTTAGTGTGTATGACCAACGAACCGAGTTCTTTGTGTGATGTTAACGACGACAAACATCAGACCAAACGACAATTCATTGGACAATTTCCGATGGATTACAATTTTTTACAAAGCCAATAAACACAGTTTTAAGCTTATAAAAAAAAACTAATAGTTTACGCAGCAAATTAAGAAAGTACGTAAAAACAAATAGAAAGTATCTCATGTTATTGAATAAAAACTAGCTCCTGCCGCGTGTCGAACTCGCGCAAAGTGAACGAAATCGTCGAGCAGACGATTGCGAACATTTTTTTCACAGGCGTCCGCTCCGTGGAATTCTCGCAACAAAAGAGCGATAATTGCTTTCGTACCGTAGCTGCACAAGTTTTTATTGGCCGAGTAGCCGGCGGAGGGCGCGGTACCCCGCCCCGGCCCCGTCCGCGACGCCCCCCTCTATCATCCGCCTTTTCATTTCCTATCACCACTTCATTTGGGCGCGACAAGAGAGGGTTACTTTTTTTCCAGTCCCCGTGTCCTTGCGAAAACCCTTTTCCCGTAACTCGCTCTCGCCGAGTCGTTCAAATACGATTTATATGTTATACGATTTTCGCGTGTTGCGTAGGCAGGGCTCGGGGAACTTCTATTTTATTGTTACATTCCTCTGACTTCAATTTGTATTTACTTAGGATAAAATAAACATATTCGGGAAGTGCTTCGTCAGAATTCATATATTTCATTACTCGTTTACGATCGCAAAACGTAAACTAGTAATTTTTCCGAGCGCTAACACTGTTTGCATCGAGATGTTAATTCGAAAACGTTTTAATGATCTTCTTTTAAATGTTGCCAAGAAAACGAGATTGATATGGGAGGTACAGACGATTAATATATTTTGCAATGATTAACATATTTTTATTAATGAACTTTTGGATGGGTCAATTATGTCATAGTTTTTAGTCTATTTATATCATATCACGAGTTTCTGTTTTCAAATTAAACATTTACCCATTTACGTGTGATTGTACATATCGAGTCACATCCGGTAGTCCAGTATAACCACAATAATTGCAGAACCTATATATTTAGTACCTATTCATTTTCAAGAGCTTAATTGTTTGTCATAACAAGTCTTTTACTTAACAGTCCGCTGTAGAGGCATACTCTCACGCAATCTTTTTATTCCAGATCGAATACTATCAGTACTAAACGTCACTTCAATGTAGCGCCATCTTAAAAAGTAATACGGGAGCAAAACATATATCATTTTCCGTAGCGAAACACTACAACTATTGTGCTCTTTCCAGTGTCAAGATGGAACGCCGCACTTAAGTGCGCTTTATTAATACGACCTCAAGACCTAAGCCCCCACGTCGGCCCGGCGCTCAGCGGAGGTGCTAACGGCCGGGCCGACGGCTTGACGCGCGACACACCCCAGATGCGGTAACGTCGAAGACTTGTTAGTCGATTCACTCGCTCTCAGAATATGAATCCGGTACTTTTCAGTTCGAAATTTCTCGACACTCTTGGCTATTCCTACGCTTAAATTTCCATCGATCATTCAAATCTCGCCTGCCTCACATTAACGGGAATCGTCTTGGTACGTTGCGCACAGAATACATGTATTACATTCATTTCTTTTCATCTTTCTCTTACGCAAACTAAAATATTTAGCGCAAAAATTATAAACATCCTCTTTGTATAATGCGATCTCAGCACGTCATAACTAGTACTGCCATACGTCCCGTCTTACAGCCCACTCGGAACACGTCCCGCCAACGCTTTGAACAAGACGTCAAAAATCTCGTAGTCTCGATCCTCATGGCAACAGCGCCGGCGCCTAGAGCATCGACAGAACAGATTTCTCTGGATCAAATGTAACACGGACCGAAATGCGTAATCGACTGCAGATTTAGACAAAAACCAAAATTATCAGATGACGTTCAACAACATTTATTTATATCATTGTTTTAAAATAAAACATATCCTGAAAAGATGCAAAAAAAAAAACGAGCTCGAAGTATGAATTAATAATATAATAAATACTAATATTTTTGATTATTATTTGTTGTGCAGATAGAGATTGTTCATTTCACTATTATACATTTTTAATTTTAAGAAAAAGTATTACTTGCTTATATATATATATATATATATATATATATATATATATATATATATATATATATATATATAAAACATTATTTTCATTTATCTAGCCACAAAACGAATAGTCGACGAAAGATAGATTCCATTTCTTTCTCATCTACTCTCAATCATTGTCAATCTAATTGTCCTTTTTATAATCTAAACCATTATATTCGGAAAAATGTATCTGGTAACACATGCATAAACGCATAAATCTGTATAACATTACTAAAATTGCCGCTGGAACTATTCGTCCAAGTAAATCATATGAAAACGCAGGTCTGAGTCAATATGTCTTTTAAAAACGTATTAAGCAAAGGTTTATTTATTTGCAACATTACACTAGAGGTGGTATCGGCAAGAGGATAACGGCGCGTTATCCCGGTCGACTGTACGCCGCGCGGCGCTCGGTCCCGACGCCCGTCCGTAACGCAAATAAACAGCCGGCCGACGCAGCTCGCGTATACAATTATAGAGTCCATTACGGCCGGAAACAAGTTTACGCCCGAAATGTTTATTCACAAGTTCCAAATATTTATTTCTAAAGTCCGGACACGAGCCGGGAGACTCGCGATAACGAGCGGAAAGATTGATGGCGTCTTAATTAGAGAGTTTTAAAGGGCGCGATGCGGGCGCGCCGACGACGCGCGCAGCGCCATCTGCGTCGATTAAGACGTATGGAAATGTAATTTCATACATTATTCGGCGACCTAACCCAGAAAGGGCGACGTGATTCTCGTCGAGCACGCACCGTAAATATGTTGAGCATTAAGGCTATTATTTACTTCACGTACATATACGAAATGCTCTATGCTTCGTAAATTACATCCGTTCGTGTAAAGCAATGGAAGTCTACCTACGGGCTAAATTTTTCTTTTTTATTGCGCCATATGCAATGATTTTTGGATTCCTTGGTGTAATATTTTTCAATGACTCATAAATTTGATTTAATTAAGCACTTTATTTCACGATGGCGGACGCGACAATTGCGAACGAATACAATAATAAAAAATGTTTTCATTTAGATTTTGCACCTTTTTCAAGGTCCTCGGAACTTTCGACGACCCGTTCAAGGTTTCTTAGTCGAGAAATTTTAAGATGTCTTCGGTACGTGATGAAATGACTCCCCGACACGTGAAAATTACATACATTCGACCGCCTTGGGTTGCCTTCACAAAGCATAAGGTGAAATATTGGACTACTTTTTAAATTCCCTTCGAACGACGATGCCGGAAGGGAAATTGTATTATGCGTAACGCTAAAGAGCAAGTTCTGTGCAATAGTAACAACAAAATGCGCTTATCATAATTATTTTTACAATATTCTACAGTATTAAGCCAAAAGCACTAATAACGTTAACGTTACAGAATTATACGACGTCTGAAAGAAACTTCTATATAATTCCATAAATCATGCGTAAGTGCAGCGTAGTCACGACACGACTCACTAAAAGCAGTCACTCGGAGTGGCTTCGCACTGTCCTTGTCTCGTTTAACATTAACAACTATCGCTAAGTAGGGACACATCATTCGGGTGAGTTTGAGTTTAAGCCGAGGTGCCGGTGCTCGAATACCTTAAGGAACTTATGAGTGTTTGGAAAATTTTAATTTCAGTCTATTTTTTCGTACTTCAAAATAGTTTCAATGTGTGTTCAGGATAAAAGGTAATTAATAACAGAAATATAGTCCAGAGATTCGTATCCCGATTCCAGTAGTGGTCTATAAATTCATCGTATCGAACAAATGGATAAGACCTCGAAAGCTTTATTAAACATCCGCCAGGTGTCCGTTATCTTCCCATGGCTCAATCCCGGTCCTCCCGCTCGTCCGAGTGACGTGCGTTTTGAACGTTACACGCGCGATCGGATTTTCGACTATACCGGGTCAATCACGACGCCGGGTCCGATATATTTGGGATCGATCCCGGGCAAGGGAAACGAAGTTTTCTATCATATTACGGAAAGGATCAAAGACTATGAGAAGATAAATATAAACGAGATCGTGTCACCGGCGAAGCGGACACAAAATTCGTTATTAACGGAGGACGTGACACGCGGCTCGTACCCGGCTGGAAGCCGAGCGGCGGCGCGACGCGCGTCGCGGGTGACGTCACCGACGCGAAAGGTGATAAGTGCCGGCAGCACGCTCGCCGGTGATTTAATGCGAGCGAAAAGGCGCTTATTGCGCATTATCGAATCGGAAAGATTACAAACGTCTAGTTTAGTCATCGCGAGCATAGTGTACACACGAAGGCGAAAAATATGTTTCAAAATCACTCTAACAGGGTGGCTTTTTTAGTCCGTCTGTGCGGCCATTTTTTTTGAAGGAACATATAGCAAAGGCGATGAACATAGTATCAATGTTATTTTAATACAAATTTAGAATTAGACAAGACGACACTTATGTTTGTTGAGAATAAAAAGCAATATTAAATTATTCAAAAAAAGTCAGGACTTCTCAGCCGTTGTCATTTTTGCGTCGGTACAAGATGAAGAGTTCTAAAATATAATGTTATAGATGTCTATCTCCTCATTCGTGTCTATAAGCTAAGTGTGACACAAAGGTTGGCGGTTGGTAACCACCGCTGTCATCAAAGCGGTGACAACGATCGTCAACAACGCCCAACCAGCACAGCCTGCACAGCTGTCCGTCGGGGCACAGAGCGAGGGATTCGACTTAAGTTAAAAACTCGTTGGTCAATTTGATATCAGCAACTATTTTTACTTTAATTAACTTCTGGTTCGAAAGCCATGCCCTTTGACACCGGGCACCATCTCTTTTGTCCGCATAAATATAGCGCAATATATAAATTTATAACACGAATAGGTATTACTAAAGACTACTTATCTGAAAGTTCTAAAGTTCTAAATTGTCCAGACAAAGACAGGTCAACGGTATGTGTATTACGATCTTTTCTATTTTGCGTCGTTATTGTTAAAATATCATTTATAATAACGACTTTTACAGTCAAAATACCATTATCGTTATGGGTTCTAAAGAAACTGATTAAAGGAACTCTATTCGTGCTCATGACAAATCGATCGCTTAGATACCTTTGAATAGGCAGGGTAATTTTGTAGAAATAAAGGAACATTTATGATGCCCAAGAATGATACATATATCATTGTTCACACATTTTTAAATTTTTTTCGGGAGTGACAAGTAAACTTAAAAGTCAGGTCATTTAAAAGATTTAAAAAAATACGAACGAAAATAATTTTATAATATCAAACAACATAACCGTTCAAAGCGGGAACAGGACTCCTACATCCTCGGTTCCGTATTAACCAATAAAAAACGTGAAGTTTGAATTTACACAGGTTAAAATTAAAGGTGTCTTCTGTATCACTTCTCATAAATTAAAGAAAAAATAAAATAGTATGGACACAAATAAATATTAACAATTTCGATTGTACATTGGTGAGCGCCCGGGAAGATTTGTGTTTGTAGTATGTACTAAACCGAACTACTGAATTGATTTTACAATTTTTTTCAGTACCCGAAAACTACACTATCTCTAAATGAAATAGGCTACTAACATTCGTCCCCGGCTTCATTCGCTTTTTGTACTACTAAACCGAATCTGAAAATTCTGTATCTCATAAAAAGCTATACTAGATCTATATAATACCAGGACACGCCAAGAGACACCAGCTGATTTTTATTGAGTTCTAAAATTTGATTATTTAAAACAAAGAATATGAACATTTCATATACAAATTTCCCTCTACATTTAATGAACAAAATTAAAATATTGTGGCTCATTGAAAATTAGATTTATAGGGACATTTTCGCACGTGATTTTGTACGATTTCAAATGACGATTAAAGTTGGACGAATCATTTGAAAGACTTCGAGTTGCGTTCAAAGACAAAAGCCCTTCTAAGGCGTCTGTTTGCCGCTGGTTCAACGAATTTAAGGGCGGGCGAGTAACTTTGGCAGACGAAGATAGAAGTGGCACATTTTGAGGACTGTTACAGAAAAAAAAACAAAAATGTAAGCAATGAAAAATTTTATTCATGAGAGTAAATAACATCCTGCATATCTTCGTACGTAGATAGCACTAAGATATTCAGCATATTATAGATTGGATCGGTAAATGTATAATTTCTAGACGGGTGTTTTTGCGTAAGCAGGATGGATTCTCGCTGGGTACCCCAAATCTAAAGCACGCTCAGACGCAAGTTCCGGTGCCGCGTCGCGACAGCGACGTATAAAGCAGGCTCGTCTCGGCGCATTTGCGATATCGTTACGGGCGGTGAATCATGGACTTATCAGTACGATCCGGAAACGAAGAATCAATGGGCCATGCCACATTTTTTTTGTAATATCTGAAATACCTGAGCTAAAATTTTTTTTGTGTTATATCAAAACCTACTGAGTTTTCCATATATAGTTTATGTTTCATTCCGATATTAGCGTTTGCCCACGGATTTACAACAATTGCAACTGCGACCGGTAGCGGAAACGGAATTGAAAGCGGTACGGGGATTAGAATCGACAGCGAAGTTGAATCATAATCGAGAATGAAATCGGTATGAAAATTAAGAAAGACGGGACTCGAAATCGCGTGTGGGAACGGAATTAAAATCAAGAACACGACTGAGATCAGAATTAGGAGCAGTACCGGGTTTGGAATTGACAACAAAATCGACAAATGGGTGGAAACGTAGACATATATGTATACACACGAATCACAATAAGTTTGTACATAATTACGGAGATTACAATACTGACCTCTGTGCACGGCGTCGAACCTGCCCTCGACTTTCGAGCGTAGCGCTTCCAAGTCGAACGGCGCCGCGAACCCGTGGTCCACCGAACGGCTCTTCGACCTGCAACATAACCGCGCCGTTCAATACGTTCAAGACGTCGAAACATACCTTAAATTTAAAAACTTAGTATATTAAACTTATTCATAACTATCATATTGTTACCAAGAGGTAAGTAATGATTGACAACAAATCAGAACTAAAACAATTCATATCGATATTACATCTCACGAGAATGGAAGGAAATTAAAAATCACCTGGCCTACATTCGAGTAGAGATTGCGACGCGGCGGCGGTATGGCTATCGGCGTGCGAGCCGTTACGAAATAGGAAGAGCCGCCGCGGTTTATTTTCATAAAAAAGCAGCGGTAAACAGCGCCGGGGTCGTCGGCCGCGCGACTGTCGCGGGCCGCGCTAATGCCCCAAATAACCGGGAGTTGCATATAAATAGACTGCGCCGATGCGGCGTGCGATTGTGAAACACGATTTGAGACGACAACTTGTATTATAAACTGCGCACGCGCGCGGAGCATGCATTCCTTTGCGACCACCGTCTCGTAAGAAGGGATACCTCATGCCGATTTACTTCTCCGATATGGCGAACCGCGTGACCCGGCGGGTTGACGCCCGGCCGAGGGTTCAGGGTTCGATATAATATCTTTCAAATGTAATACTCGATAACGAGTTGTTTGTCGTCCGATTGTCGGGTTAATTTTGCATATTTATTTCTCCATCGGTTCATGATCGCCTGGTACTCGTCACAGGCGCGCCATTTTCAGGAAACTTGCAAGGTTGTTCTGACGTATTAATTATAATATCGATGGCAATAAACTCTATCAAAAGTGGGATTGTACATTAGGCCTTAATTTGTTGTTTGACAGCAGCGATTTTATTCGCAACAATGCCTTCGGACCAATATTGACAGTCAAAAACAAAATTATGAAAATATTTAATCGCTCGTATTTTAATATTCAGATAATTTATAATACGATAGTCGTATCCATAAATAACAGTTTATGGCACCCAGTTTTATTACATATATTATACATTTATTCCATAAGCATTTTCTATCATGCACTTAATCTTACAACCAGAACAGAAAAATGGACATAGCAACATCTGTACAATACATATTTGATAGAAAACTCGAGTGCTTCGATCCAATAGATTATTTATAAGTAGGACAATTGTTATCTCTCACAAGGGTATCCAGTAAAGTTACACACCGCAGAATGGACTTCACTAAACAAACTGAAATTTTAATTATATACAGATTGTCCAATACCTCACATTCTAACTTTCAAGTATATAACGTTAGTTTTTAGATTTCTTCTTATCATTTTAATCAATTACTCCCGTAACAAAAAAATTGTGTTTTCTCTCAAACTTGTATCAAAAACCATCGATAATATAAAAGATCGTAAAAAACATTACATTTTTTATCAGTTAAGTAATTTTAGAATATCAAATTAACAAGGTTATGAAATTTTATTTTAATATAAATGTAATTCATTCATATTAAAAACCAAATACGTTAACAGGCCATATATGATTAAATATTTATATTCTAGACTTTTTATATTATGTACCATAACACTAGTAATCTGAGCGTAAATGGGTTTTTACCACACAGTTTTTTCTTTCCATCATTTAACCGTTAGTTCCCCGACATTAAAGTTCAACAAGGTCAACATTCCGTTAAGTACTCTCTGTTAATATTTATTAATTGAAACAAAAAATATGGCGATCACATGGTCTATCAGAATAATATGTTATAATTTTAAATGAAACTGAAAAAAATGCATTATTTTCATGATTTTATCAATAACTTTTTCGTAGTTTTAGAATCTAAAATTAAGTATTACTATTTTTACATTAATAATCAATCTAAGCATTTCTGTTTTTAAAAAAATAGAGGAGCAAGTATTTTCTTATTATTTCATTATGAAGTTTTAATCGACCTTTTCAAGATCATTAAAAATTATTCAAGCTTAGTACCGCGTTTAGACATTGAGGTATGTTGGGATGCCGCTTAATTCCCGACCTTTGTCCAAGCGAGCTAAATTCTTCGTGTGAACTTCTCTTATCGTGCGTGATTGGACATGTAAGTACACGTCGACATCAACAATTACGACTGTAATATCGCAAACACCCTGAACTGGACCAATATGGGAAACTTCTAATAATTTTCGTCTATCTCTGCACATGTTTATACCCACTTTTTCTGAGTATGAAACGCTTAAGTCATTCGGCGATTCTTCGATCATAAATATGTCGCCAGTGGTATGAAGATAAGTGATGCATGCGCCAATGAAGTCGCCGAATACCGTATTTTTTCCAATTTAATCCGGAATTCATCATGCTTATGTGCGTGACTATTTGTGATAATCCTCAAAACAACCTATTGTCATATGCAAAGGATTGCTATACCTCGTCTTTATATTCGTTGAAGCCATATAATACAGCTTTGATGTTATGTTCACGATATTCTTAGTACAAATTTGAACCATTTTTGTTGTCATCATTTGGCTTGATATCAGCAGATCAAGGGGCGATTTGCTCGTGCCAATCTCCCAAAGAAGAAATAGAGGAAGTTTCTGGTACGGCGTCAATATGACTCTACCAATTGACAAATAATAAAGCGAAGGCGATCTGATATTTCTGCACGTACACTATAACTTCGTAAACCTTTCTGCAATAACGGAGAGTTATTTCGATATATTTTAGCCACGTAGCGACAGCTATGGCGGAAGATTGCTTTCAAAATCCACTCTAAAATAACTTTATCTTAACTTCGGACTTTTCTGTTTTTAAATTTTGCGGATGTATTTAATGGTAGTTTATAACCTAAAAAACGGACTGTAGAGAACATTATAAGTATCACATCGTATGATATCACTAGGAGGTAAAATGTGATCGTTTTATGACATGTTTTCGTTGGCAATCAATTCCAGTGGACATAAGTTTGGTCGTAAAGTGTGCACAACATCAAATACATTAAAAATAAACCATAAGAAGGCGGGTGAAAAAATAAAACGTGACGCTTAGCACTATTGCCTCGAACATTTACATGATGTCTGTCGACGTAGAACTCTTTCAAAGGACCTTCAGCGATATAACATGTGACAAATATTAAACACACTACATTGTGACGCTGTGAACTAGACGATTTAATATTCTACTAAAAGCTACTCTTATAAAACATCACAAGATTACTTATTCAATATGTCTTTATTTAATCATAGAAACTGACGAAGAACACGAGCGTTGTTCTCCAATTAAAAATACTGTAGTTCTTAGTTCGATACATCGCAGCTAAGTACAGTCATATTTTAAGATCTATATCGAAAAGCTTTAGCCTGTCGACGTGAAACAGATACATGTTACGAACACGAATACATAGAGTCCTTTGAAAGAGCTGAAGTCCGAATTGAAATACTTAAAATAGAGTGCTTTTAAGAGTTACCTTCGCACGGGCAGATCGATGCTCTCGGCGCTGCGGGACAGCTGCTGGGAGGCGCGCCTAGACCTGCATGCAACACACACCACACGCTCTAGCGCTGCACTCAGGCCCGCATGCAACAAACGCTACTAACGCTCGCCCCCTCTCTACCAGATTGCTACTGAGAGTGGCAAATCGCGAGTTTGATTCAAACACGACGCAAATCATAGATCGAAAAACATTACGAAGTATATACGTTCGACTGGATCACAACGTCCAGAACTACTAGGTGCATTAAAACAACACGGCGGGAAATCTCTATTACGATTGAAGGAGTAACGAAACAATTTAAAAAATATATTGCTGATTAATTTGAAAACTTCTTTATCTATTAGAAATCACTGATGTTCAATGCTACTAGAATTTTTCTCAGTAAAATTTATTTCGGCTGCTTCGAAGAGCGAAATTTAATATATATTTTTTTTATTAATTTCATTTATTTGTTTATTATAATTATTATGTTGTATCACATAAACATTTTCAATATTTGTTTTTTTTATCTCAAAAAGGGCACCAAACGGGATACGTACATATTCGATAATAAAATTGTTAATAAAATTTGAAATAAAATTCTCTTCATATATTTTTTAATTTATATTTAAATGTGCAATATCGATACTATGGTGGTAGAGAAAGGGCGATTTCTAGCGAGGCCGTCGCATTGCAAATCGTGGTAAAATGAAACACCAAAAAAAAAACCAAAACAATGCAAACTGAAATATATAATCGTAAACATGAATACAGCTAAGTTTATGTAAATATTTCAAATTGATTACATGCATACAGTAACTAAAAAAGACTGAAATTTAATCGTTGACTTTTTTTTTACAATAATTAAAATAATACGCACGACCTTTCAGTGATTTTTAGTCAGATCTCATACAATCAAGTTAAAATTATAAAATAAATTAAGGAAAATATAATAAAATAAAGTAATGCACATATAATAAATTGTGTAGCGGGTGATCTTGTGAACTACTAAGCGCTTTTGACAGAAATTTATTTCTCATCTGCGGATAACATTTAATTAAAACCTTCAAAAATTTTTTATACTCAAATTTTATTTATACATAGAGACAATCGCTGTTTTACGCCGTTTATAGTTTTCACAAAACTATCGAATTTGTAGTTATTTGCTCATATGAAAACTAAGCGGGACTAAAGAAATAATAAAAAAGGGATGCATAAAAAGAAATTAAAATGACAAAGATCATTTATATAGGCCCTATACCTACTTAAAACTGCTGTAAAACGCAACCGAATTCACAAAGAGTATATAGCTATATAATTTGTAGAGGCGAATGTTGGCGCATATCGTCTACCATAGGATGAATAAATGGCGTAGGCTTGTGGCTGGGGTTTGAATGTGATATGTAAATCCGTGCTTTCGAAAGCAAAACCGACAAAACAGAGCCGAGTTCATTGGTTGGTAGGTATGACTGTGGGTAGTTATATTTTCTCATACAGAATTTAAGTTTTCTGCCGTGTGTAAAATTGGAGAGAAAAATTATAATAATACAATTAACATTTTTTTTTATTATGTACGACGTCCTTTATTCAGATTCGATGCCTTTACGCTCGGGTGTGATCATGGCATCGTCCATATAAGACCGTCCATGTATCGGCCGCAAGTATTCAATGGACACTAGACAATTGTGAACATTGGACCAATTAGATGCGCTCCTGTCGCAGTCGGTGAAATGATCAAAAATAGCAAGAGCGTCATTCGCGCAAACTGCCGACAGACGTACGTTCCGTCATAGTCTAAGATCCGGCATTAGAAAAATATACCCCCCTTGAGTTAATTCAATAAAATAATGTTTTAAAGGCAAATAACAATATTATAAATTTATGAGAACAATGTCTGTCACCCGACTCCTGCTCCTATTAACATTAATTACTTATTTTTTTTAAGTAGGCTGCAAATAATTTCACGGTAAATGCCAGTTATAAATATATTTAGAATTTTGTTAACTTTATATACGTATTAATATTTTGTAATTTACAGATGATGGAAATAAGTTCGGTTTATCTACCTGTTTACACCTGGTTGCAAGTAACTGTAGCTATCATAGAGGTCGCTACCTATTGTAACAAAGTATAAAACGGCAAATTCGAAAATTTTATGTTTGCGATGTACAATTAACACAAAAAAATAATAATAAATTAATGTTAATAGCGGCAGGACTAAGTTAGCTGTAATTGTTCTCATAAATTTATAATATTATCTGCCTTCAAAAGATTATTCGACTCATTTAACAGATGAGGGTCCATTTTTCTAATGCCGGATCTTGACTATCACCTTCGACGGGTGGCGGCGGGTACGGCGGCACGAAATATTAATTAATTCTCAATTCATTTGCATTCAATATAAAGTGTAGATCCATAACTTGCTTTTGTTCGACGCAAAACAATAAGAGAAGCATAAAAAAATGCTACGACGTTATTTATGCAAACGCGTCCAGTGCAAACAAATGCATCCGACAGCAGAACGCGCTAATTACATGCGACGGTTTCGCAATGTAATTGCCTTTAAATTGGTTCAAAGGGCATTGTTTTCTCCCGTCATTTGCTACGTATCCACAATCGTTTCTTCGGAGTTATGCCTTTAGTACAGCTCAAACACATTGCTATAAGTATAGCCCAATGGTTGTATTGCCATTGAATACACTTATACATGTATTATTTTAGTAAAATATACCGTATAACCAATAGAAGTGTCTCTACTAATCTCCTTCAATCGCAAAATTCGATATAAAATTATCCTCATAATGCATGTATTTAAATATATTATAATTAATAACACAGAAGAACGAACTAGACACTTTCATCTTTAGCAATCACTTCAACACACTGAATCCCCAGCTTCTGCCCACGATTTCACACGTGTGGATAAAGAATCTTGAAAGATGATTTGATCTTCATTAAGATCTCGACCCCATCCTGAATCTGGTATCATTACCAATTCCAATCTTAATCATATTGTCGAATACAATCCCTCTCCCTCTCCATCCCGCTTCTTTCCTTCGCCAATTAGGTTTTTGAAAAAAAATTTTTTTTTTGAAAAATGGAAAGATCATATATAAGTTTTATAACAAAACAATTTTAATTTTTTTTTTTCTGCAATAATTAAAACGCTATATCAAAATAAAATTAATTTTGAATCCAGTACCGAAGACGCGCCGACAACTCCCGAACAAATCCGAGTGCGTGTGACGTCATAATGTTAGTTGTCACTCGTAGTAGTATACGGAGATAATAAGTGTAGTTTTTGAGTTTTGATTTATTTTATTCTGTCATTGTTAAATACTCAAAATATATAAAATGTCAAATCTCAAAGTTACCGCTCTTGTTTTGTACCATTATGTACAAATACTACAAAGACAACTCGGAAAAAATGTTTTAAATGTTCCTCAAGACGAGAAACGTCGAAAAATGGTTTCAAGCAGTGCTCGAGATAATCCTAAAACAAATCGAACTTTTGTTGTGAAGATCACTTTGATGTAAGTATTTCATATTCATATTGCCATTAGTTACTTATAATAGCTGTAAACGCTGCACTGTTATGGAATTGCTATAACATTATGACGTCACAAGTATGGTGGCCAATCGTGGCGCGTTCACAGTCACGTGATTTTTTAAATTTTATCAATTTTAATCGCTTATAATTAATTGAAAAATTGTTTTTCGTTTTTCTAATAACATATCAATAAAATTAATAATTAAGTTTTAAAATACATAAAAAAAAATAAATATATTTCTTTTTTCAAATTCCCAATTGAGGCCAACAAATTGACATTACATAAATATTTATGTATTTTCTTTTACACTAATATATGTACGTACGTATGTAGCAGTAGCGAAGAATATTTAAAAAAAATCATAAAAATTCTGATAAATACTAATTCCTATTTCCTTAAAAAAATAACTGAATCGATGAATCGTTATACAATTCGCGTGCTACTCCACAATTCTAGAGATATACAACTATGTAAATGTTTTTCAATTTGGAGTTTTTCATGGAAATAACAAACAAGGACAATACATTTCATTTAACCTAACCTAACCAAATATATATTCCATAAGATGATTAAAAAAACTCGTCTCTATATTTAAAGAGCTCGCCTAGACGTGACAATAGATTTTAATTTATTATTACGTCTAAGCGAGCACGACTAAGTAAGTAATATGTTTGTTAATTTCAAAATTTATTTTGTGAAAAGAGGTTTATGTTTACCGTGAATATTCACTGTTGAACGGCAAATTATTTGTGGAAGCGCGACATTGCAATAAAAAAAAACACGAAAAATTTACCTTCAAATACACTGTTCTAACTGTACGGAAATGATTCAATTCAAATGTTAATCACCTATAAGGTGATGCCAGTGATGATGATGATGTCATAACTAAAAATAAACAACTCCCTTAAACTGGTGTTTAGTGCTAAAGGAGCAGGCATAAAATGTAAAATGAAGCAACCAAATTCACGAGTCAATAACTTTGCCGGCAAAACAAAATAATAAGCGATGCTATTCAAAACAGACTGTCCTCGTGTCGTAAAAAATACCGGCTTAATTCTCCTTAACGGGCGACACACATCAAACGTCAGAAAGCTATATGGGATATTGAAAGGAGTGTCAAGCTTTAAAGTAACAGTATGACGGTAAGCCGAGGTCACCCTGCCTTATGGCTTATTACACAAAAATAGAAAATAGACAGTTCTTATAAGAGCAGACCGAAAATTTGCCCTAAGGTGAAGACAAAGCGCGTTTTGTTTACGTTCGTAGTCGTGATATTGTTCCCACCCCAATTTATTTGTTTTACGCTAAATAGGTGGGCTACATGCCTTAAAAATACTTTTCAAATTAAAATTTAAAAAAATAAACAACAGTTCTTCAAAAATTTCTTCTTATTTTTAAAAATTTTCACCATTTCTCCAAAAACTAACCTCATATTTATATTGTCTCAATTTATTTTACACCTTATGTAAAATAGATATAATTTTCGGAAGCTTTGCAAGATTCGAGCTGTTCTTGTAGTTCAGTAAGCTATATATTAATAGATCAAGACAAAACATTTCAATGTTTTTTTTCTCACCTGTTTGTCAACCGGTTTTATTTAGTAGCTATTTGTGATATGCAAAAGTTTTAGTATTTTTTTTGGTAACAGTTAGTTGTTTTTTTCTCCACCATCGAGTCGAAGCCCTTATTTAGAAATCTGTATTCGTCATACTTCACGCCCCTCACGTCTATATTTACAGTCATTGTACAACACACACAGTTTTTAGCATTTAGAATTCATTATATACGTTACATATGCATTTTTAAACATTATTATATATACTTTAGCTGTGAGCGTGCACAGATATGTTATTAGCGTATGTTTTTTTCCCAACTTTTACTAACATTTTTATATATCACACGTATTACAAGTAATTAAGGCAAAAACACACACATTAATGACGCATTTGGTACAAGTTCGTAGCTAATGTATTAAAACAAGATTCAGAAAACTATATGCAACAGTTATAGAAATATGACAAAAGAATTTGATTAACGCTCCAACTTAAAAAAAAATGACTTATAGTCGAATTTCGACGCCTGGGCGACTACCTACTAGTTTTATTAAAAAAAAAATTGGTTGCCTGTAAAGTCGGTATACGGGCGAAAGTTTTACGTGACAACGACTTTGAGTGGTAAAATCATTTTAATGTGAATATTCATTCGTATAGTAGGAAGAAGGATGAAATAATAGTAACAATTTAAAACATTTATTTATACAAAGAATTATATTTAAAACATTAATTTATACAAAGAATCTCGCACTGAATTTCATATTAACAAAATTTTATTTTTACCTTTACACATACATACGTATTTATATACAAATATACATACAATAACTTGCAATACATTTGCGTACAATGAAACAGCGTTTACTACAACTTAACTTGTTCCTATCTGAGTGGAAGGGACGCGTGCCTTTCACTTTTTATGTCTGTCTCTCTCGCTCTTAGGCGGGCTAACCATGCCCGAGTGGAAGGGACGCGTGCCTCTCACTCGCTCTCATTGTGAGCGCATAACGTGAGCGGAGCGTAACGCAGTTTCTTGAAGTGTCACCCGGCAAACCAATTTATAAGACGTTGTCACGTCAAAAACAATCGTCCAGTAGCATTTCAATTTTTTTGGACTTCTTTTGATACGTTATGAAAAAATGATGAAAGTTTATTTTTATCGGGGTGACACGAAAACTACAGTATGAAGTTGCTTGCAAGCGGTTTACCAAGCAACTTCAAACCACTAATAACTGATGTTGGCAAATCAAAATATGAACGATACTACCAATATCATGATTCCGAATACTGACATAACCGTAAGACAGATGGAATTAGCAAGTTCAACTGTGACATCCGTCGATGAGTTTTGTGTGACTGAATGCAAAATGGAAGATGGCAAGAAAATGACGTTAACATATTCCAATTTTTCACTTAATAATTGTTATAATATCAAATAAAAAGATAAAATTAATATTACACTTTGTACAAGTAACTAAATATTATTTTATTTATTTTCGAATTTAAATTAAACTTGATCAATCGTATTGACTATCCCAATCTAGTCCTTTTAATATTTTATTGTAATTAATTATTTTCATGCAATTAGAAACAATTTTTTACGCTGAAAAAGTATAATTTCTCCCAGTACATGCACCGTTTTTTTTTTTTTAATTATAACAGAATAATGCGCGATACCAGGTAATCAATGTCTATAGAAATTGCCGTTATAATATAAAAGTTGTAAAATAAAACAAAACAATAAATGAGTTCTAAAACTAATTGTCAAGAGACAGAAAAAGGTTTTTTTTCTGAATTTATTTTTATTTTGAACACAGTTAGAGGTTGGTAATTTTTATTATAAAAGTTAATAAGACATATTCCATGACAATATTTATTTAAAGTACGTAGTTTGCTATTGATATGCAATTAAATCAAATAGAGACAGAGTAAAATAAAATTTTCGAACTTTGTTAAAAAAAATTGAGACAGATCTTATTTTATCATTGTTTTGCCGATAATACATATAACTTTAGATTCTAGTCTTTGAATTTCACGAATTCTTAAGATATGTAAGAATTCGTGAAACATAAGATATATAAGTTAAAAATAAAACATCTATAAATCAGCAATGGAAGAAACGCGCACGAGTATAAAATGTATTTCCTATTATTATATAAATATTTATTCAACTTTTGTTAACGCTCGATTTCACTGCTCATCTAATTTGCGTACCGCAGATAATATACATATATGGAAGTCGATTCTTTTAGGAGTAAACTCCAAAAATAGTGTACAAATAGACATTTTTACGATTGACTACAGAATTCTTAATTCGAAGGCGTTCAAATACATCGCAAAATATTACTGCAAAAGACGAGCTCGTGGTAATTAACTAGTAGGAAATTCATGTCGTCGAAAGAGAAAAGCAAAATAAATATGCCGACCCTCGCCATGTCTCTAACTAACGACTTAAATGGAAAGCCGCCCCGCTAGGGGCATCCGCACAAATGTCAAGGCGAGGTCGAGCCGTGTGCCCGCTGCAATCGAATACGTGTAATTGCGAACGCGGGACGTCGGCCGCAGACGCTACGACTCCGGCGCACGTGGCCGTGTGCGATATACAATACGAACAAAAAAGCAAGAAGCGTCCGGAAACGAACGACCGACGATAAATCGAGCCGCGCGAGCGACCCGAACTCGAGCCCAGCCCCCCGTGACGCCATCGAGTTTTGCTGTCGTGTCGAATCGCCCACGACAGCGCCGACACCCGACCGGAATGAAAATCTGTCGGCGGCGGTGGTCGGTCCTGGTTATTTTGGCAAGTTTTCAACGTTTCGACGTTTAGTTTATTAATGTTTTAGATTAGTTTAGAATTCAATTCATTTACATTACATTATAATATTTACTATAAACACATCAAAACGGACTATTGGAGAATGAAACAAAAATAACACAAGAATCATATCATTGGATAGTTTTAAAAAATTACTTCAATAAGCTTTTTGTTCTTCCATTTTCCAATTAACTTACAATTTTCAAATTGAACTCTATTAAAATTAAGTGGGATTTTATCCTATACCTTTGCGATTTAATGACCCCGCACTAGTTAATGAGTTTGGCGGAGACAGTTCGATATTGGTCCGAAACGTGTTGAGCATCAGCATAAAAACTTAATCCCTCGCGACGTGTTCCACTCTACGGAACCCATTCAGCTTAATGGCGGTCGTTGCGCGGCGAGGGACGGCGTCCTTGACACTGGGCGCGGGCGGCGCGCGGCGCGCGGGGCGGGCGCGCGCAGCCGTGGGCGGCGGCGGCGCCGGCCACGGGGAAAGGGGAGCACCGCCACCCCCTTCTGCTCTGGCCGGTATACCTCAATCGCGGCAACAAAACGACCGATTCGCGGCGACTACAATTTATTTGGAATCTTTTCGAAATCCTCCTCGAACCGTTGACACATTAATTTAAAGCGTATAAATAAACGTAAAGTATACAAATTTGTTGCTGTAGAGCTAAAATACTTTCTCCGTAGCATATCATAGTTTTGATACAAATAAACACACGTTTATCGTTTTTGTAGATACTATAATATTTTATTACAAGCTTTTTGCCGACAACTACGCCGGCATGAATAAAGATTTTGAACTTCATTCCAAATTAGAGTCCAAACGTCTTATTGCCAAATCCGACGTTGATCTAATTCTCGATTTTAATGTCTCTCCCTTTTTCTCGCGTTCTACTCATTCTCCTGTTCGCCGCGCTTGTCCCTCTCGGTGCCACTATCAATCTTCTTCTCCCGCTCATTCCAAATCCCCCCCTCTCGGCCCTGTCACATTCACGGCCTATTACCCCTTCTCCTCTTCCAAATTCATCGAAATCCGTTCAAGGTTTTATCTGTAAAAAAGTAGCAGGCAGGTATACCGAGTTACGTTCGCGTTTATAATAATGTATATTGTTGTTGAACAGACTTGTGACAAAGTTATTCGAGCACCGCGTCTCCATTGTCGAGTTCAAGGTTGGCTAAATTGTATCTTTGGCAAACCGATGAATTAAAATGTTATAAACGGTGATGTGTTATAGTTCTATAATAAAATAATTCTTAGTGAAGAAAAATGAATAAACCGAAATACTCGTCGGGCCGCTTAGGTCTGTCTGACATCTGTCTATTCATCTGCCCCGTTTCTCGAAAACAGTATAACATCGAGAAGTTAAATTTTAGAGAAGTTTGTTAGTAACTACGAAAAAACAAGATAAAATTGAATAATGACAAAAACGGAACCCTTATAGTTTCTTCATGTCCATCCGTCCATCCGTATGTCACAAGCGTTTTATTCAAAAACTAAAACGTATATTTATGAAATTTAGAGTATGTAAGTGCTTTGTATGAAACCCTACCTAGTTTGGTGGTTAAATAACAAAAGTAAATATTTTTAGGGGGGCACACCACACATGTAACAGAAGCTGAAAAAAAATTTTTTCAGCAAACATCAACGAGTGGTACATACTTTGACAGTTCTTTTCAAAGCACTTAAAGGTATTTGATTTTAAGCAATTTTTCTGGTAATGTGAATAATCTCGGAAGTAATCGCTCCGAAAGTTGTAGAAATTGTGTCTCCTCCCCTCTATTTTCTAAACAGCATTTCCAAGAAATATGATAAATATAACGAACGTAACTTAATGAATATTTTCAACGAAAATTATTTGGATATGGTCAAATATACTGTTTTTGAGTTATTGCCGAAAAACTGCGCTTCTCAACAAAAGGACGTAAGTGTCATGAAGATACGCTCTTTTGCTGATTCACTTTAGTTTATATTAGTTTAATAGAATAGTCAACATACCTACTTCTTTTTCTAGTTATAGGCGACTAAAGTGCTTATAACTATTCTGTGCAGAAAACATGGAAAAAGTGTAACGACCTACTTTTTTCATTTGTAGTTCATTTTTTTGTAATAAAGGCTTTGGAATCCTATAATGAGCATAGTCCGACATGCTGTTGGCCAGTTTTTTTTTAAGGAACACCAAAACGGTTGTCTAAAATAATTATCATATTTTAAAAGTTTATGGTATGGAATACCAAAGAAAAAAGATTCCTAAACGTCGGTACCGCTGTATAAAATGAACAAGTTGCTTAACATAATTTTTTTTAATGTTGGAAATAGTTGCTTTCTTAAACTATTTCCTAATAAACTATCGATTACATAGCTTGTACATTATAATTAGTAACAGATTACCGATTATTACTAATTTAGTTAACGTTATTTTAAAAAACAGTTTTAAATATCATATCTATGGTTCATTGTATACTTTTTGAATAATGTAACAGAAATTTTACAACATCAAATGCATTAAAACGAGTCAGATCTATTTTTTTTTATTAATCCACAAATAATATGTAGTGCAGAAGACCAATCGTACAAATTTGAATATCAGAATTGTTCTTCCAGAAGAAATAAAGGTTAAATTATAATTTTTTTAATTCATAATTATTAATAGAGATTATAGCCTAGCAGCAGGTCGCCGAGCGCCGCGCGCCCTATTTCATGGCATCTTCCATCGACGGTATCTTTGTTTTCGTCCGGGTTATTTACTTATTCTCGAAAACAATTACCGTAGGTACAGTCGAGACGACCTTCAGATTAGATTCGAAGCGGCGACTAGCTAACACGTCAAAGTCAAGCAGACGCGGGCCTTTTGTGGCTTCGGTAAACAGGTGAATTGTGTTTTGTATCAATCAAGATAACTGTCGTCGGGCGTCTGGGGCAGCCGCCGGCCGCCGCGCCACCGCCGCCAAGGCACTCGTGATACGTGAACTCATTAGAACCTCGTCCGGTGCAAGTCCACTCGTCTAGGATAACAAAACTCACAAAAGAGTGCCACGATACGGTCATGATTATATATACCTCATTGCTAACAAGTGAACAACTCTAGTAAATGTATAAATTGGTATTTCGGGAACGGCTTCGATGGTAATTTTGTATTTTGATAAAGTTTTATTTTTCAAGTTTACGTTTGTAGGTGTCGTCACGAGAAGAACTTCAGAAAGATTTTTCTAAATGTTTTTGGAAAAAACGCGATCCTTTACAATAGTATCCTTCTCGTATAATTTTGAGGTAATTGCATTGTTGCTACGCTATTCGATGTAAAGGCGAAATACCAGAGGGCTTAACGGAACGTCTCAACAACAGATGGCACTACACGACGTGCGTTAGGCAAATGGTACTTGCATGAATTATTAACATGAGGACAGGTAGCAGATAAATTTTGCACATTACGTAGTATATGTATATGATGTATCTAAACATTTATTGTTACAAATGGATGTAAGCAACTTTTCCCATAGGACGTTATCATATTCGTACGGCAAACTCGAAAGACTCTGAGCAAAGCTAAGTTGCTCAGGTTTTTATTCAAACTCGTATAACAGTTATGGATACGGGGTTGCCGTATTAACGCTTGTCAATAGACTAAGTTTATATTTATAAGTAAAACTTGAGTCTACTTGAAAAAAGCGTATCAACATAACAGTTCAAAACGCGGTGTTGATGACTATAATATTGATCGAGTCTCACACATAGATAAGTTATTTTAATGAATAAATTATACATGTTCACGCTGTACGCAAATTATAAGTGTTACCGATCCGTATCGGAACTAGTTTGCGACACGACATGCAAAGTATCGTAGATATTTGTTGTTTTCTCTTTAGCCGGCTGGGAAGGTCTCCAAAACTGGTATGAAATATTATTACATAAAATTGCACGAACGTAGTAGTCCGTTTCTATAATAACGTAGAAGTTTGTACACAAAATAAAAAAAAAAAACTACAGTCTTAATAATATAAAAACCAATTCATATACTGTTATTTTTTGTCTGATAATTTATCACGCAAAAAATTCACCTACAACTATTCGGTAAAAAACACTTTTTATTGTATTTTCTGTCTTCACTCATTGTAAGCACACGCCCAATAATGTCTCAATATAAATATTTTTAATGTATCGATCACAAACGAGATGCTTTAGTGAAATATCTTTTACGGTACACTTTTATGAAATATAAACACAGAAAACAATATGGACTTGACGGTGTGTCACTGATCTTTCGAAATCGTTCTCATTTGTCCTCCACTAAAATTAAATTTCAATACCAAAGTTCAACCTTTTTAACGATACATTTTTATCGTGTTTTTCATATTATGCTTGGAGATAGTGGCATTGAAATTCCTATAAAATAATGTTTTGACCTGTTTCTTACATCATAATATGTATTTCAAACAAACATATTTGGCAATAAATATATCTTGAATAAGCGAGTAACTCTAAAGGTGAAGTTGTTAGGCACATTGCTTTTAATTCTACTATTTCACATACGGATTTCATAGAGTAGAGAATCAAACTTTATACACATATTTTTCTTGACGTACGATATGAGGATTAGCGATGTAATCATAGACTTAATTGCAATGCCAGCTTGTGAAGTTACTCGTGCTACTGAGGTAAAAGTTGCGGTTTAACCGCTGCCGGGCATCGGGGGGGCGGGCGTCGGGGTCGATGAATTAATGCAAGCGATGAAATGTAGTGAAATAAATAATAATGTTAAGTTAATTATCCTGTTTAGGAGCTAAAACCTATCGTGACTGGATATTTGGAAAATGATCCTAAAAGTTGTGTTGTACGCCATTAATATATAATTTATTTATTTAGAATGCATGGATTTTTAAAGGTCATTCCATATAATGGTATGTATATGTGACGAAAGTTATAGTGTTTATTGTTAGAAAAATGATTAGCGCGTTTCAGAATAGGCCCAGAAAATTTCATCGTTTCGAGGCACCAGAGACAGAAGAGGTTTCGAATTATAACTGAAATAAGAATTATGAAAGCCGCCTTTGTGTTTTTCGGGATTTTTTAAGACTGCAGAGAATATCGGATATTGCACATTTATGAAATTTTTCTAATCCCGATTAAAAGAGCTGCACAATTAAAGGCTACATAAAGAGTGTGCCTCGCGCTGTTTGTGTTTTAGCATTAGGTATCTAGTTTCTCAACGATAAGGCAAGAAGTTTGAATCTTAGATTTTATAGATAATGAGTTTACACATAAGCAATAATTATAAACGTAAAAATTACGTACCTAAAAGTTATCACCGAGATATCGATTTTTTAAAAACCTTTTTACAAATATTGAATTAGCATTTGCAACTAAAAATATGCACATCATAGCGCATATTCCACATATAAACAATAGACATATAATAACGAAATCTATATCTGAAATAGTTACCGAGTTCCGACACGCCGAGCGCGACGCGGCGCTGGGAATACGCAATACGACAATATGCAAATATAAGAGCCGCAATGTATTGCATACGATTCGTGATGTATAAGTCGTGTTATATGACCTTCGAAGGATTAATAACGAGGATATACGTATGACAATAAATTTATGTTTACACGTTTCGTATGTTGAAATAGAAAACATATGTATACATACATTAACGTCCGCAAAGGAGTCGACCTTTATTTAGGTATACGTAGAATGCACGCGCCCGTCCGGCGTCGACCCTAATGACTACAGCGACCTTCCGATGCAGCTCGAAGCAGAAATAGAAACTGCGCGACGCATACGGCGGGCGATCAATCGATGCGTGTGCGACATGCGACAGCGTTGCCGGCATCAAACTTTTACTGTCCTCGATTGATAATACAGCGGACAAATTTATCGACCTCTATGTCTAATCGTACATGAGAACTCTACGTGCATAGATATTTCTCGTATATTTACAAGAGAAATAAGCAAACACTACAAATCTGCTCTTGGAACGATTTTTTATATACTTCTACTGCTTCATTGATATTTATCATTGATTCCAAACAGAGCCGTTGTTCGTGTTTCAAAAATGCCACCGATTGGACCTACGTACGTTTTTCTAGGGTGCCCTTGTTGGCTTTCGTATCACATACTTTTGCCGTATAGAAAATATTGTAAATTATAGAAGTAGAAAATAGATTGACTCGAGAAACCTTATGTATTTGATTTCATCTTCATTCACCATTTCCAGATGTTTCCAAAATTAAGTATTACTACAACAACAATAGTATAAATCCACATCTGAACTACGTTCATTAGCAGATAAATATGTATTTATAGCTGAGAGGGCAGATCTCGTTTGCGTGTGTATGCTGTAATTTGTAGAAGAATTTGAACAATACAAGTAGCTTGAGGTAATTTTATGAAACTCGATAATTCCTAAAAATTTATGCTAAAAGCATAAAAGATCGTAATAGTCAAAAACTCAATTCCTAATTTTAAGATGTAAGTCAGGCGTAACAGCTATTTTAACGATAAGAAATACTTTGTTTAAAGCTCATAACCTTGGATGACATATTTGAAGGTAAAACTCAGAAGATATATAATTTTTAAAGCACAGCTTTGTAATTACAATATTAAGCTCGATCGTTAAATGTACGTTGTCAAAATAATACTGTGATAAATCGTATCGTTACGAGATTTTGTAAGATTGGATACAAGCCCATAAATATTTGTCGTATTTGTCTAATATGCTATATTTCAAATTATAATTTATCTATTTTATGGAAACCAGAATTATATCTAATAAGTCAATAACGTAATAATATAAAATGAACATTATCGTCTACCAAAAGAAACGTCCACCCGCAACACACTTATGGAATGATTTGTATATGGATTTCAAACAAGTTGAGGTCCTTATTTGATACGTCCTTGAACAATTATTATTATTATAATTATTAAAATTATTAACTTTTTAATACTTATGTGTGTATATAATTAGGTATAATCTGTCTGACTGTTTCATCCAAGAGGAATTTTGAACATCCACCTAGTAACTACGAACAAAATTCTTCACTGTCAAATTGAAAACTCTTACATTACATTGAACTCTTATAAGACAAAAACTTTATTAGTAACATATTATTGCTGCTGCCGGCAGAGCTATGAATAGATGATATATGTATTAACTACGTCGAATCGATTATCGGAAAACAGCATAAATCTAATATTCAATTGAATCCGTCAAATGTTCAGCTCGGTTGAACTGGCATCTGTCCACGTCTAAGATGTGTCAAAACGTCACATCGTCGAAGGGGGGTCGGAAACGAGACTCGTTCCGACAACCGGCTGTCATCGGTGCCTCGAGCCTTGCATTAAAGCTGATGCTTGTGAGTACCTATTGACGATGCCGACGCTTTAGTAACAGCACACCATCAGCCGTACAACAATAAAACAGTTTTAGTCAGACTGAACATAAACAATTTTTTATAATACAAACAAAAATAGAACAAATTTTTTTAATCAAAAAGATCTGAAAAATGCTTTTTTTGTAAGGGGCTCGACAGAATTTCATAACGAAAGAACCTACAATAAAATAACCGCACAGAGACATACATATAAGTGTTATTGTGGCCAAGTTCACTCGAAAAAAGTTATGACGATGATCCACCTCGAGTACATGTTACGTGTTTAACGTCCGGCGTTATTAGGTTACCGGAGTGGTGAAAAACCTTTGTTTGAAGACATTTACGGCTCTGAGCTTAAAGGTATTTCCTAAACGGCCGTTTGACGTCACACTTTATGATATGAGAGAGAGACGTGCCTACTCTTCGACGCCACGCCACAAAGAGATATGGGCGTTTAATGAGGTTACACGTTCGTGGCAACATTTTGAAATGAAATTATATTTTTTATACGTCATAAGAAGGAATATTACAAATTCCAGAAGATACGTTCCGTTTCGACAATACCTTTTACCGCGAGAATGTGTCGACAAGTATTTTCGAGAAATACAATATTTTATTGTATTTTCTCCGGGAGTTTTTCGCGGAATATAATAAAGGGTTTCTCTTAACACGACAACGAATAGACGCCGTGAGCCCATATCAAAGGCCAGATAAGTGAAATTCCATTCTGGTTCCGCGACCACGGCCACGATACATCTGTTGGCAAATCGAATCTTTTACGTGTCGACGAGGCGTTATTTCGTCATAGCTTAAATTAAAAGAAAAGGTCTAACCATAAAGGAAGGAAAAAAATTGCGCGGTGTCCAGTTTTCCTTCCTCCGCGTGTGTGTAAATATCTTGTAAATAATACCAATGATGCAAAATTATGGAAAGTACGTAAATAATTTATAGATATCATGTTTAATACGACGCTACAAAAAAAATCTGTTTCTCGAGAAACAAACAGAAAAATCATTTGATTGTAATATATCAAAAAAAATAATAATACAATTTATGTCTAGTTGGGCCCCAGTACGCGTCGATGATGCACTGATACACTTAGGAGCAGGTCCTTTACTTTAATAAGACCGACGCGGCGTAGAATGTGCGATGCGTTTGCACATAATTTTGTAACTATCACCAATCGTTAGTCACCTAAAGTCAACTAAACAAAAATATTTTGACGTAACTGGTGCAATAGAATTAAATGAACATAATGGTGAAATTATATTTTAAATTGAAATTTTTAGTAGACAATTTCTTAAAAGGGACAGATGTGTTTGTATTGGTCGATCAATAAATTCGGATCTTCAAGACAACATACAAGAGAAATTGTATCAAGTCGTTAATGCCTATAAAAAAAATAAGGGACATGATTTAATTTCAATAAAGGTTTTTTTCGAATTCTCATTCATATAGACTACTTTACAGCGAAAAAATGTTTCATAAGCTGAAAATTCTGTAATCCAAACAATAAAAATCCATGCAAGTTTCTATTCTTACATCGCCATGACATAACGATACAAGTATGTGAACATTTTATTCTGGTCTGAGGCGGGCGGGCGCGGCGCGCGGCGGGCGGGGGATTCATCAGCGGCGGCGGCTAATTGCGCCGTACGATTAATTACCTGGGCCGAGTCCGCCGGCGAGCGCAATTGGCCCGATAGGGAGGAAATGGACGTCCGCGAGTGCGAGCGCGCGTGCACCATCGACGAGCCACGTCCGTTCGCCGATAAAAACGTCTCTCTTGGGTAGAACTAATGCACGATCCGAACGCAAGACGCATAAGACGAGGGAGATAAGGCACGGGAGTAGATACGGTGCGTTCCGTGGTCATCAGCATACCTACGTAAGTACGTGGCCGTCCGTCGTCCGCATGCGTTTGCACCGTTGGGAAGGTTTTAAACACCACACTGCAGTGTGTGTGGGTAAAATATGGTGTTGATTGCTTTTATGGATTTAGGTAAGTAGTCCCTACACCACCCCTCACCAGAGACGTCTCTACAGGCGATAGTAATTAGGAAATCTGACTTGTATACCTACACGGGTAGTTTTGATAATTTGCGGCGGTGTTAGAGGTTCCTTTACTGTAGGTCGTTTAATTGGTGGAGAATCAGCCAGTATATAGGTCGGTTTAAGGCGATCTATTGATACAGTGACTTCTTTATTTTTCATAATTTTAAAGTTTAAAAATTATTTATAACGTAATTTTAAACATAATTTTTAAAATTTTTTCATTGCGTTGAATCACTTTATGAGGTCCCGAGTATGCGGGCTGTGATGCACCTCTCTGTCTGTTTTCTCGCAGGAACATATGGGTAGAGGAAATGAGGTCTTTATAGACGAAAATTTTGTTTTTGTTATGTCGCGAAGCTGGGATAGGTTGTAAGTTTTCAGCGAATACACGAATTATTGAGGAAAAGTCAGTGATTTCGGTTGTATTGTTTACATACCTTTTGAATAATTCGCTTGGGAGTTGTAAGGGCTCGCTACATAGAAGTTCGGAGGAGGAAGCTTTCAAATCCTCCTTCAAAGCCGATATGATATCGAATAGTACAAGTAGCAAAGATTCAGTCCAATCAGCATCTGTGTGACACGCAATAGCAGCTTCTAGTTGACGGTTACATCGTTCAATCAAGCTGTTTCAGGCAGAGTGATAATCCGTGCTTCGTCGGTGTTTGAATCCTATTATTCTAGATAAATATTGGAATAAGAAGGATTCAAACTGGGCTCCGCAGTCTGAGACTATATCTTCTGGGCAACAGAAACGTGCTATCCAGCCGGATAATAATGCCTTAGCAACTGTTTCAGCCGTCATATTCATAATTGGAATTATTTCCGGCCATCTTGTAAATCTATCGATCGCTGTTAAGCAATAAAGATAGCATTGCAATGGAGGCAATGGGCTAATTAGATCAATGTGGATCTGAGTAAATCTCGCGCAAGGTAAATTAAACGTGCTTAGAGGTGCGGATACATGACGATTTATCTTCGCTCTTTGACATGCCAAACATGATCGCGATCAAAGTACGAAATCTTTCCGGGTTCCTGGCTAAACGTATCGTTCTGCTACTAATTTGGCAGTTGCTTTTGCACCAGAATGGTTTAAAGAGTGCATGACTTGGAAAATTTGTTTTCGGAGCGATTTAGTCACAAACGGTCTTTGGCACTGGCATCTTTACATCGCAGTAAAGTAGGATATCGCTACCGTACAATGTAATTTTCTTAAAGAGAATTGAAGTTGTGTCATTTAAAAGTTTTGACAGGTCTTGGTCTGAGGCTTGTGATTGAGCCAATACTTAATAATCGACTGGTTTTTGCAGTTCTTTGACGCGGGACAATGTGTCAGCGACAATATTGTTTTTATCGGATATGTAACAAATGTCCGTCGTGAACTGTGAAATCAGGACAAGATGTCTGAATTGGCGAGGTGAGCAATTGTTCCTTCGCACGTGGAAGGCATAGCACAATGGGTTGTGGTCGGTACACACAGTGAAGTGTCTAGCTTCCAACATGTGAGGGAAGTACTTAATACATTCGTATATGGCCAGCAACTCACAATCGTATGGTGAGTATTTCAGTCGCGAAGGGCTAGGTTTCTGCGAGAATAATGCTAGGGGTTGCCACTCCTCGTTCTGGTATTGTTGCAAGACAGCTCCCAAGGTGACATCGGATGCATCCGTGGTGAGTGCAAGCTTGGCTTCGCAGTTTGGATGTGCTAGCAATGCGGCATTGCTGAGATCTTCTTTGCACTGCTTGAAAGCCTTGAGTGACTTGCCGTTGAAGTCGACCTGGTGAAAAGCTTTCACCGAAACTGTCAAAAGGGTGTTAAGCGAAGCTTGAGTTTGTGCTGCATCTGGTAAGAATCGTCTGTAGAAATTCACCATGCCTAAGAATTTCCTGAGCTTTTTGATTGTCTTGGTTCCGGAAAGTCTCTAATGGCCTTAATCTTTGATTCTGTGGGTTTTTATACCTGATGCTGAAATGTGATAGCCCAAGAATGTGATTTCAGATACACCGAAAACACATTTTGAAGTGTTCACCAGGATGCCATATTCCTTTATTCTTTCGATAAGTTGGTGAAGATGTTCTTCATGTTGACCCTTGTCCTTTTAGTAAACTAGAAAATCGTTGATGTAAGCATAGCAGAAGCTCAGTCCCTGTGTCATTTCATCGAGGAATCTTTGGAATGTTTGGCCCGCATTTCGTAGATCAAAGGTCATCTTTGATTGATCCTGGCAATAGGTAATACGATATCTTGCACACGATCGGCGAGATCTGCTAGTGCTTCCAAGGGACTGTGGGGTAGCGATGCGAGAAGTGTCTGAATGTGACTCGGTAGGCAACTGCTCTATATGGTACGAAGAAAATTCTCAGATACACCAGAACCAGTGACGCTCTGAAGGTGTCTCAGAAATTGTGAGGGTTTTCTGTCTCTGAATTCTTTGTGCATTAAAAGTTGATGCACTTTTTTCTCTTTAGAAGCTGATAGGCGCTTAATTATTTATGTTTTGAGCTTGTCATACCTATTTGTATCCGGTGGGGACACGATATCTTTGACCTATTGTCGTCATATAATATTTTCAGCTGAGTCACCAGTGTAGGTGTGATTACGGTATTCGTGGGATACAATTTCGGACTAAATTTTAACCACTTACAGTTTTTCTTGATGTTTATTTTACAATCCTTGAACACACACTGCACACCGACGATATTAAGTGAAGGGTTGGAAGACATAGTTCCGTTATTGTACACAAAATTAATTATTAAATTACAGGTTAGTTCACTTCTTGTTGACGCGGTTAGGAAATTATACAATAAAACTATGAAATAAAAAACTAACCGCACTCTGACGAGAGATACCGTAAAACGCCTCTTTCGCGATCATGTTATCTACATACTACCCTCGCCAGCCGGGTCCCGACCCGACCGGGTGGTGGCGGCGCGCGTTTCCTTAGCCGTATGCCGGCACGACATTCATCTCGTGTATGTACATATACGTAAATGTATGAATATGATTACGACGTGAATTTATGTGATTTGAATGTATTTTCTGCGTATGTGAAAAATTGAATATTTATTATTTTATATGGTGTGCGAGTACTTTTATGAATTTAGCTGAGTAGTCCCTACATCACTGCTGAGGCGTGCTGTCTTTAATTACGGATCGAAGGGCTCGATGTCTAAACCTTCGCAGCTGGTCCTTGTCTGCCGTCCCTGCTAATGAGGATAATCAGTGACGCACTTACAACGACCGGGGTCGCCAGCTTAACCTGCCATCCGCGCCACGGAACGAATGCGAAGTTAAAGTCATCGGTTAATTCGCTCGTAGTTACGATCGAAATCGTAACTTGACCGGATCGGAAGCCCACGCTCTTAACCACTTTTACCATCACAGCTCGCCCCATCTATATCATAAAACAATAACATTTCTCTTGAACTGAATACGACTTAAATATACGTATACGTAGCAACTTGGAAGAAACGAATTGGTTTTTGGCATTTGTTTACATTTACTTTTCACGAAATACTAATCCGTATTTTAAAACATGCAATAACAAATTCAATCAAATTAATTGATACATTAATAGGAAAAAACAATAACGAATTTTCATTTAAACGAACAAATTGAACAATACGCTTCGGTAAGCATGGACACAAAGGACGAAGATCAGCACTCAACGAACAAATAATTGTAGCCGAAAAGTGCCCAAGCCGATAAAGGCGGCGTTTCGTCTGGCATCCAACTCATGAGAAATATTGAATATTCCTTTAAAATCCACAATGGAATAAATTGTTCCAAAAATCACTTCTCAGGAACATTATTAAATAAATCGGAGGCGAAGAATAGCCTGAACTCTGAGGAATAAGTCGTAAATTTTATAATTTTTTTGTAACAACAAGCTGTTCATAACGTACTATACTAACTAGCTACACTTTAGGCGAGTCAAATAATCTAGGTCTATTTTTTCCAGATTAGAAGCTCCATGTTTTGCAATTCACTAGTTTGTTTACTAAACAAATGTTGAGATATTACATGGTCAAGTTCTATAGTTAGCGCTAAATATGTTATTTCCATGAATCATAGAAACGGCGATATGGTACTAGTTTATTTATGAAAGTAAATAAATTAAAAAGAATATGTTTCTATTGATTTACAAAATGCAAAAACATTTGTGAATGCATTTTCAATGCGATATAATTAAATTATCCCTTCGCCAATGTCAAATTTTAGAGCTGGCCCTTTGGGCAGCGAGGCCGGGACCTTTGTAAAGCATTGAACCCGGAGACTCAGTTTACTGATGTGGTTATTTGATATCAGTATAATGACACTTCTGAACCAGCCCGGACCTGGGGCCACACATTTGCAAATAAAATTTAGATTTAATTATAACGATTTTATTTCTTTACATCATTTACTACGTTTTTAAATTATTCAAGCTTTCGTTTAGGAAAATTAATGTAAATAATGAAATATATGAAAATAAAATTAATATATTATTTATTGTGAATAGAATTTATTTATTTGCATATTGAATGATCACAAAAAGTTTATCAATTTTTGTTCGAATTTTAAGAATACTCATTTTTATATAAAATTGTCTATCTAGGAATATATTAAATGTTTATTTATCCACGTCATATGATATTCTTCGAAATTTTACATTGAAAATTCCTAGCATTAGCGTTCACATCTGTTATAATAATATACGTCATATCTACTAACAATAATTTATGTTTTTTATCTTACCAATTTCTTTTTCGAACTTTTCGAAATTATATATATTATCTAAAACTTTATTAGCGTATTTATTTTGTTATTCGATGTAATTTTATATGTCTATTTCAAATTACGTTACTCATTAAAATGCTAAACATGATTATAATTTGATTAATCATATTATTAAAGAAGGGTCAAATTTTAAGAACCTTAAAGCGACGGGCTTAAATAAAACCATCGATGGATATCAATGAAGGAAGAGAATTATGCAAGATCGTAATAACGTAGAGATCTGTGGTCTCTACATATCTTTCTACAAAATAGAAATAA
This sequence comes from Eumeta japonica, assembly GCA_005406025.1. Taxonomy (NCBI): domain Eukaryota; kingdom Metazoa; phylum Arthropoda; class Insecta; order Lepidoptera; family Psychidae; genus Eumeta; species Eumeta japonica. The sequence goes on along the minus strand of BGZK01000482.1, from coordinate 173,718 downwards.
GTTTATAAAATAAAATAAATAAACAACTTGCTGTTCGAAGAGTTACTAGTATGAACAGAATTAAAAGGAAACGATGTATTTTTAATACACGTTTGTTAGAACAAAAAGTCGTATCAGGGAGTTCCTTTTTTTTCTGAGCTAGTTCATTTATTGTCAAAAAACATTTAAATATGTATTATTAATACCAATGTTTGAGAAGTAAATAACAAGGATACTGCCTAGATATTTTTATTATTAATTTGTGGGTTGTGTTACCGAAATGTGCATGTTTATTTATAAAACTCTATTAGCGTCACTTTCATGTTTAATTTATAAAACACGGTTCATAAATTATATGGCGAAACATAAAATTAACAGCTTAGGAAGCTAATAAACCGCAAAAAAATACACCTGAGAGGAAAGGGTCACTTATAACTTCAATGCACTGTTAAATACATACCCAAAACGATACCGTACACAATTGAGTGTGCGAAAAAATTAATTTTTAATTCCTTCCTCAATGTGCGGAAGGCTACCTAGCCATAAATCTTTTTTTTTCGTAATCACTTCAGTACATTGTACAGCGGTTAACGTACGACACGTGTCTTTACAATTTAATCACAAAGAACGGAAATGTTATGTACGTTTTTGTTTTAAGATTATTAAGTTCTTTAACATACAATTTTGCGCTAAGTGTTATCTACATTGTATGGGATCTATAAGAACGGTTTCATGCAATTATTTTGATAATATATTTCAAGACGAGCAAGGGTTCTTAACGGATGTTCTGTGTAGTTGTTTAGATCAAACGCATCTAAAAATTATCTGTAAAAATCAAATTCTTCTATAACATAAAACTGCATTATATTACATAAATCAGTAAGCTGCACTTTGTTTTGTATTATCTGTGAAATCTGTTCTCAATATAGCTATTTTTGGTGCTGACGTACTACACATATACATGCTCATGATAGATAAAATATTAAAGGAATAACCGAAGATGAGACCAGTCCATTTTCAGAAATTCTTTAAAGGTAAAAGACATCCATAAGAAGTTAAAAATTGGTGTTTGACCAACTATACAAAATGTTATCTTCTGCATAACAAATACAAGTCGTTTTCGTGTTTCCTTTTACGTAACAGTAACCTAAATCCAGGCTGTACAAATAATGCACACTATTGATTAGATATTTTCACTACGATTTTGTAGCAATACGAACTCTATTGAACTAGAACATAATAGCTACAATGGTGAGCGACGAGACACGGCACGGCAGTGGAGGTCGTCGATACGCCCATCACAATTTAATGTACACCCATCACACACGAGACAATGAGCCTAGAAGTATCTATGGCACTTCGTTGATATGTCGTATGTGTGTTTATACTCGAGTTTAATAACGAAACGTCCTACCGTCCTTTTAGCGGCCATTGCGAATCCATAGAATGAAGCTACAATCAATGTAGTATCCAAGAACCTTATGAAAACAGTTTGTAGTCTGTTATCTACAGAAAACTGTAGTTTTTTCAGTAATTACTAAAGCTTTTGACTTGAAATCTAACACTGTTCTAAACGTCTTCTGTCCGTGTGTATTCGTTCGAAAAAGAGTTGATGTATTTTTTAAATACGAGGGAAGTAAAAAAAGCGTTTATTAGGCATTTTTGGTTATAACAGAAATACTAATTTCACATTAGTAGGTTGAGTGTGCATAGTATGCACACTCAACTGATATCACATTAGTATGTGATATCAGTATTTGCGGTATGAGTGCACCGTCGAATTTGACAAGGAATTAGATGTGAAATATTCATACTAATAGAAGACCCATATGAAATATATTCTACATAACACAAAAGGAATTTTCAAATTCCTTCCTTTTTCTATTTCCAGATTCCGAATGAAAATAATAATAATAACATAACCTCACGGCTATTTCCCAGAAGGGTAGGCAGAATCAATAGATTTCCACATGGTCTATGCATACTCCTCTCGCTTCACTGACATGCATCAAATTTTTTGTACTTTTTCATAGCTTTCTACAGGAGTTTAAAATAACAGTAAGCTAAGATGTACGCGACCGACTCATATACGACAAATTTTTGCAAAGACTTTGTACAGTAAAACATTTTATTGATCATTATTGAAATATCGCTATAGGAATTCGTGAATTGACATTACTAAAAGTGAAATAATTTAACTCGAAATTCACAATACGAAAGTGATTTCAAATACGTAGTTTTCACTACGTATTTAAAATCGCTTTTGTATATTTAATACCGAAAATATTTTTTTGTGTTTTCTTTTTTTTTAAAACCAAACGCTGTTATTTCCTATAAGCTAAAAATTCATTGGCCAATTTGCCTGTGCTCAGAATTTATACTCTATATTAATTTGGTTTGAAGGCAACAACACGTTGAGAATCCGGCACCAAAGTTCGTGATGAAAAATCGCTCTCCTCCCTTCATTCTCCTCCCTTTTCCTCTCGCTCCAGTTTTGCTCTCACTCTTGGATTATCTACCACTTATCATTATACTCTTTATTTTATTGCCAGCCCTTCTCCCATTTCAAGCCAAGCGAGCAAATAAACATGATCAACAAAATAAAATAAATATAATGACTTAATTTTCGTTTTATCAAGTTGAAAACATATTTCTGGTATAATATATTTTATAACATATATGTGACCCGACGATGGGGTTTATTAAATACTAAAGGTCATTTAAATAATAAAGAAATTATCAGAACACAGACAGACAAAAAGATAGGTAGTAACTCACATTTTAGACAAACAATAATAGTTTATGTTTTACTTGTGGGTATGTTCTATGTTTATATTAAATTTCATTGAAATCAGTAATGCCATTGTAGAGTTACAAAAATGCATACATATAAAAAGATAGACAGTGAGTAGTTCACATTTTAAGAAACATTGTAGGTTATCATATTAAATTTCAGCAAAATCGATTAAATTACCATTAAGTTATAAGGAAACATACAGATGTATGTATATATAAAAAGGCTATCTCCATACATTTCATTAATTCATTTCGGTTCAGAGGTTCACAAAAATATAACTGACAAACAAAGTTACTTTTGCATAAAATGCATTTTAATTAAACTTACATGCACCTACATGTTAGATTTGGCGGGCCAATTACTTCATTGTATCATGCAATCATTCTAACAACTCGAATAGTGTTCGGATAGCCGTAGGTGAATTTCTGCATATTAAATGATTTTAGCGTGACAAAGTCCGTGACGGTGTCCAAAGTTTGCTCTATTTCATTTGCAGACGTCGAGAATGTAAGTTTTTCAATTGTTTTTTTCAGAAGCCATTGAATAGATTAACGTAAAATGTGGCAACATAATTTCCATAGATCTAATATCAAGTTTTGTCGCGATTACCGACATGAATGTTCACCCAATAACGTGGCCTTACAAAACACCCTAAATGCGTGACGCTTATACCGCGAAAGAAATAGGCGAAGTAATAAAACACGAATTGGTAGACGCATAAAATGATTATAAAAGTGAAAGACCTAATGGCGATAACGCATTAATTGTTGGAAACGACTAACTTTTACGATGAGATATTAATTTCGTCATAAACATACCGATAAACCTCAAGAACGAAATCGTCGATGATTTTTGGATTGAATGTAACCAAAATTTCAACAGTTTAAAATTTGACTGCTGAATAAGAATTGCAAATACAAGGAAATGAAAAATGAGTTTACGCCAGTATTCTAAGCTATATAAAAGTATAAATTAACAATGGCCTGCCTCTAGACTGTATTGATATGCGTTTTTTCCGCTATAAATAAATAAATATTCATCTAAGAATCGGTAGGAGAACTTAAAAACAAATTTTATAAAAGTGCACTACAAATCATTCAATCGAAAGAAAAATTTCTAATTATACGTATTATTAATTTTAAAATATCAGGTGCTTTTTCTCATAGTGTTCGATTCAAAGGAATCATTAAACTTCAAGACAAAAATCACAAGCGTTAATTTTCACATCAGTATAGTTATGATTACATTGTAGCTACCGTAAAGGCCGCACTCAAGAATTCTCGTGTGCAACGGGCAGTGGCAGCTCGTACCCGCGAGCCCGCCGCCCGTCGTGCCTACGTTTACATTCTTCCAGATAGACGACACAAACTGCTTTGCCGGAATCGACGGAAAGATCGATCGGTCCCCCGCTCGACCGGGGACCGTGTGATAAGGCAACTTAATAAGTTGCACCAAGATTCTTGGCCGCTATGTAGGTCTTTAAATATTTACAAATGTAAAAATCTGACGACATCAACGATTCCAAGTGACCGCTTGCAGAATTCGGCTTGCCGCCGCGTTCAGTGCGGTTTTAGACTAACACGTTGAAGATATTGCTTTCATAAAATCGTAAACGATGACGAAACTATGATATCGAATAAAACTAACATCGAGTAACAGATACTTTTTTGTCACGGTTTTTGTCTTTATTTTTAAAACAAAATTATTACATAATACACGAATTGAACATAAAAATTGTTAGGACTTTTGATACAACTTAGCAAATATTACAAAAAGCTCCGATGATAAATCGACTCGGCCTTCCAGAACAGATCTAGTTCAGTGAGGTTTGCGGTTCTTGATATAATAGTGTATCAGTTACTGTAACACAAACAAAAATTCTAAAATAAATTTGAAGTGTTCGTAATGAAATCTGACGTCACTGACAACCCTTAAAAAATTCCATTTTTTAAATTGTTAGTTTTTGTAAAAATATTATTAAAATACATTTTTTTATGTATGTAGTTTATAACGTAATTTATTTCAACATTATCATGGAATGTGTTGCATTTGCGTAATATTTATAATTACTCTACTTTTGTATGGGCACTTATAATAATTGCAATTATATTAGGAATAATGCGTGTGCAAATTTTATTTGCAAAATAATACATTTAAAAATGTTCAAAGATACAAAGCTTGTTAGAAATATTTCGGTATTTCGAATGTTTCACCTTACCGATGGAGTTAAACAAAACGTGACTAATAATTATAGTGGAATGGATTCGACACGCTCATGTTTTATTTACGGACAGGTATATGTAGTGTCGTAACAAATGTACGACGAGTATTCGAGACGAATTATTAAATATTTCGCATTGTTAGATGAAACGAGAAACATTGCTTTTAAAACACACCCACGCAGACGCGTGGTTTCCCCTGGACGTCCGCCAACGTGAAACATCGAGTTCTACAATAATACTGTCTGATCTGGTCGAAAAGATCTCCGATATGGCCGCATGTATTATTTCAGGGCCGGCGCGTCGTGCTCGAGGAACGGAACCCGCCGGCCGTTATCGGCACCGCGGCTCGTTCGATGTCGGCGCATTCGGGAGACGCCGTCGCTGCGAGCGGCGTCGATAAAACCGATCCATGTGTGATGTTCAACGATCAAACTTTCAATTGAACTCGAATATTAAATAAAACAGACGATGCAACACAAGGACCTTTAGCAAAGAATGAGAATTAATACCGAGCTATTTTCGGATCAAATTAAGATTAAAACGATCTCGCTTGCGTCTTGCCGGGCATGTGTGCAATATGAATGTAATGCGTCAGAAATGCATGTTTTTGAAGTATGTGCATTATATTTTTGCACATGAATCATGCGACCATAACATTTTACTTCATCATATTCGGGAAAATTTGGTCGTGACTGTGGAAATAGACGTTACATAGTAATGTAATACAGTTCCTGTCTGGTATCGTGACCGTGACCGAAACTAGTCACAGCCATAAAACGACTTGAGAACATACAACAGCAAGGTTGGCTCACTTGCCGCACCCTGCTCAATCAGTACCGTGTCACATGATAGAGTACGAACTAGAGCTTATTACATTCTGCGTTACAAAGGCTATAGGTTGATAATGCAGGGCCTACAGCATAAAGAAGAAAAGTTCATGAGCCTCTTATATGAATTTCATTTCTTCAAAATTGAATTAAATGTACATTGATACCGTTGACAGTGTAAACTTAGTATGCAAATGAATTTTAAAAGCTGTCCATTGTGTTGTATCTAAACTACAAAAACAAAACACTAGAAATCAAGATTCTGAGGGATATTTATAAGAAATTCAAATTTTTATTTGTTGTAGACAGTGAATGCACTATCAAGTTTTACGACACATAAAATTGATTACCAGAAAAAAAAGAATGAATTGAAAATGAAAAACATTAAATTTGCTGATTCAGTTAATACATACCTAACAATGGAATGAATATAAAATATTTCATACACATATTTCTTTCAAGACAGTCGCTTTTCCAACCCGACGACTGATAAAAGTATTGATAATATATGTCTACTACTTTTGGATTTTAATGAAATAAATAAGAAGCTCTTAAATGAAACATGAATGTTCTATTAGAAATATATAGTGTAAAATGATGTCACGAAACTCTAATTACAAGGGTTCGATCCACGTTTTAGAGATTATTTTATAACTTACTCAATGTTATAAAAAAAAGTTTGCGGAAATTAATAAAAAATGTTTAAATGTTTTTCAAAGAAATAGTCTAAGAATGTCATATCCTTTTGAAGTAGATCTTCAAAATAACAAAGTAAAATGTTTTATAATACTATAAATAATGTACGACACAAAAACTGATATTTTTGTGTTAATTTACAATGAGGATAAAATATCGAAAAGGGTGTAAAAAAAAAATTACATCATTTTGTACTTTTAATTATGTACGTTACTGACAAAAGCCTATTTCTTTGGTTTGGTAAACTTTTTTTTATTTTATATTTTTCAGTCTTCAAAACTAACAAGATGTTTTGTAGTCCACAGAATTAACATTAGTTAAACCGATTGGCCAGTAGGTTTGGTCAGCTATATATGAGCTAAAATTCCAAGGTTTTACTAGGAGCGATTAAAGAGCTCAAATACCCACATTTCCTCTCCATCACCAATTTCTTACATCAAGCGCAAAATATTAAACTCGTGAAGTAAATAAGCACAAACTCAAGGGGTTTATACTCATGTCTATTGAAAAATTCTACTACCCACTCCCTAGATCCATAATTAAAACCTCGTTATCAAATGTACGTTTACTAAAAGTCATTGCAGAGATCCACTATCCGTCTACATTTTCAGATGCTCGTCGCCAAGGGTAATATATACATAAAACCTGTAAAAACAAACCAAATGATATAAGACACGAGGAGTTTACTAGTCGCCTAACACTATTCACCTTCTATTGATGGGACAATAAAAAGTACGATAAACATTTCAAATTTATATTAAGATGTAGTTACACACAAGTGAAGTTAATAATAGCGTGTTCATAAGTAATTTCTGTCCAAGTGCTATATGAAAAGTCAGACCACAAGAACGCAATAATATTAGTCCCGGCGAAGCGCATTTCATTATAGAAATACATATGACATACACGAACTGGAAATATACGCCAATATACAGAAAACTTGGCAGTGGCCAACGTGTCGCCGCGACGCACGACGACGCTCGTCGTGTTTATACGAAAACCTCACGTCGCTCTCTGTGCGACCTTTTCAGTATTTTCAGCATTTTCATTGGGATTTGTCAAAGCGCACGTGTGAATACCAGAACAGGGCTTAAGTACATCTAACTTAAACCCGTTCCACTATTCAAGTTTATTACTGAATATGTACGAGATTATCATATTGTTATGATCACGAATCATAAAAATCTATATCTTTTTTAAAGTACCTAACTAGAAATCCGATACAGTCGACGTAAATTACTTACTTGTATGTCGTATTCAACACCACTATTACATTTAATCATTAGTAACGATTCTATATGCCACGAAAAACTTTCCAGTGACTACCATATCGAAACGATCCAAAACCGGCCGTCGGCTCGACGAAAACTAAAAAAGTGAAACGCAAGTGGGCGTGACAAAAAGTTACCCAACGCTCGCGGACAAGTTGTTTGGCAGCGAGTCAATTCCCTGGGGTGCACGTCGACGTTTTTGTAGTTCAGGGGCACTAGCATTAACTACGCGGCGTGTCAAGTTTCAATCGTCTCAGTGCCAAGGCATACCCGCCGACAACCTTTTTGTTTGACATCGAGGGGCTCGGATCTTACGAGGCCGGTTCCCTTCCGAACGCGCGGACTACTGATCATAGGCGTCGTCGCATCAAAGGCAAACGCATCATATTTTATAGTGTATAGTTCTACTTTTGTTTATTTAATTAATGAAGTATTTGAATTATTTAAATAAGAAAAAGTGAACTGGATTGTACAAGTATAGAACTACAATAAAGGTAATTCTAATTTATAAAAAAAAAATAATAAAATTATAGAAATAAATGCATTTTAAAAAGCAAATATACAATTTTTTTATTGCTGTTCAGTATGGATGTCGATAATTTGGTAATAGACTCCCAAGATGAGTATCTATCTATCTGTTTACAATGTATTTTTAAGTAACAATTTAAATAAGTGTTCAGAACTAATTTATGTATATTGAAAAATAACATTCCATCAGGAAAAAAACATTTAGCCTGTGCTACGCGTTTAAAATTAAACTTTTAGACAATAGCCTGTTTAGAACAAGAATTAAATTTTCATGAGTGTTCATTATCTACATTCGATTCTTTCGGGTTTAGTCACAATCGAAATTCACTCAAACGCAGCAAAATCGAGAAAGGGCTCTTAAACCCTCAACGCTGGCCCAGGGAAGACTGGCATAGTCCCCCGGGCGGGTCCGGGCTGGGGCGTGCCGACGCCCGTCATCGTCAAGGAGTCGATGGCTTAGCGAACTCTCCGAGGCCAAAGGCGAGTACTTTAATTTGATACAAATTAAAACTGCTCTAGCGATTCGTCTGTGGCCAGAATCGAACCTGGTACCGTTCGATTCCAAGGCAACGCTCTTAAGAGCATGACTCGGTCACCGCTGAGTCACCTTCGTCCTAAATATCACATACGAGTAACTTTAATTCACGAATATGTGGATCAATAATTAATCATAATGCGTTTGGAATGCTACGATAAAGATTTTTTAGCGATTGAGACCATATTGTGATCTATCGTTTATACTGACAGACAAGCGAAAAAAAAAAAAACTTTACGTACTTTAAATGACACGCAATTTTCTAATGTGTTATGGAATAACTGCAAATAACTCTTAGAGTAGATGTTATTTGTCGGTTCTGGATATATCCGAAAATGCTTTCGTATTAGCTCCGAGTCAGCGGCGACGCCGACGACTCAGAACGCGTATGCTGGTTACTTGATGAATCATTTAAAAGGTTAGTTTTACATACTCGGAAATTTAACTCGCCACAGGAACAACGTCGTCTTCATGCTTACGTTCTTATTTTGATATATATCTAAGTATGCATAGGCGCGTGTGTAATCGCCCCGTGCATACCCGATTATTTTTTTATAAGTAACGATGTATTTGTATATATGAATGCTAATATATACACTAGAAATTTCAGGCGATCGTGGAGTTGAAGTTATTATTATAACTAGATGAAATAGTTTTAGAAAATTGTAACATAAAGGCTTTTTCGTTTGATTCTTAGTCGGGTTGTTTGTAGTTTAATATTCTAAGTTTCATTTCGTTTGAGTTTAAATGATCAAATTATGGTGTCCGCGCCGGTTCGTCGTGAACTGAACAAAATTTTAACTAAAATTTAGCATATTACTTTAAAAAAATTTTGAAAAATAAACTTGCTTGTCTATAAAATACTTATGACCGTACACGATGTCTACGAATATCAAAAACGTAATTGAAACATTACAAATCAGTCGCAATTATATTAATGCTAAGGTGGTGGACAGAAGAAATACAATTTAGAGGTTCTTTATCTGTAGAGAGATCATTGCAGCCACAGGTCGGTACGCAAAGAGACGCTGCTCCGGCAGCGTCCGCGGTCGCGAGGTCAACGCACGATTGCGGAAACGAGCACGTTGAGGTCGAACGTGCCGGCGACGTGCAGCGGCGCCCTACGCCCGCGGCGCGCCCGGTCACGGCGCCTCGCTGCGGCAGCGGCCGGTGGTGCAGTTACCCTTGTCGCGCCACGTTTTCCTGTTTTTCCATTGTGCGGTTGACGTGATCTCGATCAAAATTATTACATCCTTAACATTTGTGAAACTTAACGACTAATAAACACCGATGTTCGACGGATCGAAAAGCGGACAAATCCAATTATGTTTCGTCATAAGAAACAAAATGTATTGATTTTTTGATAACGAGTAAGTACCTACTCGAGTAAGGAATACATTCATTACGTAAAATTCTCGGCATAATTTCTACACGTCCGTACATATTGCACGCACGTACACATACGTCAATAAGACAAATTAAACATAAGAAAGCCTAGTATGTTGCGTACTATCACGAAGTGATTAATTATACGGTGTCCTAAGTCACTCACGCATTAAACTTCTCGTGAAACATTTTGTTAATTATTTTGTGGACGATCAACATATGCTATATACGTAATGCCATTCTAAAAAATTTGTACGAAAAAAATGTAAACCGTTAACGAGAAAAGCCGGCGGCCGCACCGGCGGAGATTATTTTCTATATCGCTTACCGTTATCGCATCGGGAAGTCGAGACGAACGCTGAAAGTGGAACAGGGTCAAGGAGCGGGAACGGATCGGGAACGCAGAAAAAATAAATATTAATATCAAAAATGTCCACGGCGCAGCGATCATCACGGCGACTTCTACATTTATTGACGTCACCGCAAACCGCAAGGCTAGCCTTGTAGGCTATTTTGTTATCATGTACCAAAAATGACTATTATAAGTTGTTATAATATTGTTATAATGTTGTAGACATTTTGCATTTAGTCGAATGTGTCATTTGCGGAAGCGATTTGGGAATGTGTGTGCGGATCGGCGCAGGGCGACGAGCCTATGCGTCTGTGTGGGCAATGTAAAAGGTCATCCTTCAAAATGAGTTCGAAACAAGCCATTGACTGTAAATTATCTACGAAGAATTTATAAACAGAAAATTAAAGTTTTCAACACGCAAGTTCATACTTAGCTTTAAATTGGGTAGTATTTAAGAAATATATGCAATGTGTGGTATATTGCATATATTTTTAAAATTTTAAAAAACTTTAAACGTTATCGATTCCTTTTGAATATTTTTATGATTGCATTTTTGCCGACATAGTGAATTTAATGCTTTTCCGTAACTGTAAAGTGTAATTCTTTTATGTATTTGCCTAATAATTTACAAATTTCTAAATTCGAGAATATTTATAATTCACGTGTTAATCCATACTCTAACGAAAATACACACAAACGTCAACGTCAAACATTTTTGTCGCAAATCGTGACAGTGCAATAAAGAAGTCGACAAATTATAAAATCCATAATATCCGTCTAGTCTAATAATAAGCCTTTACAAAGCTATTTACTAATAAATACGCCAAAACCAATGACGTGTAGAGAGATGTTAAAAAACCAGATTCCCCGTAGACAGGGTTCCGTACGAACGAATAAGATTATGTAAAAGTTGCAATCGCATAAAGTTTAATCAAACAAATATGTCATCACTTCTTATAAATGCCACAAATTTAATCTCAAATAATATGAGCTTTAATATGGCATATAAAATAAATTCAATCCCTCAATTTTATGCAAGGAAAATGATTCCTAATTTTTTGTAATGTATTGACATAATTGTATGGCAGTTCACAAAAGGCATTCAAAGGCATTCACCTGTCTGTAAAATTTCATCAGATCTACAAAAAAAATGGCGGAGTTACAATTTAGTGATATATGGACGAACTGACGGATAGGATGAAATTAATGAGTAATTCTTTCTTTTCCATTGGCTGTGGAACTCTAAAAATCATTGCCCCCGCCCCCCTGTTCGTTGCTTTCGAACGCATGACACGGGCTAAAAGTGAAATCAACATTTTCGAGTTGTTAGTGAAGACATAATGCAGAGAACACGACGGGCCGCTGCCAACTTCAAAAAAAAAAGTCGTGACACGATAATGGTGCGATAATGAAAGTGCTAACTCGTGTACCGGCAATAGACATACGGGGAGCGCAGAACATCAATATTAGATTATGTGCGCGCGGAGACGCGAAAGATTCAGGCACTAACACGGCGGAGCCTCTCGAAGGCACACATCCTCCGCGACCCGCGAATAGCTCCTTAAAGGTTAATAATAAATATTTCTACTCTCATTTACATTGAATTAGAAGTCGCTTATTATTTCGGAATCCCCCAACGCAGCACCAAAAATATTCCTTTTAAAAGCTCTAGAATTCCTATTAATCATGACTATTAATAAATTAATATTGTTATGATTTTGATAGCAGACCGCTCAAGAGGATTATTTTACAATCAGTCACATGGTTTAGATTTATAAATGCAATCGCGTGTTAGATACGATCTAAATCGAAACGATATCGAGAGCGTATCGGAAGGTTTCACTGCATGTGCGATAAAATAAATAATGACGTCACCTCGCTCATTTTTCAACGAAGTATCAATCTTCAGTATCTTCACGCTTTATATTCGTGGATAACATGTAATAAACTACTGACGAATTTAAGATATAGCAACACTTTAAATTACAATTTCAGTCGTAAATTAGACATAAAAATATGATTGTCGTGCTCGAATTCTGAAAACTTGTGTGGGTTAATTTCCATCTGCTGTCTATCGTAAGTGAGCATAATAATTAGGCCTTGTCTATGACGTGATACCTAATACAAGTGAATGCTCATTGTTTATACAAACGGGAGCATTACCGAAACGCGACCGCGACGGAAGCCTCTTTGTACAACGTCAGCGATTTTTTATCGCGGGCCGCGGGAGTAGCGCGTAAGTTGTTTAAACGCAAGAATACACAACTTCACGGCGGGCAAATAAATTATTATTGTTTGAGGACGGCTAAAATAATTCAACTTTTATCTAGATAGTGCTCGCTACCGATTTATCGTGACGATGGAAATCATAAATCTATCGCTTGAGTGTTTTTAACGCACACCGGCGGAGATAACGGCGACACGTTTACAGATGCTGTAATGAATGGAAAATTTGCTCACTTTTTTAATAATAACGATACGGATAGCATTAGGGTCGAGGTGAAAACGTATGGAAGGTCGTGAGGAGTGCGGTCCGTTAACATTTTATAATAAAGTCGTGACTGTAACATTAGAGTTCAACGCGCGCGAGAGGAAGCCGGGACGTGCTCGGCGCGCCCACGGCCGCCGGCGCACGCCGATAACATCGGCGCATTGTGCGTGGCCGTCCCGCCCGCGCGCACGCTGCCGCGCCGGCGCATTCGACACTCGAGCAAGGCGATCAGGCTTATGGTGTTTACGCCTTTCTAAATGGCTTGAACTTGAAACAGTTCTTACTTAACTATGAAAGCCGTAATTACGAGTAGAATTACCGACCCTTCCTAGAGTTATTTGTAGTCGAAAAAGGTTGCCATATAAGAATTCAGAACTAATTCTTTTCCTTATGCATAATTAATAAAATATAACAACATTCAAAACATTTAAAATATATATATCAAAACTTATCTCGTCAATACTTTTACGCGCAACCGTTAAATTCAAATGATGATCCAAATAGCTCTTTTTTGAAATAGATAAAATATTAAATAAATTAGATCTAGCGCTAAGTAGCATTAGAGTCAAGTTTGATATATCCAGCACTCTTAAAAAGGTAGTATTGATATATAAGCATTATAGAGACACCGGTTGCGTCTAACAGCATGTGAGTGCATCAACACTATATTTACGTCCTATAATATCTTACTTGATTTAGTTCAAGGAGATAAAAACTCCCTCATCTACATTCAGAAACATGTTTTAAGTTTAAAATGTTGATTATGACTTATTGTAATCGATAAATTATTAATAAAAGTTATTAATTTTACATATATCATAAAACTTTTCATTCAATGAATATCCCAGTTACGTAATACAATGTATTTAACATTATGTATTTTATAAAATCGATGTTATTTAGTCGTTTTGAATTTTCAAACATATATCCACAAATTCCATAACAGATATCATTTTTGTATTCCTATTTATTATTTGCTTATACAACAATAGAGTTTGGTCATTAATTTTATCCGATTTACTAAAGCATCCGACTAGCACTAGACCGGCAGGGTGAGCTAAACGTCCAAAACTCCTTAATGCGAAAATAAAAAGGTTGCGGCATTCAAATCGAATTACAAACTGACACAACATTAATATCATGCAAATGAAATAACTTTTTAGAAGTAAGTTATTACTAGACCAAAATTGATTGTCATTATTATATTATCAATGATTTTAATACAATTATATTTAAGTTCTTTTTTTTATAATTATTATTCATGAATCTTTAAAATACAATCTTTAACAGACTTTTCGAATTGGGTTTTAGAGGTATAACTAGTACAATTACATATGTCATTATTTGAGATGCAAAAAAGAATTTCCCGTAATTGTTTGTTTTTATGCTAATATTACGCAGAACAACGCCTGTCAAAGCCATTTGCCAAACGCCTTTTTTACGTTTTACAGCCATGCTTCCAAAAATTTATCCCTAACGATGAGGTAATAAATTGTCAAATAATTTAGCGCAATGTTTATGGTGGCCATGTGTGGTGGAATAGTTCCAAATGTAAAATGTAAGTACAGCGTTATGTAGTGTACAATACGTATATATCACCTGTTCTTGAGCACGTTATCGGGTACGAATACGTTCCACCACGAGGGTCGCTTCTGGCGCACGTAGACCACCGCGTCGTTTTCATCGTCGGTGTCGCCGCCGGTGCCGCCGGACTTGCGGCGCTTCTTACGCTCGAGCTGCAGCCGGGCCGCCCACGAACGCCGCCGCCCCTTCTCCGCGGGCGCGCCCAGCACGCCGCCCGGGGCGGGCGTCACCAGCGACGCTCTTCTCGCCGTGTCGGTCGGCAGTGGATCGTCGAATTCTGTTAATTTTCTATATCGTTCAGCGAACACGGCGTCCGACGCTCGCCTTCCGTTGGCCGAGCGGGGCGGAGTTCGCGATGTTTCGAAATCGGACAGCACCTCGTCGTCGTCGGTATCGGCGAAGGGATCGTCGCTGAAACGCCGGGAACTTTCGTCGGCGGACTCGGCGAGGCTGGCGAGCGGCAGGCTCGGGCGATGAGCGCGCAGCCCGCGCGCCGCGCGCCCCTGCAGTCGGCCCTGCAGCCGCGCCAACGCCAACGGCACCGGCGGCTCTGCCAGCGTCGGCTCTACGCTCATATTTGCGCGTACAGTCGCACTTTACACTTAAAATTCACTGACTCTTTAATAATCAGATCGCGAAGGCGAATTATTTCACAATGTTCTCGTATTTAGTCTTTAACGAATACATTTTCATTAAATTTGCGTCAAAAGTATATGCGCAAAATCTGCACAAAGAAAATGTTAAGATTCACAAAATGATTAGTTAATCGTTTCTATAAAGGCGGCGTGACAATAATAGGTACGATGGAAAAGGGGACATAAAATCGAATAAGCAAAAAGATTGTTAAGCTTGCTTAAAAAGATTTAATACGTGCTAATATTATTCGGAATTAATATAATTATTTAGTTCATGTCACTATAGGATTTCGTCGACGTCAGCTTCCGCCGCCTGCGCCGCCGTCGGCGTGCTGCGGCCGTCGTTCATAATATCCAACAAATTGGCGCATTTTGCGCACGACGCACTAAATAAAGCACTAATTGACGCCAATGAATGGGAACGTTAAAGCGTAACGGGATACATCTATGTCGAGTCGCAGCCGCGTCAATTTATCTAGTGGACGCGGCGTTCGGGCAGCGGCAGCCGCCATAATCAGTTTATTGTCATTCCGACGTATATGATTTACAAGAGGGCCATTGTCTGGCCGCATGTGAGCAGTTCACGTCTTTATAAATACAAATGGTTAGTCGACGCCTTCATAATCGCCACTTCTGCGTCTAAGGAAAGGGTCGACCGCGTACGGTAAGGCGCCCGCGGCAGGTCTCGACTGACAGCTTTCCTAGGCGACGGCGGCGGCGTGCCGTGAGTGAGGGGAAAGTTGCTCCGAACCACCTCTCTGGCTAACGACTGGAGCCTAAAATAGTCAACATTTAGCATATTTATTTAAGTAACATTACGAATATATCAGTTAAATTACGAGTCAACGTGTAATGTAACTTATTGCAATAAAATTCATAGTATGTAAAATATTAATTTAACGACGATACGGATAGTGTTTATCTTGCGGTCGAAATTACTTGTTTTATTGTAACATGAAACATTTAAATTCAACGATAAACCGCTCATGATTTATACAGGCTGACAATTTTTTCAGGATTTCAATGAGCACGGTGTCGGCATGTGAGAGGCGGTCGTTCAGACTCGCAAATAAATTTACGGCCGGATGACGCGCGGCGCGGCGATTTTAAATGTCCCGAAGCGCAATATTTGTTTTTAGACAGCGTCCGCGCCCGGCTACGCTCACTCGTATAAAATCATTTTACGTAGTTTATATCGGGAGAGGCTCGAGCACGGCGCCACGGTTGCGCCGTGATTGGGAAGGTCGCGCATGCGTCGGCCGGGCGCGCTTCTATTTATTTACTAGACCAGATGTTGTCCCAGAACCGCGGACGTTTATTATATTATTAATGACTGCCAATCGAATACGTTCTTCTGTCTGAGTCCATATTTCCATCTAATCTAGACTAGCTAATAAATAAATCTGAAAATCGTGTGCAGTCAAGACACAAGTGAAGTTTCAAGTACGTTTCGTGCGAATGGACAATTTGACACCAACTAAAAAATTTAAAGTCTTCTCATAACTAACGCGGTAAATAAATAACTATTATGATTAATATAAAAAGAGCCGTAAAATAATTGGGCAACTTTTTATAAAACATAGATATAGATCGTTAAATTTAGATATTTGGTATATTAAAGGGACTGAACTAATTTTTAAAGAGTTATAAAATTTACTAGGAATCGGTGACAGGGGAATGAGCCCGAAGCAGTGATATTTGGATTATTGCCTATTTGTTGTGACATCAAATAAAAATTACTGAATGGATTTTGATGGGGTTTCTACTTTTGCAGTTTGGGGTCCAAATTAAAAGTAAAGTTAAAATACATCTAATTTTATTTTTGCAGTCTACGCGAATTAAATCGTGAGCAAAAGTAAGTAATAAATAAGAAACAAGACGAGTAAGATTTTATTATTTTTATATTTTATTATAAACTCACGCCTATTTCCCAGAAGGTTAGGCGGAGACGATAGATATTCATATGCTAAGATCTTTGCATATTTCTTTATTTCACTGACATCCTGTCGTTTTTGGGTGCTTCAAATTTAGCCCTATTTAATATGCCTCTAATTTGGTCTGCACAAGATTTTCTAAGGCGACATTTGCCGATGCTTCAATCATACACTATCGCTCTATAGATTTGTTTCGTCGGTCTATTTTTATTCATCCTTTCCAGATGGCCAAACCACCGCAACATACTTTTTACTGTTCTAATCACTACATCTTCTTTCAATCCACACCGTTCTCTGATATTATTGTTCCTTATCTTTGAAAGGCATATACTACACAAAGATCGCATCTCCATTGCATTGGTTCTATTTTCATTTTTCTTGTGTCATAGATAACTTTCACTACCTTATGCAATATGTTGGAATCAGGGCCTCACTATGGACTGCCAAACGCGCTTGTCGTGAGACACTTTTACTGCTCGTAATAGCTAGCAAGGCCCCATTCACATTATTACCCGCATTCACTCTCTTTTCTACATCGTGTTCACCGTTATTTTCAATCAAACTGCATGCGTATACAAGCTATTTCTCTTGTTCAAATCTTTCAAACTCTCACTTTCTATATATATATAATTTTCAGGCAACATTAGGGTAGCTGAAAAGCGCCAACCGTTATTCCATTATCTATTTAAATACGAGTGTATAATCTCTTATTATTCATTTTTTTATGCCTAGCCGACGTACAAATATTTCTCTAACAAATAGTATGATATTTTCTGTATCAGTCAATATCCCCATTTATATTTGTAGTTGGTGATTTTGAAACTGTTTTTTCGGTTAACAATTGTTTTCTCGCTCTATTTAAACTAAAAAATTAAATCATAAGTTCTCGACCTCGTCACAGTGACAACTGTATGCCCCATGTACGGTGTAAGTAGTGTTGTAAGAGAAACATGCATGTAAACTCGTAGATCGGTATTCGTGTCAATTTATGCGAACTTGAGAATTAATAAACGCCGCGTCAAGTGGCTCAAATCGCAGGCGGCGGGCGGCGAGCGGCGCTCGCTCAATGTCGCCCCGTAGATTAACCTTCTGGTGACGGCCTGCTTCTCTCCACCCTTTGGATTTATCTCCTCTCTAATGGGCGTACGCATAACTAAAACGGTGTCATTGCGCAACGCAAGCAACAGCCGTGAATTATTTAGTGTGTTGCGAACAAAACGCAACAAATAAAATAAAAGACGGACGATTCTAGAAAACGCGACGAGGTAAATAACATTAGTTTTTTTTTTAAATACCATGGAAGGTTATTTTTCTTTACAATACAATCGATAATCGTAATACATACAATGCATTCCATTAACACGTTTTATTGACGTGACAACGTCTTAAATTAGGTTGCGGCTGGGAGTCACTTATGAAAAAGTGTAACGCTCGGTAACGTAACGATGAGTCACCGAACGAGAGAGAGGCCCGCCGAATGCCTTGCGTCTCTCTCCCACTCAACTATGATCGGTCTGCCGCGCGCGCAGCACTAGAGAATTAGTGCATAGCTTGCAAATGTATTGCAAGTTATTGTATGTATATTTGTATATAAATACGTATGTATGTGTAAAGGTAAAAATAAAATTTTGTTAATATGAAATTCAGTGCGAGATTCTTTGTATAAATTAATGTTTTAAATATAATTCTTTGTATAAATAAATGTTTTAAATTGTTACTATTATTTCATCCTTCTTCCTACTATACGAATGAATATTCACATTAAAATGATTTTACCATTCAAAGTCGTTGTCACGTAAAACTTTCGCCCGTATACCGACTTTACAGGCAACCAAATTTTTTTATTATCAAATATATGGTGTATATTAAAATTATAATAAACACTTAGCCAAAAAGTTTAGAATATCGTTTTTCATTGATTTACATTTAGAATTATTTTTTTTTGAGCAATAAATGTACTTTCACCATCGTTCCACAACATAGCAGTCGGCTAATCGATTATAGCTTTATATATTATACGTATATCTATCGATTCGAGTTCGCACGGCGAAAGGAACAAATTATTACAAATTCGCTGCATTAACCGCGTCGGTAGTCCCACGTCAGCGGGTCGAGACGTCGGCCCGCACCGTAAGGCCGGCCGCCGCATTCCGCTGACCGTACGCGGCCGAGCGCCGCCGCCGCCGCCGCCGCCAGCGATACCTCGCTTGTTTAACTCGCCGCACCGGCGTACATGCCGCGCAGACGCATCGGACATAATCATGGCTCTATTGTTTTAAATATTTACTTTGCAGATACGTAAATAATACGAAACCGAACGGTAACTGACGTTCGATATTTATAAATGTTAATACTCGCCGCTGGCGCAAAACAAAATGAACTCACGACATGCGCGTAATCGTATTATAAGAATCGAATTTTATGTTTCGTGTCTTTCATATTCAAAATAAAACATAGGTAAACGTGAAAATACACACTATAGTAAACAATACTAAAAACACAGCAAGTGGAGTGAGTGACTCAAGACTTAGCAAGTAGATAAAACAACCTTAGTATTAATTGATAACTACGCGATAATTTTCCAGATCCTTCTATAAGACCACAAATATCTACATCTGCTAAAAGAGATAAGTATCTACTTATCATTACGTGTAAGTTTCTAGTGAAGCCTTTATTACCCTATGAAATGTAAAATCGAACAAAAAATAAATGTGAGAATAGAGAAAACACAGAAAAAATATTCAAAAGCGTACATATATTTCTTTCTATAAAGTTTGCTAGTTGAACACGATTGTAGTAAACAAATTTATTAAAAAATTTGCGGAACATGCAATTAAATTGCCAATTAAACGTCACGAGAGGTCGTATTTATAACATCAACATTAATAGCTTCCTAAACGCGCCCATTGAATGTTAAGGACACGCGGCGCGATGGCCGTGGAACACAAAACCTTTTTGTTCGTGCGCCCACATAAAAGAGGAAAGCTCGCAAAATGCAGTGATTTATGTCCTTTCGGCATGAATCATTATTTTTTCCATTTTGAATGTAAGAAATGTTCATGAAAGAAAATTACTGTACCACACGAGATAATGAAATACACGATCAAGCAGGTGGACACATAATGGAACAGAATGTGATTGATAAATTATGAGATGTTAATCATCGACGATGTTGTCCATAGAGTAAACAGAGGAAGTCGTCGATCTGGCAATAGAGGCGACTGATATTAAAGAAATTATTGTTTATGTACACATTTGTATTTTTACGTGGGTACATATTATAGACATATTATGTGTTATATGAGGCACAGTATTACGCACGAAATTCTGCCGCTGTAAAGTTAGTCACGAATGCGTCGCAATGGCTTAAAATTGGTACGCGGGGGAGAAGAAGGACGGGTTGGGGAGTGTTAAACCTGCACATAACATCATTCGCAGGCAATTCAGAACCTATCGTATAACTACGACGACGTTTAAGTGAGATAGGTTCTTTTACATGCCAGAATATGCTGGAACGTGGCAGCGCACCTTCGCACTTCGAAAAATTCGAAAATCGTATTCACGACATACACAGAACACTAGGCCATTTATCGTATTTCAATTCATATAGAATCCAAAAAGTTAAAACTCGGATATTATAAATTGAAATTTAATAGCGTAAACTATAACATCCACCAAATCAAAATCTTATTTGGTAGCACTCTTAAAATAATCTAAAACAAGAAAAAGGGAAATCGAGCAAAATTGCCTAATTACGTGATAAAGTATCGCGATAAGACAGAACTGAATGCGAGCTCGGAGACGAAAACGGCCGTAAGGGACACGGCGTGGCGGGCCATCAAAAACACATCAAGATCCGCCGCCTCGATCCTCGGGGCCAGATCCTCCGCGCGCGCGTTCATTAGCGCCCGTAAACGTGTGAATTTGTGGAGCACGGCCTTGCGACGAACTACTCTACGACTGTCAATTAACGGCGCGACGTCGCCGACGGCACTGGGCGTGGGTATGGATGTCGTGTGCGGTTTTAATCACTCCGCTGCTGAGGCGTCCCACAATTTTTCTGTTCCAGACTGAGACGCTTAGACCTCGAATCTCTATGTCACACGGCCGAGGCTTGGGGTGCAGCTCACACCCGTCACCGCCTGGGCGATGACGACGTCGGGGCTGAAGATTTAACGTGCTTTCCGAGGCACGGGACGGATGGTTATATTTGACTAAATTATGGTAACAACTCGTTGGTCCGTTCGCCCGGGGTGAATGCACGTATCGAACCCCGCTCCTTCAACACCACTCATTATATGTATGTGAATACTCTATTTTTTCGGTGTCCTTGAGTGATGAAAAGTTAGACGAGGCGAAACAATCCGAGTCAAGTCCGAATTGCGAAATTGATGTATCTAATTTTAAATATGAGTACAAATTGAGACACATTACATAATTTCGCGACCTTTTAGAAAAGTTTAATATTTATATCCCCAACTCATAGATTAGGGGTATAAGGAAAATTTATTCTCACGTATCTCTAATTGTCATATATATATGACTAAATTTAATAATAAATTTTCCAATTTGTGCAGACTCGGATTCAAAGATATAACTCGTATAACTATATAACAATTAATTTCGTTAGATGTGAACTTCAGCAAACATGAATTTCTCTTGTATATGTATGTGGCAGTCCTTTCGAAAATTGTGAAGAAAACAAGTAAGGTATTGATGTTCTAATTAAAATTAAAATCTCGAACAATAGAGTTTGAAGCAGAAACGTTAGTTTTGAAAATTTGTTTAAAATTTTGAGTTCTAAAAGTAACAAGACAAACCCGTTATCATTACAACTTATACTATTACTTTTAACTCCTCCAATTTTAGGAGAAAATAGTCACCATCGATATTAAAAATATTTTATCGTGATTCTTAAGAAAAATCATAAATAATTCCTACATCCAGCTGGAGCTACAAAATTGTACCAAGGAGATCAAAAGTGTGTACAATGATCTTAATACTAGACTTGCGCTACATTTTCTTCGAAACACGGTGCTTTTTACATTCAGTTTTTAGCATTAGAAATGATTTTTCGATCGCTTCAGTAGAATACCCGTTTTCAATAAAAATTCTACAAGGACTAGCATCCTCAATTATCAAGACAGAGGAATGAAAATGGTGTCAAAAGATGGGTTATTAAAAGGGTTCCAATATTACAAAACGTTATTTTGAATACTGTCAATAACTTATTTAAACTAAAAAAAAAACTACAAAGTTTTGACATATTTTTTGGGTTTTTCTTTCAGAGTATCTTTTTCTCAAAAACAAAGAGA
The DNA here is from genome assembly GCA_005406025.1 of Eumeta japonica. NCBI lineage: Eukaryota > Metazoa > Arthropoda > Insecta > Lepidoptera > Psychidae > Eumeta > Eumeta japonica. The sequence goes on along the minus strand of BGZK01000482.1, from coordinate 151,166 downwards.
TATTAAAATTTCGACAAAAACCACTATGCGATATTAAATTATCTATCGTTGGAATCTATGATCATAAAAATCGATGTATATGTAATAGTAGTTTTGTGGTCCCTTTTAGAAGGTACTTTTTACAAACATTTTTAGATTAACCTTGAGTACAAGAGGAGTTTATGATATGCATAATTTTGATTTTAAGATTAATTAAAATTGTCAGTTTTGGGAAATTAGCATTACTCATATGATGCACGTTCAGTTAACTCTTAGTTCAGTGTGGTAACGCATATGGATGTTACCATATTAACTACCAAATACTACTGTAATAATATTAATATTTTTAAAATTGAAAATATTTTTTCTTTCGCCCCAGTAGAGGTCCCATTTTCGGTGAAACTGTGAATTCGCTCTGGTGTCGTGAGCTCTAGATCTAGGTAAATGATTGAGGTGTCATAAGATACATATAGACAACAACTACAAGACGATGAAAATAAATTTGAAGAAATTCAACAATTTTTTGTAAAAATCACAAATATCCGGTAAAATGGAGGTTTTTAAAGGGCAATTTAAACATATTGAGATATTTCTTTTCTTAATTTTTTTATTTTATATTATAGATTGACTTAATATCTGGAGAGGCTTTTTCATATTTATTTTAAATTATGAAACTTTTGAAATCACGATTTTTTTTACATCGGTCGTTTCACGACTTAAGACTTGGGTCAAATGTCAATAACGAAGTACTAATAAGAAAACTAATTTGAAAAGATTTTTTTCTGAAATTATTAAAAAAAAACAATTTTTATTTTAAAAATTAAGAACATTTTATTATTGACTTTGGTTTTTATTCCTTTGGTTATTGAATTCATTTTCAATGTACATGAGGGTCGGGTAGAGCACGGGATCGGTGAATTTTCCGATTGACGTAGCACATTCAGAGCCCATTCCACATTGAATTTCCTTCGTTCCTTACGCCTCTGAAACACAGACTCTTTACAATTTTTTATGATTTACAATGATTTACAACATAAAAAAGAAATCCAATTTAAGTTTCTCGACCGGAATCAAAACAAGTACAAGTACGTTTCGTTAACGAAAAACGAAAATAAACATGGGAGTCGATTGCAAACGTAACGTACGCCAATTCCATTTTGTAAGAAAAGGGCATTGGTATTCTGTAAGCCTTAAATACTCTTATTGTATTTGTGTTTTAGCATAGCTTTTTGAGGTAATTTCGTGATGTTTCGGTACATCGAAATATCTTGAAAAACGTTAAAATATCTAGAGAAAGGTTTTATGATAAATATCCAGTTTAATCACAGTATATATGCTTTGCTTTAATCTACATTATTCAAATTATTTCTTCTGTATACAAAAATGCACCAAATATTTATATTTCAAGTGTTACAAAATTATACATAATAAAATTTTGCTTTAAAAAGCATACCTACTAAGTGATTCTTTTTGCTCAAAATTCGTGTGTAAAGTTTCAGAAATTAAAAAATATGTATTGAAATACTGACACATTGCCATTTTCAATAATTAAATGTAAAAACACTAATTTATATCTTTGATAGATAGATCTCAACAATGTGCTTCGTAGATAAAAAAAAAAAAATATTGAAACAAACATCTTGGGACTCGTTACAATCGTGTCATTACAACGAAGAATACATAATCGATAATTTTATTGTGATGACACAAGTCGGCGTTCGAACGTATTCAATGCCCACGCAACGCGACACTTTGTATTAACCGAGAAGACCATCGTCCGCGATACGTAGAATAATAATAGGTGGCCGCCGAGGCACGAGCAGGATTGTCGATTTCATCAGTAGGATAATCTCACAACATGTAACTTAAATTCTGTTACGGTGAATACCGAAAATCGTCAAAAAAAATCTGTCATGAAACTATTTCTCTCTCTTTCTGTTTTTCATTTCATAGACAACGAAGAATTACATGTTATTGAATAATCTATTTGAAATATTTCAACCCCAAGTAAAAGGTCTGAAGGCACATTTTCTACACGTCCATTAAAAGAAGACTTAACGTATATAAAACTCTACTGAATAATATATGGCTTTATAATAAATACACTTATTTATTTGTAGGTCACGACTGCGAATGCAGTTTTTTAGTTTCTCGTTGCAATGCATAGTTCTCGCTTTTATCGCAGTTTCGTTTCGCTTAAGGGTTCAGTGCTAATTCGCGTTTCCATTCTTCTCGCTACTTTAAGCTCTCCGTTACTATCTTTACCTACTTGACTAAAGCTTTAGTGTATAAACAAATAAATTAGCACACATAATAAAAAAAAAGTATTATAATGTAACAATTAGGTGCTTAATTTAGAAATACTGTTTCACAATCTGATCGTGTTATCACAATTTATCACAATATGAATAATAAATTACCTGCCCCAGCTTATATAAACAAGTAAACGATAAATTAATTAGATAGCAATATGTGTTCAAGTTTATCTTTTCGCTGTAAATGACGTTACACATACAGGTTTTGGACAGTTAGCTGTTTAGCTTTTACAACACGCAAAACGCAATAACATTACTATCATCACAACAAATATACTGGTGAACTTACCACATATGGAAAAATTTAGATAACTCTCATGTTATAAAAACCAATAGTTTAGCATTTTTTAAAATTTTATTTTTCTTAGCAGGATGTTAAAAAATAAATTTACATCCCATACGTATATAATGTGATCATTTAACTTATATGTAGTAGTTAAAAGGATTTATGTACGAGCTTTATGATTTTTAAGTTTGAAGAATTATAAAACCAAATTTCAAAACAAAAGGCAGCGAACCGACAACCTTGATAAAACTGGACACCGCGGCGAGCCGAGTCGCTTTTCCCAATCACAACCGCGAAAGCGTCGATGCGCATAGTGACGCGTAGCGTAATTCCCACGCGGGTCCTCTTAATGGAGCGAGGTCGGCCGCGCTCGCGCATACGCCCAAGTCCCGAACTCGTAAATATAATTAGGGTTGCGGCGCCAGCGGCGTCGGCGGCGCGCTCGCGCCCTACGATCCGATTTACTTTGACGACGTTTAATATTTAAAATTCTCTTTTGGATATATGATGTTTGTAAAAAAAATTGGCCTTTCGGAAAAACGAAAATTTCAACCACTGTAAATCAGCGTTAGTCTTTATTAGTCTTCGGCGTAATTTAGCAACTCACGTCTGCACGCATTTTCTTTTCATGATTATTCTACGGTTCCGGTGCGAACTTATAGGATTACGATTTTCATTTAGGTTATGCTATAAACTCCACGCGAAGCGCTATTATACCGCAATTTTTTTTTTAATTTTACCCTAAATAATTTCGGAGACAAGCGGGTCTGTTTTCGTATATTTTTCTTAATATCCTCTAAACTGTTAATTTTCTTAATGACATAAATATATATTTGTATTTCTCATAAAATACTCGATTATTTTTGATATGTGACATAATGCATTTATTCAATTTTCCAATTCACCAAAATTAACAATTAGCATCAGAATTCGTTTATTTACACTACACAGCTGTGACGTTACCACTGTATATATGCCAAATAGCATCTTTTGTTGTCTAACAGTTTTGGAGAAAAGAGTGAAACAGACGGACCGGTATACATAAACCTACAAGGGTTCCGTTTCTTAACGAATATACGGAACTCTAAGAAGGAGGAAAATAAACGTATTCATGATTCATTTATTTATTTCGTTCGGGTATTCGTCGCGTAGGCGCGGGTGAGAGTTGAATTGTTATTATTGCTTTTGTGAACGGTGGGCGCGGGCGACGACGGCCGCGTCGTGGCTTCTGTTTTAGAAACGGAATGTCAGTTTGAATGTAAAGAAACGAAACCTCGTAAAAACAAATCAAGTAATACATAATTCAGTCGCATTCAGATATTGAAATTATTTTTGGACGTAGGCAGCCTCCACCGTCATCCGATCGGAGGATCTGGCGTCTACGCAAAAAGTACGAACAAAGATTTCGTGATACTTGTACATGTGATGCGTGGTCAGTGGCGCGTGAGAGGCATGTAATGTAAATAACACGGAAGGCGGTTGCGTTCTAAGCCCGCGGCAGGTACTAAACGACGACCGACGGGCTCGGGTTACGTCCGGCGGCGGGGCGGGGCGAGGGAAGGACGCGGCCGACTCCGATTTCAGAATAATATCGAGTATTACATCGCTCGTACAAATAAACAACGATGGAAATCGTAGACGATCAGGAGTCGTTTATCTTCATCCGGAAGTTTAGACCTAGGTATTGATTTTGCAACGTTATCACGAAAACGATTAGATATGAAATTATGAGCGGGCGGCCGCTAAGAAAGGTCTGTCAGACTGTTGAATAATTTTAATTATGAAAAAAGAAATATTATATATATATATATATACATATTTAAGCGAGTAACGAGTAAAAGATTTAATACTTTGATTCATATTCAACCACTGAATTATTTCAAAAGTGCAAAAAGTGGAACGAAATGATAATCATAAAACCCTGCGTCTAATGAACGAAAACTAACAAATAATATCAAAGGTATACCGGAAGGGTATAATAGTATATGGAAGGGTCTATGGGAGGGTTTTCACAATATTAGAAAATATTGTGAAAACTGAAAACTTTCACCAATAATTTTTATGTAACTCTGGAGAGGTTCAACGAATGGCGCGAGTCAAGGCCGGTCGCAGTTTCTCTGCGCAGACGCGTGCCGCTACTTTAACACTTAAGCACAAGATTTCTACATTTCTTGAATTAAATTTAGCAATGCGACAGTAGTTATAATTTTTGTCGACACAAATTGATATGGTTACGCTTTTGTAATTAATTTTCGCAGCATTTAAATGTCGTATAGAATAATAGTAAGTGTTCAATTAAAAATGTCGATACGGGTAAGGGCTTTTATTTCATTTTCTTTTTATTATTTAATGATTTTCATATGTATAAGAAAATTGTCACACCGCCTTCGACGACAAATCGAAAATTAAATTTCGTACGGCCAACGAGCGGAGTCGTGGGGGCAGCGAACGACGACCTCCTTTCCCCAATGCACTGGCGCAAGCGCAACTAACAGACAAAACAACTGGAGTTAGACACTGGCGCACGAAATCGTAGCGAAACTCGCGCGCGACTTTCACCGTGACGGTCGCGGTCCGCAGTCGGGAACGTTGCGCGCGCGTCGACCGTCCGAAGCGCACAACGCTGAGCTTGCGACTGGAGGGCCGCGGTGCGCACGGGCCGCCACCGTCGAACTGCGGAAACGCAACAGCTAGCACTCTTATCGCTGTGATAAGTCGCCCCTATTATTTCTTTAAAGTGATCTCTTTTATCTCTTAAATACGACAAAGAAAGGCAATTTCCAAAAACTGACGAAAATCAACTAAATATTAAGTAATATTCTGTTATTGCTAAAATTTTTAAGTTTACGATTAAAAAAACAAAAAATATGTGGAATAATAAAAAAAATATGTCAAAATACATGATGCGTTCAACTCAAATTGAGCTAAACTAAAATCATGACACTCGAAACATCCACCACCGTGTGCAACGGATATAATAACTAGGTTATATTTTATTGAATGCAGGAATCACTATTTGGTCTCGTTTGAATTGACTTAATCCAAATTTAAGTGCTAGTAGTCTCTTAAGTCAATTTTAAAATTCATAAAAAAATATTAAAGTCTTTTTCATATTAAAGCCTATGTAATACAAACAATTAAACTTTAAAAAAATTGCCAACTACGTAAATGTCGTACCAATTGAAAAAAAAAAACAATTCTTTAATATCGTAAAGAGATTTGGATTGAAAGGTTATTGAAATGTTATCCGGTTACAAAAGATCAACCTCATTTTTCAGATAACAAAAAATACATATCGAATATCGCGCCGCATTATTTCAAATCTGGCGTACTTTATTTAAGAGCGAAATAACTCCACTCGCTTTCATGTCGATTATTGTCCTTTTTGGAGTGCAGTTCCCTTTACGTGAAGTAGGGTCGATTGTGAAATGGCGAAGCCGGTTCTTTGTGATGTCGACTGGTCACGTAACTGATTCCCTTCCAGTACTGAATGAACCTATAGTGAATGTTATTTCATTGTCTTCCTTGACTGTTCGAGAATTAATCACGTGGGAAAGAATAGAAAACGTTCTGTCATAATTTATAGGATTTACACACGATGGAAAAAAAATGGACGCTTATAAGATCATGTTCGTGTCTGTTTATGTGTATCTCAAGTCAGTCCGTCTGTGACATTTTATTTTCTGCATTCCCTTCTTATATCTGAAAGGCCTGAATCTACAATTAAAAAATAAATACGAAATATAGAGGCCTTGCTAGTACCAAATCACAGATCATATTTAATACAGAGACACGATGAAATTATTTAAGACGAAAAATAGGGACATTGCAAATTCAAATTTCTCTCCAGCTGTCAAAGGCAAAATTGACAAATTGTTTCACTGAAAAATGGCATTACATCGAAAACATTTTCACGCAACTTTGTACGACTTCGAATTTCGACTAACATCAAAAGAATAATTTGAAAGACTTCGAATGGCTTCCAAAAATAAAGCCCACCTAATACCACTGTTTACCGCTTGTTTAATGTATTTAAGTGCGGTCGAGTAACTTTAGCGGACGACGAAACGGGTAGTCGCTCTTTGACGTCTATTTCAAAATAAAACGGGTTGGCACTCGCAAATTCAAGCAGACGTTTTTGCGTAAGCAGGATGGATTCTCGCTGGGTACCTCAAATCTAAAGCACGCTCAGACGCAAGTTCCGGTGCAGCGACGCGACAGCGACGTTTAAAGTAGGCTCGTCTCGGCGCATTTGCGATATCGTTACGGGCGGTGAATCATGGATTTATCAGTACGATCCGGAAACGAAGCATCACTCGACCGTGTGGCAATTTCAAGATGAACCTACGCCTACCAAAGTGAAGGGCGAGAGAAGTGCAAGCAAAGTTTTTGTTTTCTTTGGCGGATTTTGTACTATCGATGTCCTTGCCAGATCAAAGGAGCTCTAAGCCTGACTGGTATGTTACCAAATATTTGCCGTACTGCTGTGAGCAACAAGCGACCTAACATCGGCCTCCGTATGTTACTGCTTGCCCATGACTTCGCATCCGCGCACTCGGCGCTCAGAACGAAGGACTCTCTGGACAGCACACCGGTCGAAATTATAAGTCGTTAACACTCTTTGTAGTCCCGATTTGATTCGGTATGACTTTTTCCCCCTAAATAAAAAATCAACTTAAAGGAAAAGATTAACACTAAAAAATGCACTGAACTGCATTTGAAAAGACGATTAGAAAGGTGAAATTCGGAGTGGAAAATGTGTTTTAAAGACTAGTTTAGACGTATGAAACTTTGTACAAACGTTGATAAAAATTCTATGAAAAGATATTATAAAAAAAAAATATTAATAACCTGCAGTACATTTTTTGCACTATCACAAAACTTTTCGAATTCCCCACGTGGTTAATACAAAAAAAAACCTTTAATGGAGACTTTACACTCCTCAAAAGTTCCTTAGATTACCACGGGGAATGAATAAACATCGTGAATAAAAAAAACAACTTGTAAAATATGTTGCTTACTTTCACTTATCACAATTCATATAGAATTAATTCGATAAATTAAGTCCGACTCACTCGACTGATTTTCATTATCATTTTCCTTTTTCGTATACGCATTTGCATACGAACGTCTTTCACGTTTATTTTTTCTCCCATTAAAGAGCCAATTTTGAAACTAGCGCCCTATCGTATTTGCGATACGATAACAACATTCCAGAAACACAACCTGACCTCAGAAACAGGGCCAACAAGTTACAAATATTAACATCGACACGTGTTATTCGATTCATGCCCGACCAGCGGTCGGACGCAGGCCCTCCTCGTGACACGGTGTGCCCCCGGCCTTGTAGCCTTGGAGATCGTAATCCACACGCGATAATCGTATTGCCATTCGTTGTTGCTAATATTCAGTTTAAAAAAAACCGCGATTACAGCTTTGATAAAAACGCTTGGTAATGAATAAATATTATACAACTATGTACAATAACAGTTCTTATAACTAAGTGCAATCAAGTACGATATAAGACTTTAAAACTGCAAAATCGAATTCATTTAAAATTATAATTTAATTGTAGAAAACATGAGGAAAAACAAAAAAATATCATGAAGCAATACAACTTATAACTAACCAATGATAGAATCGCAATATATATATTTCTTTCGCACAAGCAATAAGCAATATTTGAATCTGTTATTTGCTTCTAAGTTTCTTATTCGCCCGTGAACTGAGAGTACATTTCATACAAGTAAACACATCTGATATTACGGTCTTATTACGTGTAAGTAGATTAATAAAATGACGGTGTGCTGTCCTAGTATCATCAAATGTTTCAAAACGATACGGCGGCGGACTACCAACAGAGCAAAAGATTAAGATAAGAAACTGGCGTCACCTAAACGCAGATGATTCATTGAGGAAATAAAAAAATGTCAATACCGAATGTAGAGTAAATATATTGTAGGAAAAAGGCACGCAACAAAACATGGCAAAGAAGGACAACACTATACGCCCGCTTGCAGCACTCATACGGCTTTACCTACCCAGGCAGAAAAGTGTCCACTTGCACTTTTCTTTCCGCGTTCACTGCTATACCTTTTTTGTACACATCAGTATTGGTAAATGAATATGCGGGTTCAACTCTCAAACCTTTGAATGTTTATAACATAAATTGTTTATGATATTGATACCAAAATCGGCATATTCATAGGTTTGACGAAATCGGTAAAATAGACGGAAATATACGTAAAAAAAAATAAGACCTACAATTGAAGCCCGCAATGTTTTAAACAATAATGTTTTCAAGTTCGGAAAGCATGAAAACATTAGTCCTTAAAACTTCGATATATGTATGATGAAATAGCAAATTTCGAAAATCGGGATGAGAACAATAACTTTCCTGACTTTGAGAATTTTCAATTTTCTTAGCGGGAATATAAAAAATAAAATAAATCTTGCTATTTTCTAAAATCACTAACGATTCTAGATGAAAAAACTTGTCACACATCGTTATTCTAGATAATCGACCCCACAGTGAATGAACCTATTTTATGTATAATCCGTATCCGTTAAAGAAATTATATTGTACGATAAATCTTGGGGCTGTATCATAGCTAGTTAGGGCACCATTCTTCGGAAAGGAACCGGCTGTAGGTTGTCGAAACTCGTCCGTTCTATTATACTTCGGAGCTTTTGTTTAAATTCACCGCACTATTGTTTGTGTGGATAGAACCAGAATCCAGATAGAATCCTGTATCGCTTCATTTACGTTTACGACTTATGTTTAATTATAAACTTGTTCGTTTGTCTAGCTCGAACTTTATGACCTACATTCTATTTACTTTTATACATAATAACGATACTGAAGTTTTATTATGTTTCTTTGATTGACATATTTGGTTAAGTTTGATTTCAAACATTTATGACATATTTACACGGATTACATTAGCAAATTTATTTTTTATAGACTATAATACCAAATTTTTTTAAAGTATTGTTTCGGTGTTTTTATGCTTTTGTTTTAATAGTATATACATTTAAACGATCTGTGGGTTATATTGATCGCAAGATCTATACGTAATGTAATTTTATATACGATAATAACATAACAACGAAAAAAATATTTAAAATTTTGCTTCGCTCAAATAAAAAGCTTTTGCTTCTAATTTTTATCTATAAATATATACTATATGTGAGACCCAATCACATAGCTACAAATATACATAAACTTTTTGTTTGAAACATGCCCCAATCCGAAAATTTTAAATTCGGTACCATACGTCTTATGTTAAAGCGACATAGTACTTGAAAAAAAAATAATAAATGGATCTTTTAGTTAAAAACAATAGGAGTCATAACCGTACTGTTTAGCCAATGGGACTTGAGGGGTGAAGGTTATATACTTCACATGCACAATGAACTTACATGTGTTCTATGAATTCATAGGAAATAAAAAAAATATTTACCAGAATGTTGTGATGCTATATTTTTATACAGTATATTAAAAATACGAAAAATTCATGCCCTCCACAAGGATTTCTTTTGCTGTTCGTATATAACAAGTATGCAGTCGTCGATACTTGGGTGTCAAAGATGTTTTGATTTCTAATTTTAATTATGATTTATAATTTTTTATGGAATGTTTATTTAAATTTGTTAAAAAAATTTAATTACTCTCGATACAAATATTCATCAATACAAAATCCATAACAAACTTTCGCATTTAAAACATTAGTAGGATTTTTAACAATTCACATAGTCACCTTAATGTCGATCAGGTTTATGTTTCGACTATAGAAATCTGAAATGGATATAAAAGTGAAAGTATGGAGTTCAGTCAGATACATTACACGTATTAAGGTAATATTACTTAACAAACCGACTGGCTCGCAACAACACGTTTCGCAATTCGCATTTTCCTGTATTTTTTTTTTTTTCTTTGTACTAGTGAGTTCGTGTCACCTACGATACGGTGCGGTAACGAGTGACCAGTTTCCGAGTCGTATAGACTTGTGCACGACGAGCCCGTCGGCGCAGCGCGACCGGCAGTGCCATCTCGGCAACCGGAACAGTGACTCGGGTGCGTATCGACAGCGAACGAGTAACGGTGCCCCGAGAGCGCGTTGAAAGGGAGCGCGGCTTCAGCCGGCCGCGTTACGGTACCCGTGTCGGAACAAAGGCTCACGCCGACGGGGCCGCCGCGGCCGGACAGCCGGCCGGGACGGGTAACGGTGGACGACTACGAACGCGAGTTGACACACTCGTGGACGTCATTGTAGGGCAGATGCGGAGAGCAATGGTCTTTTCGGTCGGCGGCAAAGATCACCTTCGGGGAATTTCAGTTGTTAATGTTTGATTCTCGAAAGAAGACGAGAAGGTGGCGCGCGGTGATGTTTTTATACTCAGGCGGACATGTGTCGAACTTTACGTCGAACCATAGTTCATTAAAAATGAAAAAGGAATTCTTTTAAGCTATCAATTATAAAATCGATATTGTCACATTATTTTTAATAAAATTTCTACAATCCAAACATATATTTATATTAAAATTCGAATTGAAACTACGACACTCATTTCGCCCACTAAAAACTGTTTTCGAGAGTAATGAAACCATAAACTAATATTGAAATTATGCAAAAATCCCAATGTAAGTTACATCGTTAACGGCCGAGTATTTGGTGGAGCCCTCGTTCCACCCGCCGATGGCGATGGACACCTTCAAGTGGGGGTACTGCTCCTTCAAAGCCGATTCGAATTTTTCGAATTCGGATACTTCGAACCCACCGCTACAAGATTGTGTTGTATACCAAAAAAATCCTACTTTTTAACTGTGTTTTCATTAACTGTAATGATAATGAGTTTCAATGGGACATGCAACAAAAATCTTAATTTTAACTTTGTAGAAAAAGACCGATTTGGTGAAAGACAAAAATTAATTATTTTTCTGAAATATATATTAAAATATATAAGCTACAATAAATTAATACTCTTCAAATAATTTAAACGAACGTTGATCACTTCGTCATTGAATAAAATATTTTTTTTCCTTTCTGGTTTTTAATAGTATTTAATATTATCCGCTTCGACATAAACGTCGCAGAAGCCAAGCAATAAAAAAGTTTACTCAATGACATTTTCCTTGTCACATTCCTATTGTAATATTTTGTAAATGATATTCACAATAATCATCACAGCTTGTGTTTCAATATTTTGTTTCGCACAAAAACATTATAACTGATATAAATCAGCTGTCATATTGAATATATACACACTTAGATATACGCATGCCAACATCAAACACAACCATATTACATACAATAAAGATTCAAGAGACAACCTACTACTCATTGCGTACTATTAGATAAAAATAACCTCGAGCTGACACTAACATTATGTATATCTTTTCTGTCCCATAGATCAGCTAATCAGAAATAGAACTCATGAATCATTTCAAAATAACCTTCAAAACGAAATCGATTTCTATTATTGTGACATTTTCGGCAACCCGATGTTGTATAGACGTTTGGCGATATCCTTTATAGGTTATATCTGACATATTAACGGAAAACTTTAGAATGGGGTTTGAATTATTTTCAATATATAAGTCCAAAGACAGCGACGTTGTACACTATTACAATGAAATCGGCAATTGATCTAAATATTTGGAAAATCCAAAAGTGCACGACTCATAATGTTCATTAGTTTTTTGTTAATAACTATTAAACGACACAAATCACGTTAACCATTTTCAATACCAATCTCCGGACAGTGGATCTCAAGCTATTAAAAAAAAATGGATCAAATTAGTGAATTTTTACGCTCGCTATCGTGTCCGGAACGAAAAAAGTGTTGATTGACAGGAAATTTCTTTTGACTATTTTGATAGTTTTTCTAATTGTATTATGTTCAATCGATTTGAACCAGTGATAGAATTAATCTTCATTAAATTATCTATCAAATAGTGCACAGGTTAATAAAATTACATGAATTATTAATCGTGTTATTGATGAAAAAAGTTACGAAATTGAGGAAAAAAAATTATTCGTTCGTAGAGCACTTCTTAATGCTTCGCATTATGAGTCGTGCAATTAGATGTAGCTGTCAAACAAAATAGTTTACTTTAATAATTATTATCGAGAGCAATCCGTATATTTGTTATCAATTCAAGACGTTAGAAAGGTATGGAAAGTAGTTTGAGCAGTTGTGCAAATTTTAAATTTTCTATTTGTTATAGGTTACAAAATAGTAGAAGTTGGGTTGCTTAAAACAAATTTAGAATGATCATCAAAAAAAAAGGTCTCCTAGAGAAATGTATTATCTAAACAGATAGGTATACATAAGCTATTTTTGTTGCATATTATAGCCGGTGTACCCCCCACCTCCAAGCTGCATGCATGCACATGCAGTATTTTCGCATATACAGTCGCATACACCGGCGCCTGATCCCGGGGTCACGCATCGGCCGGGCGACAACCAGCAGCACGGGCGGATGCACGCGTCGTTGTACGTTTTATTGTAGTGTTTACATTTCATATTGCTCTTGACAAAATAAGTTGCTCGCTAAATTATAGAGTCACGAGTACGGAAAATAACTTCGTCATGAACGTATTCTGCTGGTGCTGGGTGTATTTGGTGGGCGTTTTTCACAACTTCAGCGTCTTATTGAGTATGTAACACTTGCAATTGTCAATAAACATTTTTTTTTTATTTCTGCAATTTATGTCGTAATTTACCTGCATCACAGATAAAGAATGATGATTCATTTTATATTTACCCAAATGGTATTGAAAGTACATTTATATCACTTACACTTTATTTAATACTTATACGTTTTTTTTCTGATTAATTTGGGGAGTAAGTGGATGACATTTAGATGACAATTACACTAAAATAATTAATTTAACATTAAATTAATTAATAATTTAGTTGTAAAAACAATTTTCTGGGAAATGGTTAAAATTATTTTTACGTGACAAATCAACAGAATAAAACAAATAAAATTTTTCACATTTCAATCCTTTAGATAGAAAAATATATTAAAATGGAAACAAAAACAAAGTGAAAAATAAATGTTCATAATTTATTACATTACACGAACTGCTTTTACGACAGAAAAAAAACTTATCACATTAAAAATGTAAAAAATAGTAATAATTTCAACTTAACATGATTTAGTATGATTTCAAACTTTCTTTTAATATTCAAAATGAAGAGAATTTAATTAAACATTTTTTATTACGATATGGTAGACAGTGATGTCGTGTTAAAATGTTCGTGCAGAGCCAGAACTCTGTATAGTAACCCTAGGATTGAAAAGGTCTAGCCATGAGTTAAATATTCAAATCATTTTTCGGCTCTGGGTAGAGCATAACAATAACAAGCTGAATACATTGCGACAAAGGCGATAGCGTGCGGTTTCCTAATAGTATAAGAGCTAGCAACGTCGGGAAAACAAGAATTTCAGGTCAGCTGATTTATTGATATGTCGTCTCTCTTGCTCTTTGGGTTAGGGTCTGGGCTGTCTGGCCGGCGGTGGCGGTTGCGTTTACCTGTGCGCATCCTATCTGTACAGGTAATGATACTAACTTTTAAAATCATTTTAAGAAGGTTCATTTTTAATATTTTAACTTTAGATAAGCTTAACAAACATCCATCTCTTATTGCCAGACATTTTTGTCATTGCTAACAATGAGCCAGACGCCAATTTTGATTTATTTTTTTTGAATTAAAAATTCAAAGTATTTCAGTTTGTCTGTAATTTTAATATTATGTTGTTCAAGTATGAAAAGACCTAAAATTAATTTGCCAGGCACTAATTCAGTTGTTAAACCGTGTATTAGAACGACAAAGTCCTGAAAATTCGTATAGTATGATACTATTGGATAAAGAGAAACAATTGCAGAATAAATTGCTGAGAACGAGATAGAAAAAACCCTAATTAGACAAGGTGATTAAAAATATTTAAATAATTTGATTTATAATCATTTTAATATTTGGCTAATACACGGTTTAACAACAGAATCAGTGCCTGGCAAATTAATTTCAGGTCTTTTCATACTTGAACAACATAATATTAAAATTACAGACAAACTGAAATACTTTGAATTTTTAATTCAAAAAATAAATCAAAATTGGCGTCTGGCTCATTGTTAGCAATGACAAAATGTCTGGCAATAAGAGATGGATGTTTGTTGCTTATCTAAAGTTAAAATATTAAAAATGAACCTTCTTAAAATGATTTTAAAAGTTAGTATCATTACCTGTACAGATAGGATGCGCACAGGTAAACGCAACCGCCACCGCCGGCCAGACAGCCCAGACCCTAACCCAAAGAGCAAGAGAGACGACATATCAATAAATCAGCTGACCTGAAATTCTTGCTCCAAAACGTTGGTAGCTCTTAGACTATAACAAAACAAGAAGAGCAGCGTCGATATAAAACTGAAATAACATTGAAATGCCTGCAAACACTTCGTTTGTCGGAGCCGGTGCCCAAGTGTGTTTTTAGAGTTCAACTTCTTCAATAATCCAAAATAAACCAAAATGATATACACGAAGAAAATTACATTGCATGATTCATTAAGACTGCTGAACCCGAAATTGAAAATTTGAAGGAAAAATTCCTTAAATAACCCAAACGTGCATTGAGGAATGTTTGAAATTCCAAACATAATATGGTGATAATGGATGGTAAAGTTTGTATTATGAAACTATTATTAATGAACATGATGAGACTTTTTATAATACATTTTATATACTTCGAAGGAAATTAAATAACACGTTTTAATAACAAGAATTTTCAAAAATAATGTAACCATTAATTTTTTTTCTAAACGGGGTTAATACGAGTGGCAAAGTTAGTATAGAGAAATATTAATTGTTTTTTCAAGGTACGATTTTCAAATTCTTTCGTATAATCAATAAAAAAAACAGTGCCACTCCGGGAATGTCGACAGAAGTGAAAACTTGAACAATTACGTGTAAATTTTTTGAATCGTCAGAAATATTTTATTGTGTAGGAAATACTTTTAAATGAAGTGTTTTTTTTATTCTTATTATAAACTAATACTACAAAAATTGTATTACAATTTTTATTTAATGCGCTATTATATAAGAAAAATAATGCACATGTTATAAAACATGTATGTATAAAATTTGTATGTATAAACATACAAAAATTGCAATCTATTGCTTAAAATGTAAATTTACAAATACAATACGAGAAGTTCCTACATGAAAATATATCTATGTTGTACGTATATACACAATATACGTTTATATTATATATAGTTATATTATCAATATATTTCAACCCAAACTCAACTCTCGTGTAAATGGGGTCAAAATATGTAGAAACTTATATACAGAGGTGTCGGTTACGGTGACGTTAACAGTATCGCGAATTCAATAGTTTTTTTTTTCCATTTAAAAAATGTCAACATGCATGTGTATCTATGTACGTACGTACGTACACAATATATGTACATACTTATATACAGAGGTGTCGGTTACGTAACGGTAACAGTGTCGCGAATTCAATGGTTTTTTCCATTTAAAAAATGTCAACATGCATGTGTATCTATGTACGTACATACACAATATATGTACATATATATACAGAGGTGTCGGTTACGTAACGGTAACAGTGTCGCGAATTCAATGGTTTTTTTCCATTTAAAAAATGTCAACATGCATGTGTATCTATGTACGTACGTACGTACACAATATATGTACATACTTATATACAGAGGTGTCGGTTACGTAACGGTAACAGTGTCGCGAATTCAATGGTTTTTTTCCATTTAAAAAATGTCAACATGCATGTGTATCTATGTACGTACGTACATACACAATATATGTACATACTTATATACAGAGGTGTCGGTTACGTAACGGTAACAGTGTCGCGAATTCAATGGTTTTTTTCCATTTAAAAAATGTCAACATGCATGTGTATCTATGTACGTACATACACACACAATATATGTACATACTTATATACAGAGGTGTCGGTTACGTAACGGTAACAGTGTCGCGAATTCAATGGTTTTTTTCCATTTAAAAAATGTCAACATGCATGTGTATCTATGTACGTACGTACGTACACAATATATGTACTATATACAGAGGTGTCGGTTACGTAACGGTAACAGTGTCGCGAATTCAATGGTTTTTTTCCATTTAAAAAATGTCAACATGCATGTGTATCTATGTACGTACGTACATACACAATATATGTACATACTTATATACAGAGGTGTCGGTTACGTAACGGTAACAGTGTCGCGAATTCAATGGTTTTTTTCCATTTAAAAAATGTCAACATGCATGTGTATCTATGTACGTACGTACATACACAATATATGTACATACTTATATACAGAGGTGTCGGTTACGTAACGGTAACAGTGTCGCGAATTCAATGGTTTTTTCCCATCTCAAAAAACGCCCAAAGAGCCCAAATAAGTTTCCACTTAAAAAATACAATAATGATAAGGGCGTCCTACGTCCTACTTAACATTATTGCATCTTAAATTGACAATTCGTTATACAAATATAAATATAGTTTCATGTTGTGACGGTTAATAAGGACGCTCGACATTTGTAGATTACTTACTGGTCGGGATGACTGAATCAAATAACCTGCATGGATGTTTTAGTTGTCTAGAATTTAGCCAAGAAAGGCGAAACCTAAAGCTTCAAACATTAACATATTTTGGATATCGATCATAATATTCAAATAGTGCAACAAACGCGAGACACGAAACGATCCTCGGGTAGTCAATGGCGTAACCGTAAATTTAGTAACGGACAAGGCTAGCGAGTGCGGTGCCTGCGACGTCGGTCATGAAATTAAATAAATCGAAGCATATGCTAATGAATGCACGTCAGCCGAAAATGGACAAAGGACACTCGGCCGATAATTCATCATTGGATAATCTTATAGAGGGCGTTTAAAACACAGAATGAGTGTAAGGCTTCGAAGGTTCCGTTGTCTAATATATAACAATCTTTACAGTGTTTTACAAATTAAACTGTCATTTGGATATAAATATGTATCGAAATGGCAGTTCAATTTTGTGACTGCAGACACCATAACGTTCTAATTGCGAAAGCGTTTGTTGGTTTGTTTGTTTCGCTTTGACCTAACAGGAAGCTAGTTCGAAGGTCTGAAAAAGACAAACTTTATATCACGGAAAAACGTACGGTTCCTTTAGGACAGCGCAAAAACCGTTTTCGTAATGACAACACGAAGTAGTACGAAATGTGACTTGAAGAATGATTATGCTCAAATTAAGAAACATAGCTTTTTTTATTTCAAACAAGCAAAAGTCCATGTGAAATTTTAAATGATTTTGACCGTAAATACGCAATGGATATTCATAACAGCCATTAAATAGCATCACATACTAGCGTGATAAATACAAATGCTACAGAATTAATATATAAGATATTTTTAAAGGCTAGGCATATAAGACAAACAACACTTTTTATCTGAGAAAAATATAAACTACATAAATATAATTGGCTATACAAGAATGTATAGTAGATCAGTCTGTAGAAACATGGAAATTTTTCGTTTTTCTTAATTTAAGCGTCATGTTTTTCTGTTATTGTATTAGGAGTACAAATAAGTTTCCGCCGTTTTGGGAGAGATGGCACGGCACGAGGCTTAAGTTAGAATTCGCAGATGATAACCGGCTTGAAAATTAGGTTGCTCATTCAAGAACAACATAACCCTATCATATTAACATCATTATTTTTTTATCCAAAATGTCTAAATTTCAGCCAAATAAGCGTCATTTGCGGGAACTTTTAATTAATTTTTTTAATTTAAAAAAATCTGCAGCTGAGGCACATCGATTGTTCGTAGAA
Organism: Eumeta japonica; assembly: GCA_005406025.1. NCBI lineage: Eukaryota > Metazoa > Arthropoda > Insecta > Lepidoptera > Psychidae > Eumeta > Eumeta japonica. The sequence continues at coordinate 132,713 of BGZK01000482.1, read as the reverse complement.
GCATTCAATAATGAGGCTGCCTTGAGTGAGAGAACACGTCGTGAGCGGTTTCAAAGTTTAAAAACGGCGATTTTGACGTAGAAGACAAAGATCGCAATAGAAGACTAAAAATTTATGAGGATGCAGACTTGGAGGAATTATTGAAGGAAGATTCGTCTCAACACAAAAGGAACTTGCACTTACTTTAGAAGTCGCTTAGCAAGCAGTCTCGCGTCCTTTAAATCGTTAGGAATGATTCTTAAACAAGTTTATTGGGTTCCATACGAATTAAAGCCGAGAGATGTTCAACGCCGATTGAAAGCATGAGTGAAATGCAGCTAGCTACGCACAAAAAAAGTTTTTTACAACGAATCATCACTGGTGATGAAAAGTGGATACATTATTATAATCCAAAAAGAAGAAAATCATGGGGACTTCCTGGCCATGCGTCAATATCCACAGCAAAACCGAATATTCACGGAAAAAAACTTATGCTGTGTACTTGGTGAGATCACCTGGATGTGGTGTGTATTACGAGTTTCTTAATCCAAGCGAAACAAGTACTGGAATTCTATACCCAACACAATTGATGACATCGAGCCGAGCGCTGAAGGAAAAACGCCTTCAATACTACTCCAGACACGACAAATTATTATTCTACATGATAATGCTCGTCCGCATGTAGAGGTTCCGGTGAAAAACTATTTGAAAACACTTGATTGGGAATTACTACCCCACACGCCGTATTCACCAGACATTGCGCCGTCCGACTATCATTTGTTCCGGTCAATGGCACACGCTCTGTCAGAGCAGCGGTTCACATCATATGAAGATACCAAAAATTGGGTTGATTCATGGATAGCCTCAAAAGATAAGGAGTTCTTCAGACTTAGAATACGAACGCTGCCTGAAAGATGGAAAAAAGTAGTTGCTAGTGATGGACAATACTTCGATTAAAATTAAATTACCGTTCTTTCACAATAAATATTATTTTATTGACTAAAAACGGCGGAAACTTATTTCTACTCGTAATATATATTGTTTATCGTGTTACTAAGTACATATCTACATATCTACTGTTTTGTAAAAAAAACTAGAGTCCTATAAAAATATGTTAGTTTGATTTCTTTGCTTAGCGAGGGAAAAGGGAAGGAGAGGGCGATAAATATTGAGAGAGAGTGGCATGAGAGAAAGAGAAAGAAAAGGAGATGAGATGAGAAAGCGAGGCGAAAAGGGAGAGGGATTGAGAATTCGGGTATAGGATCCAAGTCGAGAGGATTGATAATGAAAACGCTATTAGATTTGATCGAAGTTTGAGAAGGAACAAAATTTCGATTAAGATTGTATATCCAAACAGGTGGTGCCGCGGCAAAAAGCTAGTGATTAATAGGCATTATTATTTTAACATCCTTGTATGTATATTATATATTTAGGTACTAAGTGGAAATGGATTACCAAGCATTTTTTTAATTTATTATATTAAATAAATGTCCTCTTCAGTTACGACAAAAGTTTAAATTTATTTCTAAGAAGTGCACAATTTTCTAAAATATTTTTAGAATAGATAGGGACGAGGTGCCATCAATAGCTAACGCTTTCGAAAACGGAACCCTAAAAATAATATGCTGGACGAAAATGATTAAATCGAAGCCCCGACTTATAGCGAATTTTCGAAACAGAAATGAATGACCGCAATAAATTCAATCGAACAATGGACGTTTTGCTTCGCCTTAAAAATCGTATGGTATACGAGGGTTGTATCGAGGCGAACAAAAACATGTTCCCTGAGTGTGTTATTTTTCATACGATGCGTATACGTGCAATAGTTTCCATCTCACGTCGTCCAACAGCATTCGAACGCGGACGGACGGCCGCACAAGCACTGTTTACTAAACAAACGTCGCCTATAATCCACTCGCGACTACGTATTGTTTTGACTGGCCTGCGCAAATACAGATGTAACGTCCGCGTTCGCCGTTTACGATCAGATCAAGGGTCGAGACATTCTATCGACTCGTCGGTCTACGTAGTGGAGATGTGTGTTCACAACGCCTACTGGTTTAGATGTGCCTATACAATAGGCTATTTCAATTTCGATCGTTCAGAGGCTGATAAGACGTTTCTATATCGAAAACGAGATAAAAAGTAATCGAACATCAAATATTCACTTAGTAAACACGACACGTATCTAGTCGTATGTACGTGGAACTCTTGAAAAGTCATTCGAAGTTCGTGCATCGAGTGTAGGTATTCGAAAACGATAAAACGCCGCCGTATAAACATACCCGTAATAGATATCGTAAATATCGCCTTTTATCGGGTCATACCCATAGCGAAGTAAATCATGGAAACAATAAAGGCCGTACAGATGTCGCGCTTTAGGTACGGAGAAATTCTGTAGGAGCCAAAAGCGAAAGCGAATTCAATAAGGGCGAATATTCAATAGCGACCGTGCAGAGAAAAAAAAACCCATCGCAAAATCTCATCTCGTGCTAATGTAAATAAATTTACGTCGGCGAAAAAAAAAAATACACCCATCCAGACGTTCGTCAGAGACAGGACAAGATTTATGAACGTTTTGCGGCATTTACATTTTATTCACTTACCTCGTATCGGTTCGATCGTGTGTTGAATACGCTCGCGGTACGCGTGGGCCGCGCCTAATGCGAGCGCTTAATATAAAAATGTCACGCCCCATATTATACGTACACGAGGGCCTTATCATGAAAATGCAGATGGATTTAGTTGACACTGATGGCGGCCGACCGCTGGTCTGCCCGAACGTACGACTTTCATAAAATAACAACTAATGTGAGATTCCGATAACAGTTTTGAGTCCATCGCTGTCTACGTTCTAATTTCTTACGGCGCACTCCGCCTGATGCGTAATAATTCAAGGCGTTTTAAATCAGTAGGTCTATATTTAATAATTTATATTTACATTGGTAAATAAACAAATGGTCTATATTAAACGTCTTCGTAGAACTGTCGAAAATTAATAATATTGATATTCCTACATTATTTCTTCACGTCAACAACCATTTACTAACGAAATACATAGGTTTACATATTAATTATACGTCAAATTTAAGTTTTTTGAAACTTGAAAAACTTTTCTAAGATCCATACAGGAAAACCGTAAGATGACGCAGCGTTATCTCGTACTTGACAAAGAGATATCAGACTATTTCTTTTATTTCTCTGAAATGGACACTCTATGGATAGATCTTGACGTTATTTAAGCAAATATATCTAATCAAAGATAGAAAGATTCACTTTCGGTTGAATCATTTATATATGAATTTACAAGAACAGGAAAATCACGAAAATTATTATTAGCGGAAACGGAAATAATCCTTTCAGAAGTTTTGGGAAACTCGGGCGTTGACAGACCGCCGAGGTGGTATGATTTAAGGGTTCTTACAAACCCTTAAATCACTTAACACCTAAATCTGAGTCAAGTTCGTCACTAACTAGTTCGTATCTTCGAAAGCCTTTGGGATGTTTGAGATGAAACAGGCAAACGAAATTGGGCAAGTAGAAATACCTACTACGATCTCAAAATGAAATAACTGAACAAATTAAGATGGAACTTTAAGAAAGTTTCATCAAAATTCATTCAGCCATTTCGGAGCCTATTTTGGCGAAACATTTAGAAAAGCAAAAATATGCTCTATCCAACCTATTTATGATTAATTAGCTATTTGTTTTGTATTAATTTTTAATTCACACAAATTTTACTTTTGTTTATACATTAAATGCATATAGATTTACATTAGAATGACTTTTCTTAATACGTTTTAATTTTTGTTGCCACTTTTTTAAACTAAATAGTCAATGTCTAATCTTTACTCATTTCATATACTACCCTCAAATATAACATGTATATACTATATATTAATTTATTACATAATGTTAATATGGACAAAATATGTCTATAATTCAAACATATAATTTGCATAAAGATGTTTCATATTCGGACTGCCATTTGTACATATCATAGAAAATCGAAGAAAAATATATAGGTTATTAGAAAAATAATAAAAATGAAATTCTTTGACTACTTTTTTTGTACAAAGCATTATTTAATTATATGTTCATGCCTAAAGTTGTTAACTATCAATCACAAATTAAATGTATAATAAGAGATAACTGAATAACAAAACAGTAATGATAAAAACTTATCATCCCATATTACTTTACAAGTTAAAAATATACAATTGCTCATAAACGCGGTTTTTCATACATCCTTTTTTTTGTTAGGTCTGTTGAATTTTAAATGATTTTCAAACGATTCTTGAAATTTCAATTACGAGATAAATTTTATATTTATGGGCATGTCCGGTAGACAGAAGGGGATGCAGTCACATTAAGAAAAGGAATGCACCGCTGTCTTCTTTTTCGTTCTAATGACTCTATCCCTCTCTGTTCATCGGACATGCTCACCCCTGAATGTTTATTACGCCATTGACTACATCTTTATTTTTTAAATTAAATATTGCCTATAACAATGTGTTCAATGTAGCTTTGCACAAAAAAAAACTAAATTCAAGTACTTCAAAATTATAGTAAAACACTATAGTTTAGTAATATAATTTTTAAAATAGTATGTACAAGGTGCAGGCCTGAGCTCCATGCATTCGTGAAACGTCTCCTTAAATTAACAAGATTTGCTTAAATTCCACAGACAAATAAATTTCTTCGTCATTACGCGACCATTCTTCAAATATATTTTGAAAATGTTAAAATAAAAGACCTTTGGACTGTTATAGCTACTTAATGTGAAATTTTAAAATCTTGCGTTATTAAGTTATTTTAAGATGTTTTACAATCTTACTTAAAGTTCAAAAGCATTTATGTTTAACCGGATTCTTTTAAGTTTTCCACATTTACTACAGAGCCGTCCCTTCGCTGAATACTTATTACAAGGATACTTAACGCCGACGTACACAGTATCCGAAAATCTCCGCATCCAGGCCGGCGCCGGCGGCGACATGGGCGCCAGGAACAGTTCACCGTAACTGGGAACATAGCACACTCGGCACTCAGTGGCGGTCGTTACTACATTTTTTGTGTTTTAACAAAACACTATATTATCATTAGTCTCAAAAGACATTTTTTATGGTGCGACAGAGAAACAAGAATAAAGTCTAGTCAGACACGAAATGGAGAATATCGATTTAGATATACATATCTCCTCAATGGGAATCGAACCCGGAGTCTGTCATGGCCGACGTGACTACTAGGCGTTAGGCGCCACGCCGCCAAGGTCATGAGCTGCGTACTACACTTGTAAAATGTTATCGCTTGGCGACTCGTGTACCTATTTTTTCCAAAACAATACCAATGCTCACATCCATAAATGGACTAGTTGAAAATTCTAATAAATTTTAATCATAACATTATATTCATAGTTTTGTTGAGAGCAATTTTAAAAAATCATTAATTTGTATAGTTACTTTAATTCTTTGCCTTTTTAACAAATACATCTAGCTATAGGATTTTCTAAAAAAAATTATAAGACATGAAATATTGCTTTTCTTTTTAATACACAAATTGCGGTAGTTCTTTCTATTGCTTAAAGTTATGTGTAACTTTTGGCTGTCCAAAATATGCTTTATAAAGTTATATCAATCGACTACCTGTGATGTTTTTAAAGATGTATTAAAAACTTCCCTACAATTATCTCATTTGTAGACATAAAGTGCTACAACGCCCTGCACTTTGCAGATAACATTGCCATCAACATTTCAAAGAGATCCTTTATTCATTATAATGGAAATAGATGTTTTCAGTAGCATTTTCGAAAACTATAAGGGTACACGGTTACGTTTAAATGCACTCACTCGATCTCTGTACTCCAAATATCATCGTCTTCGGCGTCCATTTGCATTACTTCCGCCGGCAGTGCCATTAGATGCACCGCAGCCGTGTCGTCGTCCGACATTCAGCTAAAAATTTTAATCCTAAAAAACATGTAACGCGTCGTCTGACGACTGCGTCTACACATCTACTCATATTTCGTAGTGTTTATAAATTAATTAAAATTAAATATTTATTAAGTCTAGTGATAGTAGGTATATGGTTAACCTGAATGATAAAAAAAGCAAATATTTATGTGAAAGTTTAAAATATTTGTTGACATTTCATGGAATATTCCGGACGGTCAAAATCAAAGTTGCAATCCTTTGATACAATCTCACCTATGAGCTATGATTTAATTTACTGGAGGAGTATGCTTTATACAATTCAAAGACGTTACGTCACCATACTTGTCACAAAAATACTCTAAAGATATAAAGAAAAAGAAAAATTCTGATGCTAAATAATGTTCCCGATATCAAAAAAACCAAACTAAATCTATAGAGAAGCTCTTAGACAAAATATGTATACAGACATTCTGTTTTTCAACTGAATAGTAATACCCGTACGGTAGAGTAAATGTGAATACAGCATACCAAGAATCGGAACTATCGAGTGCAGCGTATATCTCACGTGCACGTACTTACGTTCACAATTTTAAACAACACAGAAGATAAAATATCTTGAAAACGTCACAACACAGCACACGACGAAGTCTATTTCACAATTACTTCAAAATGTCACAACACAACACAGGGCATGTCAATTGAAGATTACCTAATACCTTCTATAATCAAATAGATTTTATCCGTGCGCTGTGGCCATTAGCGTCGCTGATAATGACGGTATCGTATCCTAATCTCGTGAAATCGTTGATATAGCGTACAGCTGTAATTAATAAACTTTGCGATTGGTTTATGGAAATCAATGTCAAAAACGACTATATATCGGAGGATTAAACTATCAAGATACCATTTGGATGGTAGCGCCGTCCACGAAGGCGATTAGGGCCTCACCCCTACACGAGCGTCAAGGAGCGTCGCTACAATCATCCGTTTACAATAAACTAGATATAACATCCCTTCCACGGTTCGCTGTTCAAATCGATTTACGTGTACATTACAGTTTGTTACACATACTATTGTAGTTGACAGATCATCGTTTGTCAGTCGCCCTTATTACCGAGCGAGCGACCAGTCAATTGCTAAACAACGTAATAACCAAACGACGTGGATTCCGGTTGTGGTTTCTTATTCAGCAATTAACGTTGATCTTCAATCAAATTGTATAACAACTTGATTAAAAACATTCAAAAGAAATTATTTGAGACCCCTCGTTTTCCAGTAACTTACGGTTTTACAATTCTTAATAAATCAATGCAAAACTAAATTTCTATAGCTTTTATAATAAACGCACGTGACATCGAATATACAAAAGATTATTTAGTAAACGAGTTCAATCGTGAACCATGTCACACGATTTTCGTTCGGCGGCTGAGTCAATTCTGAAGCAATTGTGCGATTTTGGACCAAACTACAATCAAGCTGAACTTTTTTCATCCATTACGTAAATTCAATGTCGATAAAGATTTTTTCAATTCCTTCATTAATGAATTACGTCCTATTTTGTTTTTGCCACAGAGAACAATAACTTGAAAGTACTCTCCGATGGTACAAGCAACACTGGACTCTGTAATAACTCATAGGTCGTACGAGTTATTATTCGTTTATTGTATAAATTACGTTGCGTTGAAAGAAGGTATTCGCATTTTAACTACTTACATTATAATGGTTTATTATGTTTCCGGAAAATAAAGGATTTCGAAAAATAAAGGATAAAAAAACAAATTCTGAATTTATACGTGAGGGTGGTTTAAAAACCTGAATTATAAACTTTAATCGTTTAATCGTTTCAAACAGCACGTAACAAGTTTAATGTCAAATATTAGTAATTCGTGTAGTGTCGTAGAAGTAAAAGCAAGATCACTCTACATAAAAAAATTAATAAGTGCGAGAAGAAATCGCGTTCCGAGAGTTCCGTATAAACTGAATTATGTTTGAAGATATTTCATCCAACGAGAGTTATTAATGACGGATTTCAAATGTAATTTCATTAGTGAGATAAAGTGTTTAAGATTTTTATTTGATTTTTTGTCTCACGTTTTTTACCTGACTATAGTAATCTATTTAACTATATATATATATATAGTTAAATAGATTCATCTAAGAGAAAATATCTGCATAAATGCAGTGTAGTATTGTTATGCTACCAAATAATGATCAGTTTCTATAAACAAAGCCTTTAGACAAAATCGGTTGTGAAAAGAGTGAAATATATAAATACATAAACCAATAGATAAAGAAAATTTTTTAGACTTTGGCCGAGATTTAACATTACGTTCTATTTTTAAATTCTAGATGCACGAAGCATTTCGCATTGTGTGAAAATATGAGTTTGATAAAAAACCACTTGGAATCTTGAATTTTTCAGAGAAGTGTATGCTATAGATTCGATATTACATATCGACTAATTTCAATTAAATATTTGTTTCTCTCCGATCGTGAGGACAAACACTTGACGGCCAGACGGACGGATATCAGAGGTTTCATTATATATTATCGATAAGTATATGGCACTTCTACAAATATGGAAACAATAGTCTAAAATACGCACTCATTACGATATTGTTTAATGCTAGAATGTTTAATAATAGAACATTACTACAAAACAACCTCCACGAATGTTAAGACGGTTGATGAGATTATTTTAATAAAATAATAAGCGTATTAAATTTTAATATCACAATTTTAGCATTAATTACATTTAATTATTTTGGGGAAATTACTATTCATATTATTCATACATTTATGATTTGCATTCATGTTTGAGATTAGATCGCAAGTATAAAATGCACGCTAAATTAAATTAGACAGCTGACGATATTTAGTCGATTATTCGTAGTGGAAATTATTTGCGACCTCTTTGTAAACCCATTGGTATTATAATGTAGGGCAGTAAGATTTAAAACGTTTTGGAAATAAGTTTTGGAAAAACAAAATATCCGATTGCATTATTTAAAAATACCATATATTTTTTTGATGTTATTAAATTTTTGACCTTACTTTTATTCCACATACATATTAGTATGCCCAAAAAAGATATTTCGCTCTTTTTACAGGTCAATATTCTAAATGTTAATATTTGATGTGGAAGCAGAGGTATATTTTTTATTTAGAAGTAAGGTGAAATATATTAGTGGGAAAAAAAATAAAAATGCACTTGAAACAAACACTTTGTACGCCTAAAATTTATTTGTAACGAAAATATCGTGCGCCTCAGCAACAATGTACGCAAAACGACTGTCGTACGGCCGCGCCTGGCAGGCAATGGTACGAGTTCGTGCGAAATGACGCGTTTATTGTGTCCACTTAGGCGATAGTCTTAAGTTGTATACTAAACAAATACACAAGGAAACAAAGTTTCTTTTTGATAGTAATTGCATTTATTTATTTTTGGTTACTAACAAATAGCACGCTTTTTTCGTGCGAACTGATTTACCGACAATACATGTCAATAGATTTGAATCGCATTGCTGTCGCCTGTCCGCTTCAAGGATAAATCTATATAAAAATACAGTTCAGGCATGATCAAATAGTGAGTAAAATATTAAACAAATCTAGTGAAACTATTAACACTTTCTCGCGTACTCCTTTCCCTAATTCCTGGTATTTAACTGCTCACAACACATCTGTCAATGTCATGTCAACCGACTTATCGTAACACAAACTAATCTAAACGCATTACATGATGGTGTATTATGAGTGATTCAAAAATGTTTTAAGAAGGGCTGTATGTGTGATAAACTCGTGATTGATTTTCTTTGTGTTTAGCTAACAAATATCAGTTCTGAACATCAGTACTGACTATTAATAACTTTTTATTTCATTATTATCAGTGTTGTATACGTGCATACTTTATTAGTGTCGTAACTCTGACCGTCTTCGTGTTTATTTAATAAGACACGCATAAGACATTAACTAAGCAGATAAGCGAAAATAACAACGAAATATTATTCTGTAGTTGTGCCTTAAATGAGGAATATTTTTTTTAACATAGGCTCTATGAAATTATAAATAAAATAGTCGTAAGCAAAATAATAAATAAATAGTAAAAAAACAATCGTATTTAACTGTGAAGTGTCATTACGAATGAATTTTCGATTCATAAAAACAAAATTAGAGGGTACGATAAAGGTGATGTATGTAAGGTAATGTGAAAAATAAATGCAAGCTGATTTCTCCTTATAATTTAAAATATTTGCACAATCAATTTGTGCACTCATCACAAGGTTCTTTTAATTTCAATAAAAAAATAAATTCTACTGCTGGCTTATAAAACAAAAATAGAACGAAGAAAAAAAAATTGTTTTCTGACAAAAAAAAAGAAATCACAACAAGCCAGTAAACTACTTAAAGTTATACTTCGAAGCATCGTACGGTATCACGATAGTTTAGCCCATTTGACGTATTTAGTGACGCTGCCACTAAACGGCGGTTTGGTTTTTTTTACATACGTGTACTCATATTACCGTATCATTGCAGTATAAATACAGGAAGGTATTTTATGAGAAAAAAATTAATTATGACCAGTCCTGAGTAGAGAACAACTCGAACGCGTCGTGTTTTAAGATGTACAATTAGTTACACTCAGTAACTAGTTTAAATATAAACTTACTATTTATACCAAAAGACATATGACCGAAATTTAATTTTTATTGTATTATTTGAAAAAAAAATACATCTATAAGCACATAAATACGTAAATTAGGGGAAATACTGTGTCTTGAAGTGTAAACTTAACGATTTAAATTTTTTATTACAATTATAAATACATATTGCTGCAATTTTTAATATACTTCTTTATACTAAAGCTATTTTATATTAATATTAACCAGCTATTGAATGCATCTAATATTCACATTTAAGAAATTTTAATAATGATTTTAAAACATACCAATTGTTTAATAAACATAATTAAAACTGGAAATATGTTAATAGAAATACTTTCAAAATGTATAGAAAATCATAAGAATCCAAATTGTTTCGTACACTGAGAAGTACTAGTGTTGATTTATTTGCTTGTGGACACACAACACGGTGCGTGGAGCTAAAAGCACCCTTTTTTAAATGCTCCTCACGTCAAATGCACTTACATCACAAAGTAAGGCATCGGCATTTACAAACTAGATGCATAACTAAACAATATCAACAGGAACAACACAACAAGGTAGTAAAAAAGATATGAACTCCTTACTGCCGTCGTCACTCAGGTTGTACGACACAAAAAATAGCCAAAATAGATCTTCCAAGAAGAGCGTACCGCCAAACCGAACCAGAACGACATATATCATGAAGATATGGGACCTGTTTTAGTATAAGCCTAGTACGTCTGCATATCTCCATTTAATCCGTTCGGCAATTTCGGAGAGATCGTGCGGAAGGATACGGATCGATGAACACAGACACTTCGCTGCTGCGATTTTCACAAAACTCTATTCGCAGAAAAACCTTGACGACGCAAAAAGCGATCAGAGTAATGCTTAGACATATCTAATATTTGACTATCGATTTCTGGAAACGTCATTGCTAACCTTATGACTTTGGTGACCATTGTCGGTTCTAAAATCTAGATGCCAAGGCATAATCTGTTACCTTGTAGCATTGGTGTACAATCGAATTTAAAACTAATAAAGATTGTACTTCTTTTACATGTTACATCAATCTAAGCGCTTTTTAGGATTCCGCACCTCAAAAGGAATACTTAAGGTTCATGTAGCTGTCTGTCTATGAATTTTATGTTAATACGCATTCTTATGTTACATAAATAATAATAAATAAAGAGAAGTAATATATATTTTTGGAATCAATATAAGACAGTTGAGTGAACATTTCACGTGGCATCATCATCTAACAATCGTTGCAAGTCCACAACGATCCGGAACTTTAAATAAACAGATATCAAAATTAATATCGTCGGCAAGGATATTGAGGCCACAGAAGCGGATTATTATTACAGATGACGGCAAGGCGTTGTTCTACATTCCACAGTTAGATGCAGATTTAGTTATGCCTGACGTATTATTTACTCATGGAAAATGGGGGGATACAAATAGATCGCGTGCAGGACGCCGGCCACTGCAGCGCGGCGGATGCGTGTATTTCCTCGAGAGAGGTGTCGGCACGGCGCCGGCGTCAGATCCATGCGTTTATCCAATTTGCCGGCAATTGTGAAGTCTTGTGGCGTAAAAGACCAATTGCCGGTGACGAACTGCTATATTTCACTTTTGCATGCGTTCGTCAAACATCAAGGCCAATAATTTTTAGACATAACATATATTCTTCACGTTATTGCCCTTTTCTATAATTCCACAACCACTAAAGACATAATACGTGTATTCAAGTGATTTGTGTTTTAGACTCCATAGTAACTGCTGACGCCTACAGTTTATATTTCCGAATAACAAGATATTTATTTGATTATCACATTATATTGCAAGTCATCTTTTTTTAAAATATCATAATAATCAAGCAACAATATCCAGATCACTATTTACATTTTAAGCACACAAACTAAAAACACACTTTTATTATACTTCTCCCTCATATAGTAAACTACCGTTTGCCCGTGGTGTCGCTCGCGTAAAATGAAATAAAATGAATTCCTTCATCTTGTATAACACTCAATCACGAACTCAAAATCCCGATCGTTGTCAATTTTTCTCATTGTCTATTCCGATCACGGTTGCTCTTTTGACTCTGACTCCGGTCTTGATTTAAGATTTCGATTCCGCTCTCGATCTCGGTCCCGTGTTAAATTTCGTTCTCAGTATTGCTTTTCATTCCGCTACTAGTCACGCTTCAATAACAATAGAGTTACTATCGAAACTCGCCCCAAAGTTTGTCAAAGAGTTGTGTACTCATTTAGCAACGAGAATTCTAATTAACGACAAAATTGTATAACTCATTACAGCAGGGGTGAATTAATTAATATGCCTAAGTACCTCTATGTGTACTCATTGTGCTTGACATATGTAATATTGGATTACTGTTGTTTTCAGGTACTCACAGAAATCATTACTCTGATTCAGAAAACTTTACTTTTGCAATAAATCAAGATGAATCTGATATTCTGTACGAGGACATTTATATGGAACAAGAAAACAAGAAAATTTCCAGTCTTCGATCTAAAAACATTACCTAACAATGCTCTAGCATAAATCTGAATTACAAATGAAAATTAATGTGTGAACTAGTTATAGCAAATAATTATATGTAAGTTTATAAATATTTTTACAAAAAAGAATCAATCGAGTGAGATCATCTGTCAGGCCATTGATGTTTATAGTATAAAGTACTTAAAATAAATTATAACACTTAACTTTTCTTTGTGTAAAATATTTAATTACATTTTTTTAAATATATAACTTGAATAATACTGCATTTATCCAACAGAGATAATACGATACTGATAATATTATCAAACAAATGTTGCTTCGTATTTCAGTGACAGGTAGTACCTATTTGTACTTCTGAACTTAGTGAAATCGATGACTATGATATTATTTAGACATAAACATGTAAGTCAGCAAAGACTGCTGTGTACTGCGCATACTAGCCGTAATTCACAGTAAATAGGTATTTATAACTTTTAAATAAAAACCAGTCATCAGTTTGAGTAATTTCAGAAGTGCAATAATATCTGCTATTGTCGTAAAATACGAACAGTGCTTGATGATACCATTGTATTAACTTTAAATTGTAATATTATCAGATTAAAAATAACAAGATTTTGACTCAAGAATTTCAACCAAAAAAAAATATAATTGTAAGCATTTACAAGAATTGACACACAAATAGAATTAACCCAAGTCAAGAATATCAATTTTCAGTTACAGGAATAAAAATATCAAATTTAGATTACTCCCATTGTTAAATAAAGTAACACATGTTTTAGGCAAAATAAAGTACCTTCTCAAATTAAGTTTATTTTTGTTAAAACAAAGCGCTTAGTTTGAAACTATTAGAACTAAGAATTATATCTTTCAATATATATGATTATACCATTTTCTTGATTTAGGCAGTGCGTCTTACTTTAATAAATTTTATAAAAAAATAAAAAATTGGAGAAATCCTTTTTTACCATGGAGTATGTATAAAACGAAACTGAGGGCATCGTAAGTTATATTTAATAAGATTTATTCAGATTATTAACTGTAACACATTCAATTGTGTTTACAAAGAGAAAATAAATCATTTGATAACCTACATTTGTCCTATGAAGCGATATTACTGTTTTAAAACATGATAAATCATAAACCACGAAGTTTTAACTGTCACTACTAGATGGCGCTAGCGATGAGGCGCTATTATGGCAAGATCGCGCCATAGAGATTTCATCCATGTCATGTATATATGCTGGATGCGCCTAAAACTTGGTACACACGCGGGGACATGCTCGAGACGAGCGCAAGCATGCTCGATGTTTTTACAGTTATTTAAACTTAATATAATGGTTGTACGTACCTTATTTTTGCTCAAATAACGGGTAAACTCATCGATCATGATTGCGCTCATCTGGCGCATGTCTCCGCGTGAGTACCCCACATAACGACTTAGTAAAGTGATAAAGAATATCGAGTTTAGATGAAGTATGAATATACACAGAAAATTAGATATTATAATAGCATATACTCATTTAATACAATTTAGTAACACAAGTTAAAAGTGAAAACTATAAAAATACCGTCATATAGTTTTCCACTTTTTATGTACAATTTCATTAATATATTAAAAAGAAAAATTAAATTATCTGACTAGAAGTAACCAATTTAGTTAGGAAAATTATGATATGTATTATTCTAACAAAATCTAGGTTCGCTCAAAATCAATGATGAAAATTTATTATGTTATTCAAACTTATGTTTGAAATTACCATTTTTTTTCAGAGTAATAAGTAAATTAAATACATGTTTTGTTGTCAATAGCTTCAGCGGTTCCGTTTACATATATAAATTTTAAACCTTATTTCACCCATTTCAGGGTCACTTTTAAGAACGATGAAATGATGTAATGAAAATAGAAATAATTAAATACTTGTAATAATTTTTTATAGCAGTTTCATTGAAGCAATATCAAAAATTAGAAAAATAAAAAAATGCTCGATATCTTGAAAATGGTAACACTTTGCTCAATACCATATCGATGGCTTATAGCACGAGCATGGACGAGCATAAGGGTGAGCGGTACTGGTTTCCGAGAACGGTAGAACTCTTTGATTAAGAACGGCCGAGACTTGAGACTTGGCGTGCTGCTGCCGCTTATCATCCACCGACTGAATGTGGACGAGCAGACGGGTGAGCGGCTCTGGTTTATGAGAACGGTGGAACTCTTAAACTAAGAATGGCCCAGTTTTGAGACTTGGCGTGCGGCCCCCGCTTATCATCCACCGACTGACCTTGGACGAACAGACGGATGAGCAGTGCTGGTTTCCGAGAACGGTAGAACTCTTTGATTAAGAACGGCCGAGACTTGAGACTTGGCGTGCTGCTGCCGCTTATCATCCACCGACTGAATGTGGACGAGCAGACGGGTGAGCGGCTCTGGTTTATGAGAACGGTGGAACTCTTAAACTAAGAATGGCCCAGTTTTGAGACTTGGCGTGCGGCCCCCGCTTATCATCCACCGACTGACCTTGGACGAACAGACGGATGAGCAGTGCTGGTTTCCGAGAACGGTGTAACTACTAAAAATGTCAAATTGACTTTTTGAGTCGTATCTATATGCACTTTATTTCTTCATCCAATTATACAAAAAAGTATAATATTAATACTTTCTACTAAGTAAAATTTCATAATTATCCGACTTTCAAGTAAATACTTATCTCAGAATTACTTTCAAAACATTTTATTTTGCTTCTCCTCTAAAATTGCGTTATTGTAGTTACGCCCTATTTGCATGAAGCCCTCAATATGAGGTTAAATAAGTGGCGAATGACCTCCTCTATAGCATATTTATGACTTTCTATCGTTTTCCCAATAACCCTGTAGATTGACTATCCTCTACGTTTTGCTTCGAGAAGCACTTTCAATATTAATATTTAAAGTGTTGGTAAAATATAAAAACAATACGTAATTTGGGAAGCCGAATCACGGTTACCATTCTGCGGATCTATCCATATAACAAAACATCTTCCGTCACATCAACATATTCATCTGCAATATCTATAAAATAGGAAATTCGGGTGGCTTCCGATTTAACTTACAAAATTAATACATTTCTCTAGAGCCAAAATGAGTAAACTACTATCAAATGCACTATACACACTACGACTTTTAATTTCTTTTTTATATATAAATATTAGGTAAATCCGGCATTTCCTGACGAGATTTAGATTGACCTTACTGTTATTGTTACCATACGTATAGCGAAAAGAGACATCAAAATGATGGAATGCAAGGGATAGATAAGAAGAGGGGATCTATTATGCTGAACTATGTTCTCCCCTTAGAGCAGTGACAGTTATTATTATAATTTTTTTAAATTAGACATTCACAAATTACAATTTATTGAGAGATACTAACCAAAATACTTGATAATTTGATGTCATGTCTTGATATTTAAAGTCATGTCAAATCGGTTTATAACGCTGTTCATTTTCGTAGCTTTTGGCCTTGGACATTTGAATCTAGAGTCGTTTTAAGCAGTTTCACGAGTTTAATCAGACCATATTTAATTTATAATTATCTAAAATCTAAATATCAATAATTTTTGAAGTAGAAATTTTATGTAGAGGTATGAGAGAAATTTTCGTCATCCCTTTTTTTCTGTTACGCGCCTTGTTTATTTCTAAAACTCGTGACGTGAAAAATAATATTTCAATAATAAAGTGATACACAAAAAATATAAAAGGATTTATTCTTATTCCAGTGGATTTCTAACAAAAGTAAGTAATTATATCTTTTTTTCTAATACATCCGACACGTGGGCGTGAAGACGGTATTTATTTTTTTAGATTATTTCAGGTTAACCCCAGTTTTTGATTGTAAGTATATAATTTCATTAAAACTAGCGATTATCAATTAATACGTTAATCTAGTAAACATCAATTAATTGTAATTATAAAAAAAAAAACACGTGTGGCTCTCGGGGACTGCCGCGGTAAAGCTATTGCATAGTATTTTTTATCAACTTATGCAATTATAATTATTTATTTATTTTATTTATACAGTATTTTTTTTGAGGAGGTGCTCTAACGCCGAAACTCTAAGCAGGCATGAGTCACCAGATTGCGGGGCGAAGAGGGGGATTACGCATGCGCAGTACCGCCGATACAGCCAATGCCACCTAGAGGCGAGTTGTTCAACTAAAGAGACAAGCGTGATATTTCAAAAAAGTCATTAAAAATTCTGCTATTCATCGATAGATTGCAAAAATAAAAAGTATCACCGCTGTGCCGGTCGGAGTGGGGGGTGTTAGGTTATTTTCGTTACGGAATTTCTGGATTCGGTCTCCACGCTCAAGGCCCGCGATAGAAGCTATGCAATAGCTTAAAAATCATTAAAAAATAAACTGTACACAGTTAGAAAATGATTACATAGAGATGTACATTTCTTTTTCTTTTTATTATATATAGAATTTATCTATGAAAAACAGTCTTCAAACTTCAACAACAAGATCCGGCACTACAATTGATGGAGTATTTACTAGGTCACTAAATTCCGTGGAATGTAAACCATATATTTCATATTTTAGTCACCATAAGCCATTAAGTACAAAAATATATAAAAAACAATAACAATGATAATAATAATTCTATCATAATTAATGAAATACTATAATAATCCTAATAGCAATAATAAGGTGAAATAATTATATTATTTGTATGCATGTCTATGATAACAAAATAGCGTTTATTTAATACAAAATGATTTTTTTTGCTTAAACTTTATCTAATTTAGCTTTATTTAACCAATTTCTGTAAAGTTGTAAATAGTGGATAATTTTTCAAAAAAGGTGTCATAAAGAAGTTTCACTTCTTACATGTGTACACTAATGAACATACATTTCTTATTTCTTTGATTGGTAACAATCTTTGTACAGTATAAAATGCAGTTCTTTTCGCTGTCTTTTCGCTTAAGTCTTTTATACTACTCAACAGATTTTAATGAAGTTTTCAGCAATAGATAGAGTGAGTCAAGAGGAAGGTTTATAAGTATAATATATTCATATTATAGCACAGAAAAGCCGAAAAATCCAAAGATTTGTAATGTGATGTCGTAACCAACATATTTTTGTGCGCTTACATTACAAACGCTAGCTAAACGTTACGAGATACATCAAATCAATGTACAACGGAATTATATATATCTTTAAAAAAATCGATAAAAAGATCCACAATTGTATATATATTTATCTCCTAAGGATAACCCACAGTAACCATTTTTATTTTTTACATATTACAAAAGAAATATGGGTTATTTACCAAGCCATTTTATACAATAAGAATTATAACTATCCAACTAAATACATTACCCTTTCCCTTTACAACATCCTTTTCCCTTAACAACATTTCATTAAAAGCGGAGGCACAGCGGCTGGCGGGCCGTATGTTTCGTCCCGGTTGGTAGCGCCCGCCGTTTGATCGAATGATTGAACCTTAATCCGCCTAAATTATGTAACAGTACGCAATAGTTTATAAAGCTTTTTAAAACTTTCATAATAGAGTGCACAATACTTAGATGTGCTACCGGAGAAGATGTTTTGATTCCTCGGATTCCTGTAGTATAGACTAATCATAATATTATTAATCACTTCACACTGCCTCATATTAGCCTCATTGCACCCCTGTGAAGCTGGGGCAAGTCGCTAGTTAATTTATAAAATAGATTTGCGACTTATGTGGTTCATGATTTTGTCATGAATTCTCAAATTTGAATTAAAATGTTTGACAATTGGTAAAACAGTTTTTAATCTTGCACTAACTTCTGAACTTGGGAAAGCACTATCAAAGTTGTTGTGACGCTGTAGTAACGTTATAAAAATATTTTTATATTCCGTATTTTCTTGTATCGTTCCTTTTACATTTGCCTTTTTGGTGTGCGGCAAAGTTTATTTTCATAAAACTTGTCTTTAATCACAATTTATCATTAATGAAAATGTATTTTCACGGTTTTCCGAAGTGCAGCGTCCACTTTCACAACAATTTGTTTGCTAGAGCAAACAACAAAAATACCATACGTGTTTGTAGATTTCCTCTTATGAATTCCAGTTATCAAAATTGGACCAGTGTGCTACGAGATGAGCGATATCAGTTTTCCTACAAGGATGTCGCGCTCGAGTAAACACCGTTATCGCAGTCAAAACCAACATTATCTCGGCATAACGGAACAAAACCATTGTCTCCGTTCCGCGCTCCCGGCGAACATTATTTACATCGCGTCCGTCTTCGCTCACGGCGCGTGTACACACGCGGAGGCGCCGTCACCTGTCAGGGCCGAACGCCGCAGAAATAATGTTGACGCGTTATCTGAGAAAAATTAAACAAGAGGAGACAGAGCGCCGAACAGGGGGCGGGGGCTCGGCCCGCGCTATCGGCCGGCGCACATCACTCGGCGTTATCGCGGCGTGCGCAGTAGCTGCCGCCGTGTTTGTTTTACCTTAGCCCGCTCGGGCTGCTGACGCGGCTGTCGACGGCGACGCCCGCGCGCGGGTTCATGCGCGCCGCAATTGTTTCGATCCGTCTTATGTAACAAGTTAATGAGTTCGCGTGTAGTCGGTTTAAATCAGGCGCTCCAAGGAAGAATGCATCAAATTTGTCTAAAGATTAAGAAAAATTTTTTATTAAAAAAAATTTAGTTCGATTTCTGTGACTTCAGCTTTTTTTTATTTTGAACCCGCAATATCGGAAAACGTGAGGTGTGAAAGTTTGACGCCTCTATCGTGTCTTATTTTTCCTAAGTCGTTACTGATAAGTTATTTTTGACGTGACACATCTACTGATGCGGCTTAGAAATAAAATGCATTCGCACGCCGGGACGGCAAACGGCATTACGCTGTCATGCCGTGACGCCCACATTAAACCGCCACTCTCGACTCTTGGGTGCGCGCGTATACTAAACACTTTTATTCTGATTTCACCTTATTGTATATTAAAATCAGCTAATATTTAAATTAAGGAATTGACTTTAAATTATTTACTATTTTCATTACTTAATTGACCGAATAATAATTTATAGATAAAAAATTGAAAATATTTTAATAGGATTATTATTATTTGGTTTATTATTATACTTTAAATTTGTTGTTTCCAAAATTAAGTTTATCATTAATTCGTTATTTGATCGATTTCATTAATTTATTTGCCATATAATTTAAAATATTTTAAAATAATTTATTATTGTTTTAATTACTGCGACGTCACCGTATTATAATTTATTATTTAAAATTAATAAAATTTACTTGAAATTATTTATTTTTATTACTAATTAATGAACAGACATTATTTTTAGGTATTTATTAAATTAAAAATTGAAATTCAAATTATTACTATAAAAATAATGTAAAAAATTTCCTTACAATTGATTTGGTTAATTATTGATTGTTCACTATTAAATATTTTATAATAATATATTTTAAAAAATTGTAACTCTATTTCGGGGTTATTCAGGCCGGAGATCTCTCTCTAAAATCACCGGGTCGAAACCAACATACCACCTAAATAAAATTATTTTAAATGGTTTTCTTAATTCCCACATTTTCCCTGTATCCATTGCCTCCCCTCCACTGATTGAGCTGTCTTTCGGGTCTCTCAGCTTCCATTTTTGTTAAATAGTGGGAGTGGAATTTCTTAAGAAGTTTTTTCGCACTGAATACAAAAAACCCGTAAAATATAGAATTTTGTTTTTTATAGTGTCATTAGAAGCCGCTCAACGAGTCGAATTGACTGAGTCCACTCACGAGTAAATCCGCCCAATTAATGTGGAGAAAATGCCAAAAAAACTATTTTAAGGCCACGCTTAATTTTTAGTTTTTCGTGCATAGTCCTGAATGGGAAGGGGTTAAACCCCCGGAGTTTGAGTTTATCGGGTAGTCCGAAAAAAATTCTACCCCTGTATATACTCTTGACATCAGATCCAAATAAAAAAGGTCGCCAAGAGGGACTCAGCGCCACCTCTCTCGCTGAGATCGGTCCACTCTGAGCAAAGATACCGCAGATCAGAGTAAAGTATTATTCTTTTTAAAGTGCCTAAAAGAAATCAAATCAATGACATACTATTAAATCGAAATATATTTTCCATTTATATATGTAAATATCCTCTAACTATTATTACATTTAAAATAATAAGAATAATATATTGCTTTCATTAACTAACTTTTTTTTTTACTATGTTACTTTGTTATATTTTGGACGCTTGCCTGCAACATGCACTAACATGTTGCATCCAACCCACCACTGACTCTCGTATCTCTTCTTCCACTACGAATCCTTATTCAACGAATTAAATATAGATTCGAGAGGACTGACAGATATCGAACACCTAAGCAAGCATTAATTGTTTATTTACCTTAGTCCGCTAATCGTGATATTGTACGTACGTTTCATGCTAACCAGGCACATCCTCAGGAAAATGCAGACGGTCACACCCAACAGGGCGTAAGGAGTATTAAAAACAACCGACAAATGCGGACCCAACCTCCTACTGTGACAAGCAATCATGCATTACGTCAAAGGATGACGAAAGCACCTCTACTAGCAGTCACAGACCATCACCAATAGACATGTCTGTCAATTGTCACAGATCAACCATCACCGACCATTATCCAAATAGTTACAGGCAAGCGTCCAACAATGGCGATATATAAATATTAATTGGGTAATTGAGCAATTATCATCTTTATGTTCTAAAATTTCAAAAGACTCCAATACTCCTTACGCCCTGGTGGATGTAAGTGTCTGCATTTTCCTGAGGATGTACCTAGTTGGCATGAAATTTACGTAGAATGAACAATATCACGATTAGCGGACTAAGATAAATAAACAATTAATACTTGCTTAAGTGTTCGAAATCTGTCAGTCCACTCGAATCAATATTCAATTAGTTGAATAGAGATTTGTAGTGGAAGAACAGATACGAGGGTCAGCGGTGGGTTGCACGCTGCATGTTAATGCATGTTGCAGGCAAGCGTCTGATTATGGATTTCCGCGAATTAACACCTCACACAATACAATATACATATATATTTTTATTCGTATTTATTAATTATAGATTCTACTATTGACTTAAATGTTTCACATCTGCCAGACGTTCCGTGACGGTTTCAATTTAAAGCCAGTTGAATCGGGATGGTTCTATAATAATCTGATAAAAATCTACCTGATTGTTTCTTCATTATAAGATTGTAAAATGTATGTTCTTTTTAATAAGCCTTTTCCAAATCAAAATTTGTGGAGATCCTACAATGATCATATCCATTGCCATCTAAAATTCGGGATGCGAATTGGATTTCCACTTCCTCCGTACAAGAGTAAAGACGACGGCCTTTAATTACTCAATCACTAACCGACAACAATAAATTTTAAATAATTACTAATATCTTAAATAAAATATCTTTTGCATAAAAAAAAAAGTACAACTTATTAGGTAAAACAATTAGTTATTATTTTTTGGTATCGATGTCAAGTTAAAGCATAATTTTAAAAAAATGTATTCCACAAATATGGTGATACAAAACGAAAAATTCATTATTAGATGCTTGCTTGGAATCTGTTGTTAGGTTTATTATATATATATATATATATATATATATATAATATTTATTAGTATGGTTGATTGACAAAAAAAGAGCAACACTTGTTTCGGTATTAGATATTGGTCGATTGTTCTCGAATTAAATTCGTTAAAATTGGATTCGTAGTGGAAGATTAGAGGGTTAACGGTGGGTTACATGCTGCATGTTACTACGTGTTGCAGGCAAGCGTCTCATATGATGAAAGTTGAAGCACAATCGGGTCTGGCATATATTTAACTGCCACCAACTCCAAAAACGAGCAATTATTTTTACTAAGGTAAAAGATATTTTAACATTTAAAATTTAAATGCAATATATGGGATAGTAATTATAATGATAGAAATACTGTTTCTGTTTCGTTTTTATAATCATAGTAGCGCAACTACAACACTGAAAAACAGTCATGTTTTACATCTTTCTTGTATTTTTTAGTAAAATTTTATAGACATCCCAACAGCCCGACTGCTAGCCGTCTAGCCACAAGTAGTGATATTAAGTCAAAAGCCAGGGACTTAAAAATAAGATGTAATACGTGTTCAACGCGTAGCCGAGGAAGTACATTTAAGGGCTGTCATGTACTGTGAAAATTCTAATTTTTATATATTTCAGATTTAACATAACAAGGCTTATTTTCCAAAATGCATAGCCAGGCGAAGTAGAGGACGTCTACGACGCTAACCGGGCGTCGGCCGCCGCGTCCAGCCGCCGCGCCGCGCCGGTCAGCGCGCCCGAAATCGCTCGCGGACACAATGGCGGACGGGCGACCTCGGACATCTGCCCGCGCCTTGCCGTTAATTCACATGTATTTGTACGCAAATGGTGCACAATCGTCGGTATTCCGTGTAATTATCTGACATCGACTATTCACGTTAGGTATGATAAAACGTTTATTTATAAATAAAAATTAAATGAAATTCCATTTATGTTTTTGTAAGTGCAAGAGATTATTTGAGTAAATTTTAAAGCTATATGAATATAAGGGCACGGAAAAATAATATACATAATGTTTTAATTATATATGAAGGCTACCTACATAACGGTTTTTTTTTCGTGAATTTAGATATCTTTAATATTTTTAAAAATATTAAAGATATCTAGATTCTAGAGGCATACTATATCCTCGAATAGCATATTAATGTGCTTTTTTTTAATAAAAAAAAAAAACATTTAAATGTCAGTAAAAATGATAGTTTGCTATCGCTGACCTTATTCCTAACGGAGGACCAAAATCGGTATCGAGACCGATTTTGGCACTGAATGCTGAACCGGGGCCGGACCTTACAGTGGAATCGGAATTGACATGAAGAGCAAGACCATGATGGGGATCAGAATTGACAGAGAGCACAGCCGATCTAAAAGATGGAATGAAGTCATCCTATGTCCACGAAGATGAAACTACAGTCATATTTGATTCGTAAAAAAAAACAATCATAGATAAATAATTTGTATCTTGCGAAACGAAGAAGCAAAGTTTGTTAAACATAACATGAAAATATATAATTGTTGATGCAAAATAGTTTTTGGACATTGGCCATTGGACGTCAATAGGCCAACTAGTTTTGCCAACCAAAAGTGCTTTGCAATCGGTTAAAAACAATGATATTACAAATCTTGCAAGATTCTTTACTAAGACGTTCTTTCAAAACGGAATTTTATATTTTTGTATATATGTACATGTGACGCTATTTAACATCATAATTATAGATTAACACCACAACTCACTATTGGACCATGTTATGCAAAAATGAGTCAACCCTCAATTTGTCAAAAATGAGATTTTAATGCAACACTATCGTAAAATATGCCTTATGTGTTAAATCTAGGAAACAAATAATTGAGAGCAGCTGTTTATTTTTTAAATAAAAGTAAAAGGAAATATAAACAAAACAGTCTTAGACTTTATCTTGATTTATCTCGAAATTAGTTCTGTGTGGGTTTGACTCATTTTGGCATAACATGGTCCTATTATCCTCTCCGCGGAATTGGCAATTGAAAACACCTAAATTTAGGTTAATTTCATAGCCACATATTATTATTAAAATGATTATTTACTTTATTTAAATTTCTATGACCAGCGGGCCTAGCATGACGCCCTAGAGTAGAGTCTGTATTACTCTGTATATATGAGACTGCCTTTCTTCGCGCAACGTAATGTGTGAAAGGGATAGTCCTATAGAGAAGCATCATGCTAGGCGCGTCGATCCTATAAGAGGATATATAATCTATTCATCGTATTACCCTATCGAAGAGTTGTAATCTTATCAATGAAAATACAAGTATATATAAAACAATCACAGACCAGACAATACAGCAGAAGATTTATAATTTCCAGAACCATCGGTGACCGAATGCAATCCGCATTTAGTTGGAGTCGTAACGCAGCTGCCGCTTCTTATCGGATATCGCTTTCGTAAATGTTTACAAACAATGAGTGTCGTCTATTACAGGAAAAAAACAGCAACAACGACGTAACGCAGCGAATAAACTCACCGGCGCCGTGCGAGACCGGCGCGCCGACGCCGGCCGGGCGCGCCCGCGTCGCCGGGCCGCGCCGACGGCTTGCGCTCGTGCCTACTGACAAAAAGCGACGAAAGCTCCACACGAACGTCGACGTCGTCACGGAATGTCGTTCCAAGGACACAGTGAATATACAGTCCGGTCTTCTAAGCGCACAGAACGCTCTAGCTACATATTCATTTCACCGTCATATCGTAAATATTAAATCGATATTTACGAAACGTTTGTATACACGCGGCCATCAGTGTAGGTGGGTTTTAAAACAAATCACCGGCTAAACTTGTGTCGTGGCTTGGAATTATAACTTACTATCATCATAAAATGTTACTGCCTAAGATATCAATTTGAAACAAATGATTCTTATGTTCTGATCGAAACAATGAAAAAATAGTATTCTACCGCGTTATGTATTTTGGCAGTACGTTGTGCATCGTCGAAAGATCGATAAATATATAAATTACAGGAAAATCACATATAGTGGACCATAGTTTTTTATTCGATTTTAAGTTTTCGGCGAAATCGATATATTACGGTATAAAATGATATAAGTATATATTATGAACTTGTATATAGAAATTCGACTAAATGGTGTCTTGTTCAAGCGTAGAAATCAGTTTATTTATATACGACTATTTGCGACTGGATAAAAGTAAGTTTGGCCTTCATTCGAAATGCATAGCTTTAATTATTTTAGATAATGATAAATAAAATTTTCATTATAAAAAAAATCGTGACACATGTTTTAATCTAAATATCGAAAGAAATATTTACGTAATAACGTATAGAATAATTATCGTGATTATTTTATTGTAAAACATATTTTTATGAAAAATAAGGAATCATTACATTATGATACACGTGAAATATTAACAATATAAATGTTACATTCTAGTGGCCTGTAATATGCAATATGTTACAAGAAAACAACTGTAACAGAATGTAGTGAATCCAAATTGCAAATTCATTTGCGAGGAATAAGTGATATGATACATACTTAATATAATTAAATTAAACTTGAATCATGGGATAGTAATCTCAGCGACTTCTGAATTTAGGCAACATTAAGAAAATATAAATGTATTAAACGGCAATTTCATTTTAAGCGTGCACGCCAAACCGCGTAAAACACAAAAATTAGTAATGTATACACAGTTGTTGAGGTTTAAAAGCAAAAATTTCCAATATTCAAATTACGACATTAATTTGCAATCGTTTGTGTTTATTACAAATATGGATTTTCCGTAAATTTTGTCATAAGCGCACCACATTATTCGCTTTACCATGAACATAGTACTTACCTTTTGCATATAAAAAACAAAATACTCATTATTACGACACGACCATAAATTTTAAATTCGCAATACAGAATAAATACAAACGTAATCAAACTTTTAACGAATGTAACGCATCTCATTAGAAATCCATTAGTGTGCCGTGAGAACTTGTGTCATAACAGACAACATTATTGCTACATTGTTACGAGCGAGCGTCAAGGAGTACAGCTCTCTTCACGAAATGAGCTTGGTGCGGGGAGGGACGCTGTAACCGAATTTACCTCAGGAAAGGGCGTTGCGCAAACAAACGAGATTCTGTCTTGAAAGGACGCCTACTCCCCCCCGGGCCGCGGCTGCTCAGCGGAGATAATGCTCTAGATGACGCGAGAAAGTCACACAGCTGCCATCTACACGTAATTTGGGATGAAATAGAAGTTGGACGCGGACAAATTAAAGTGTCATCATGAGTACTACTAGATGTATTAGTTCACACATTGCAATTTTAAATTTATTTCAATATCATTTATTTATTTTAAATATAATATGTAAAAGAAACTATTTTGATTTATTTATTTTATATATTGAATATGTGATTTGATTACCATGTACAATATGCAAATCAACAGCATCGCCCCACTTTTTCCAGTTACAAAGTATCATCTTCTAATTACAATTAGAAAAAAGTAGCAATAAATATGATCAAAAGAATAAACAATGTTTATTAATTAATAACCGACCTGTAACATTTACGCGTGCTTAGTGCAATGTTGCTGCTGCTCTCCGTACCGCTAACTCGCATCTGTTCCCCATCAGTCACGCATCTTCGGTGCCAACGCAACACGATGCGGAAGCGCACTCGTATTTAGTTTACGAGAAATCTCGCAACGCAATGTGAATGATGAGTTTATTTAGTGCCAGCGAGTATCAGGATTCTATGCAACGACGGTTAAACAAATAAAATATCTTAAGATAGTACGAGTGGGGTGGTCATCATTTAGTCATCTCGGAAGTAAACGTAATTAAATTATGTTTACGATTTCCATTTTGTTAGGGTCACAAAACCAATTGTGTATCTTCGTGGATATTCATTGTATTCAGTACCATTCGTGTTTAGCCTGACACAAATCGTTCATTGGTTCGTTCAGAAGTTATACACGTGGAAGGTGGCGCCACTGAAACCATCGATAGGCTCAACTGATTTAATACCGTGCGGCGCGAGCAGTTGTAACTACATACGAGTCGTATATTTTTTTGCTTTTTTTGGTTGGTTATTGAGGATAATATTTTTTTGTTATCCGTTTCACTTTATAGGTCAGCATTACAATTTTTTTTACAAAATCTATTGCTGACTTATAAAGTGAAATAAAGATCATTTAACTTTGGAGTGAATTTGAATTTTACAACTACTACCTAGGGCAGGCGGAAAATTTCTGGAAAAAATAAGAAAAAATTACTATCAATGGTCAAAAATGAATTTATTGTTTCTCAAAATATTCTCCGTTAGCATAAATGCACTTTTTCATATAAATAATCCAATTTAGAAAACACTTATGCCATTCCTCTTTGGTGATCTCGGAAAAATGTTTTTCATACTCTTTGACAGCTTCTTCTGGTGATGAAAATCGTTGACCACGTAATTGATTCTTAATTTTTATTAATAAAATTTGGTTGCCTGTAAAGTCGGTATACGGGCGAAAGTTTTACGTGACAACGACTTTGAATGGTAAAATCATTTTAATGTGAATATTCATTCATTATAGTAGGAAGAAGGATGAAATAATGGTAACAATTTAAAACATTTATTTATACAAAGAATTATATTTAAAACATTAATTTATACAAAGAATCTCGCACTGAATTTCATATTAACAAAATTTTATTTTTACCTTTACACATACATATACGTATTTATATACAAATATACATACAATAACTTGCAATACATTTGCAAGCTATGCACTAATTCTCTAGTGCTGCGCGCGCAGCAGACCGATCATGGTTGAGTGGGAGAGACGCAAGGCATTGGCAAACCTCTCTCGTTCGGTGACTCATCGTTACGTTACCGAGCGTTACACCTTTTTCATAAAGTGACTCCCAGCCGCAACCTAATTTAAGACGTTGTCACGTCAAAAGTCACTAGGTGCCAGTCACTGTATGAAGGATTGCTCATAAGTTCTACGTTTTTTTGGCCGTGTAAGAACTGACATTGTCGTGGTGCAAGATGATACAACGTTTATGATTATTTTTAAGGAGTTCTTCAATAACTTCCGGCTAACAAATGGAAATGTACCAATCACTATTCACGGTAGGACAATTCTCCAAAGCGACAGTAGCCACGTGTCCAGTTTCACTAAAGAAAAAGTAATAATTAGCTTAAAGGCACTTTGCTCGCGCACCACTTTCGTTGGTTTCGGCTCATCTCAATAGACCCATATGGTCGAATGCTGCTTTGTTTTTGGATCGTAGCAATAAACCCATGTTTTGTCACCTGTCACCGTGTCCTACGGCAAGTTTAATGCCGCTTCCTTGAATTTGGTAAGCATGTCATTGCTTTAAGTAACGCGGTCCGATTTTTGAGTCTCAGTCAAATTTTGTGGGATCCACCGCGAGCACAGCTTTTTGATATCCATATTGTGTAAGATTGAGTGTATTTAACTCATGCCTATACCTAAAGTTGTTCTCATGGTGGATGACATGCCCGTCTGTTTCGATCATACGGTGCATGATGTTTTTGTTGTTCACAGCGGTGGACGGGTGACCATCATGAAATTCGTCATTGAGATTGATACGATCGCGTTCGAATTCTGCAAATCAGTTAGTTATAAATAGTCGTCTTGCATGGTGCTTCATCACCAAAAGTAGGTCGTAGCCGAGTGAGGCTCCGTTGAGCTGTCAAATTACACTTACACTTAAAACCGTAAAAAATCATACTATAAAAATTTTCACGACTTAAATCCATAGTGATGAAGACACGCAGTTTTTAAAATGACGCCAAAATGTAAAGAAAATTGACAGTTAGATGAGTCAGACTGTATTCTACAGCAAAAGAGTTTTATTTTCAAATATAGTAATTACTTTTCAAATATTGTTTATGTAAGTAAGTCGTTATTTCCAGAAAGTTATACTGCGCCCCACGTATATTCTTAATCGCTTCGTGTATAATTCGCTTATTCTCTCGAGTTAATTTTTTCATTGCCAATATGTTTTTTTTTCCGTAACACTCGCCTAAAGTCGTCTAGTAAAGGGAAAATAGTAAATCTAACACTTCTTTTTCCGTCCGTTAAAATTACTCGACCGGATTGAAATTCGGTAAACGAGTGGTACACAGTCGCCTCAATGTAATCATCACAATGTAAATATAATTGACAGATGAAACAAACTGTATTCTACAGCTAAAGAGTTCCATTTTCAAAAGTAGGTAAATATTTTTTAAATATTGTTTATGTACGTGGCCAGTTCCAGAAACTTATAGTACGCCTCACGTATTAAAATATGCCATTACGGTCACTTAACTCTAATTTCAAGTTTACTGTACAGGAAATAAAGTTTGTATGTCACATTTATTCGTGTGAGGATTGGTTTTGTTAAGCCATGAACTACTACAACTGGAATCGTCAAGAGTTAACAACATTTGGAAAGCAGAAAATATGAAAATTTCCAATCAAAATGTACCACCTTCCAAAAACTGACACTGAAAGCGTTACATTAAGCGAAGAATAAAAAGCATAGCAAGGTTGCGATGACAGCAAGAAGAACGAAATACAGAATGATTTACCATTTCCCTAAGATATTTATTGACATGTTGTAGATCTATTACTTTCCGAGTTCAGTGCTTAGAGGTTGCTCAAATACACACTGGGTCAATAGCACTAGCAGGACAGACTTCAATCACCCTTAACTCACTGCAATCTGCACTCATGTTATGTTTATGTTCAAATCAAATGAAATAAAAAATAGCTTTGTTTCGTAGATAATAGAAATTACACTTGAAATACATCATTAACAATTGTTTTCAATTATTCCTCTTGGTGCATCGAGACCTGTCCCTTTCATTTACTGCAACTGACTGATAATTGAACAAATCATGATGATGATAATTGTTAATTAAGATTTCTCAAATAAAAACAAATTTTTAAGCATAAAATTCGGTAAAAGCAACTTCAATGAACTCTATGGAACGTTTTCAAAGAGCCTATTTTGTTATATTCATCAGCTCAACAGCTCTTCACACACAAGCAGTACACAATCACGAACTAGATTGTGTTTAATCTAAGCTTTAAGAATCTAGACAACAATCCAAAAGTTTCAAAGCCACGCCATTCCGTACAGAAATAAAAGAGTCTCGGCTTTCCATCCAAACAATGACGTACTTTTATAAACAATTCCATAGCAGTAAGAGCGGTCTTTCCGGGCAATCAAGGGGTTCCCTGAGGAAAATTGCGGTAGTGGGAAGGTAATAAAGCGTAAGTATCTTTATGGATCACAAACAACTTGTGCACGCACAGGGCTCGTGCCACATAACATACACGATAATTTATCGTTTAACAGACGTCATATTTCCTACTAATAGTGCTCAAAAATTAGAAATTTCAGAACTATTTTCCTTTTATTACATATGTTCCCTTCATTTTCCGATTTTTATATTCCCGTACACGCAATGAATAATATAACGCTTATAGTATCATTCTCTTATTTCCCTGTCCGTCTGTCATAATCCATTTTCTCCGAATTTATTGGACGAAAAAAGTGCGATTTTGTCGATAGACATTGTCTTATGATACAGTCACAACCACACAATAAATGATTTTTCGTTTTAAAAGTTAACTTTTGAGTTAATTTGGGATGTGAATTGGAAAAAAAAATAAAAATGAGTGTATCGTGTGGCATAACTGGATATAAATGAACTTGTTTGTTATAAGAAATAAAAATACATTTTTATTTCCGCTAAAAAATGAAAAATTTTCGAAAATCGGGAAGTTATTGGTTATACCTTTTTTCGAAAATCGAGTTTTCATTAGATCTCGACGTTTTGAGGTCCCTTTGGAAGCTATTTTGACGGTTCCCGCGAGGGTGATACTATGTCTGTATGTGTGTGCGTGTGTGTGTGTGTGTGTGTGTGTGTGTGTGTGTGTGGTTTTGTGGTGAGTGTGTGTGTGGCGTGCATGTGGTTGGTGGTGTGTGCGTGTGTGTGTTTGCGTGTGTGCGTGTGTGTGTGTGTGTGTGTGTGTGTGTGTATGTGTTAGTAACCTACCTTTGAACGGCTTGATCAATTGGAACAAAGCTTTGGCATTCCAAATAGTTCCATCAAGTTTAGATTTCCTTAAAATTTGAACCGATTCGGAAGGGTTGATTCCAAGAAATCTCAAAAAAAGTATGAAAAAAATTATTTTCCAACGTAGTTTTTAGAATAAATTTTAAACGGTTTTACCGATCATTTTAAAAACTAATTAGCTCTTAACATTAAAAAACCGTGTCGGTAGCCGTTTGGCCGGACAAAATCGATTGATTCGTTCGGGAGATATTGTCAACGAAAAAAACCAAAAAAATTGAATTTTTTAAACAAACTCCGTAGTTTTTTATCTGATCAATATTCGTTTAAAAATTATTTATAGGACTTGCAAAACTACATCGATTACTGTTAACCGCGTGAAAATTAGTTGACATACTCAATTCACTTTAACAACTGAACATTGTCAAAATGCGATCGGGATAAATTAAATTCATTTTTAATTATTCTTGCTAAAAGTGAGCATTACCTCTGAAATTATTTTTATACATTTTTTGTTTTTTCTGCAATTTGATGCCCACTACTGCTCATAAGCCTCCCTCCCTCGATTTCCACGATGTAAGGTGCTGCACCACCTGCAACCAACGGTAGCCATAACCTTGATCAAGTCGTCTGTCCATTTATAGTAAGAAGCCGTCCCATGCTGCGACTTCCAGTTCGTATTGCCATTTGAAAACTTTCTTCCTCGGGGATTATTGGTTCTAGGATCAAAGTGAACTACCATTTCAATTTACTTCATACCCAACAAGAAAAACCATATTGAAATGCGTGTTTTATTAGGCTATATAATATAGACTTATAAAACTCTAATAATGACTTCAGTATTTGTTACTGCGCTTTTAACAGCATAAATAAATGCTGTTTTTACTTAAGTACATTTAGTACTATAATTTTACCTTTAATTGTTTACAGGATCATATTTACTGGCCATTATAGGCTCAAGACCCTAGCATAAAACAAGAGCAATCGCACTAAGGAGTAATTACTTCTGTTACTTAGACTTCTAAGCGCTTATAAGGTAACATGTTTCAGCCAGTACAATCTTAGACTCCTATAAGAGTCAATACCAGGAATATATTATATATTGAGAAGTAATTAATCTGGTTATTTTTATTTATAACCGCTTGCAAGCTGACAGATTGTGACCATTATACAGAAATATAAGGTTAAATCATTTGAGTTCACTTATTAGTCTAAAAGTGAGTTCCTTAAAGACCATAAATCATTTTTGATCAAAAATCGGTCGATATAGCATAAACCATATTTTATCTGGAATATAATATGATACTTAAGTCTAATCAAGGATGATTAAAGTTAAAAGAAACACATTTTTAAATATTTCAGTAATAAAACTGTTTAATTCATGAACATGGCATCATTTTTTTTTCATTGTTGGATTCTAAATTTTGTAATCAAGGCGCATTCTTTGGTTTTGACATTTTCTGTTATAAAATCAGGTATCCTTATATGGCATTATAACGCACTTCAAAATGTTAGGCTAGAAAATGGCAATTACCTTTAATATTTGCTAAACAAATTATCAAATACTAATATGTGCATATTACGATTTCATGAAGCACGTTAAAATTTGAACTAAAAGCGTGATATGTTTCACAAAAAAATTGTTTCCCTACAAATGTACATCAAAAATAATATTTCAACCACATAATAATTTGCAGTGTAACTACTCTGGTAGATATTAATAGAAAAATTTAAGCTTAAGACATAGATTGCGTTCCTTTCACGACAATTAACAAATGCACTTATAAAAGTATTACTGAGTGCGTATTAATCTCACTTTTAATTGTAAACCACTTATAGTAAGTTTTGCAGGAATATTCGAATTAACTTAATTGTATTATAGGAATACAATCGGCGTAAGTAGCATTTCAAAATTGCATTATTAATATCGTATAAGTGAATATAGACTTATAAAGTAGGCCCTTTTGTGGACTTATAAATGTCTATAAGTCCTCTATAGTTCTGGTGAAATCTTGGTTTTAGTATAATCGTAAAACTGATTTCTGCTTCTTGGGTAACTCTTTCCCTCATGTAAATCAAATCAAAAATAACTTAATTTCGTAGGTAATAGAATTACACTTAAAATATGTCATTGCATTGCAGCAATATAATTTTATTCGGTATGTTTTTTGCCAAGTTTGGCTGGTCCGATGTAATCCTTGGTACCGTGTAACATACATCGCATAATTGTAAAATAAAATAAAATGCGTAATTTTGAATCAAACCACGATTTTGGGGATCAATCCAAAATTATTTATTACTAAATTACATTAAAATCCATTATTTATCGTCAAATTTTACATAATTTTTTTAATTAAAAATTTCGAATTTTAGTATTCTCATTAAAATTTGGTATTACTACTGGCCATATAATTTATCGATAACTATCAGATATATATATATATATATATATATATATATATATTATTCAGCATCACCATTATTATTCTTTTCAGGATTACCATGCCGACAGTGACGACTTCACCCTGCGTATAAATAGTTAGACGTGATATTTCGTATTCATAGACGAGGCAAATTAAATTCTGACGAAGACGCCCACGCCTTTGTCCCCTATCCGACCCGCCCCTGCCGGCGCAATGAAGCACTATTCTCCTACACACGCACATAGATATACTCGTATCACCCCGCCCCGTTTCCCATGCGGACGCCAGACGAATACGAGAGATACAAATTACTATCGGAACGTATATGTGTACGTTTACGTGTAACGTGAATATATAATAATATATATTTATTTATATACGATTCAGGTGCGCCTTTATTGTCCGCGCCGGACATACGTAAGGGCCGGCCGCCATCAAACGATACGGCGTACAATCGCGTATTGTATGGTATTTGGTGCTGATCCATTGAACATTTACAAGTGGCTACCTATATGTCGACGGTCGTACTAAGGGCGGCGGAATCGAATAGGAGCTATCCTCTTATAAATTTATGGGAATAAATATTTTCCATAATTATATTTCTTATTGATTTAATTATTCTAAAGTTTTGATTAATAGGAGTTATTAATGTTTTTCAGTGATTTTTCCAAATATCTTGTAGAAGAAAGCATTAAAAATTGATTTGTATTGTATAAATAAATAACTACAAATATGGCTGATTGATATGACTATATTCAATAATAGTGAAACAAAGTTTTATTCGGAAATAAATCCCAAGTCAACTATTGATCCAAAAACGCGTTATTACATCAAAGTGACTACTTATACCATTCGATGGAGTGGTGACTTCCGGCATTTGAGCGACTTCGACTATCAATAAGCTTGGCCTATAACCTCTATTATTTAGTTTTATACAAAGAAAGTCTCAGTATTCCCATACGGAAATGCAAAAAAATTGTGGAAATAAATTTATTCTCTGTGGATACGTTTCATTGGGAGGGACTGATAAACGATTAATACGATACCTTTAAAACCTTCTCATTTTTAGATACCTTAACAAGAAAAAATATGTTTTTTCAATGAAAGGACACGGCGAAGTGACAAAGCAAAATTTTACTATTACAATACACGACAATTTACAACCTACCATACGAACAAGCGATTGATAACTTCAGCACTTGTTTTAATGATAACCAATTTCACGTACTCGGCACGTTTTACCAAGGCACACACTTTAATACACAAATGAAAAATAATTCTTCTATTTTATATTATCGTTAAATTGTTATAATCGTTAAACATATTTTTATAACATTTTATTGCGTATTTACGTGAAAAATTCATATTGTAAAATTACGTGCAGCAGACGTATTTTATCGCTATAACGTTTCAGATTACCACGAGAAAACAGATGACCGTAATTGCGGCAGCGTTAAAATTTCAGTACGCTGTCAATTACAAACGCCCAACGAGAGTCTACGACTGATTGATTACGTTGATTACGAAATTAGTGAGTTTCACAGCTAGCGGCAAAGGCGCTTTATGCTCGATTACGAGAGATGTCAACTACAGAATTTAGAGTTAATCATTAAGACCTTGAAATAACATAGGTCAAAATATACAAAGGCATATTAATACAAGTTCTGCTATCTCAGCTGCTTTTATATCTTTAGGCTATTGGGGATTATTATATACATACGTCAAGTTGCCAATATTTATACTTCTCACTTATTAATGACAAAGAGTTCGTCAAATTACTTTTTTATGGTGCTTCACTATTACAGTAAAAACTACATATTACAGAAAGAGGAGAATATATATATATATATATATATAATATATATATATATAAAACGAATTTTACTATATCAATTTACTTAAAATTATTTAAGATTCAAGTTCAAGAGTCCCTATTCACATGATGTGGTAAATTCAAAACAGCCAAATAATGTTTTTTTAGTCAAATATTATCAGTAAATACTTTTGAGAATGATACTACAGTGCACTGCAAATGAGTTTTAATTAAAGATATATGATAGCAAACATAAAGAACGGTGTCATCTCAAACGTGCACCAGGTTTGCGACGTAAAAGAGCTTTTGTAAAATACGGAATGAGTTACACGAAGAAATTTACGCTTGAAGTGTGACACAACCAAACAACCCGAGCCTCGTTTGCTTTGTCGGTTCAGTTAAAAGTTGATGTAAAGCATTTGCATGTCAGGAATGCGACGTTAGAAACTCAAAAGCAGTTGAGGACGAAAACTGCATTTATTTCCATTCTCCTAAATTCTTCTAAAACTTACTAAAAACTCAAAAAGGTCGTGAACGCCTTGACTGATTGTCATTGTCCATTACTGTAATTGGTCATAAATGTTTTAGCTAATCAGTTAATCAAAAAGTCATATAGATAAAATGATGTTTAAGAACGTACCCATTTTTTTATAAAATCGACCGTTTGCTATTTTAAGTCGGGAAAAATATATTAACTCTTGTCAATGTGTTTTTTTTGTCTGTCTCTAAACTTCCTGCAACAGACGGTAATATATATAATATTCAATTTAATCTATATAATAATATAGATTAAATTGAATGTAACTGCATATCAGAATATTGACAAGCAAGAAACTTATCAACAACTCATAAGAAGCTTAAAGTCTTTATCAGTTTTAATTGGACCAAACATAAACAATCGTGTTAGTTATTAAAGCCAGTTTAATAATATAATAATTTTGCTAATAAACTTTTGGATTAAGGAAAGAGAAACATTGGAAAAAGAATACAGTTGCTCATAGAAAATATTGGTAAAATAATAATGCAAAAACGAGTAGTTTTAAATGTAAAATTTCAGCTAGTAATAGGTTGGCTAGACAGTTCTATACGAGATCAGGTTTTGTGTTACACGATGGTAATATAAAAAAATGAGAACAGTACATTTATCGTGTATAGTACAGAAGTAGAGATTATTGGTAATAGTAACGTTTATTTTTAATTTTTTTATGACGGCGTTCACAGAAGCTGTAGAAAAATTCAATATTAAAAAAAAAATGAATATTAAAATATAGATTTAAGTACAGTCTGGAAAGAGAATACATTTCAAATAAAACTGCCAAAGTAAATAGAGTTCAAAATGAAAATACTTTTTGGACCACAAACAATGTTTCATTTTGTCGAAAAATACTTTTCACCCCTAATCACAAAATTTTTCGAGAATACTGCTCATATGCTACAAGGGATTCTACGTCTACTGCTCAAACTCTTATTTTCACGTTTCTTCCGCTGTCGACATCGATTTCCGTAAAAGTCATTTGAATCACAAATCAAGAACCTCGTTATGTACGGTTTGACTTGCGGCAACGACGCTAACCGAGAACTTCTATGTGCTGAGAGACACCACATATTATCCTTCCTTGAGATTCAGTTTGTAAAATAATTCGTGGTATCACTTTCATCCACAACTCTTGCGATTACAATTTGGCCAAGCATTTCCCGTTGTAGTGCGCATCAAGAGATTTATGGTGCAGTAATGTCCGCATTTCTTTATGAATACTGATACAATAAGATATACAGAAGGGAGATAATTTTGCGTGTGGCTGAAAACATTCATCATATTCTTTCTTTTGTAGATCAACTTTTCAAAGAAGAAGCTACGGTCATTAATTCTGTAGTTTCTGAGAAATATATGATTACGCAAACTCTTGTAAATGACTTAAACATAATAACTGATGGCCGGATTCGAACGGAACAGCAAAGGTCGAGCTGGAAGAGCTTCTATATTTCTCAGAAACCATTAATGCAATAACTATAAGTAATTTCTTTTGCAAAGTTGATCTAAGAAAAAGGTATAATGTTAATTTGCGAAAACACGCAGGAAAATCCATACCGAAAATGACAAATAACAAATAGTGTATGAGCAATTTGTACACTAAATAATGAAAAAGCGCAAATCATTTTTTTTTAAATATTTCTTGAACGATTAGATTCATACAAACTCCTCACAGAAAACTAATATTAATCGTTCTTAAAATCTCATGTGAATCTTTATGCAACATACGAATTCATGAAATACTTATTAGGGAGACTTATCTACTTCACAATCATTTTCGTTCTGCTTAATGATATAATAACAATTACCAATGGACGGTTAATGAGATCATAAAAAAGGTTAGTTAATAATTAAAACATATCACTTTCAAACATGTGAAAGCCTAATTTTATGTCCTATCAAAAATTTAATACGTGTTCTCATAGTTATTATTTCTCCTCTTAATTGTAAACCTTATCGATGCTGACACATAATATGTCTTTAATTTGACAGGACTATTGGAGGAATATACAATAGGTGGAGGTATATCGGATTGATATTATCGGGTCTTCTCGGCAATTTAATCAAGACCGCTCAAACTAAAGCGAGTTCACATTCATCGGGTTTACTATTACATCTATTGTTAAGACCGTAGCCAGCGCTCGGGGTGGAGTCTGAGTTGTGTATCAGTGTGTAAAGTAATAAATTGTAAACTGTGACATTGATTGTACATGAAAATATTTGGAATTTCTCATTGCGACGCTCAAGTACGTAAATAATTTCGTGGTCGAAAAAACAAGTAGTCTTATCACCGATCTGCGTAACTATATTTTCTTTGGCTCATCCGCAACTTACGGAGAAAAGTTAGCTAGAAAACTTTTCTTTGTTATATGAAAAGATTCATGTATCGGCCTTTCGTGTATCGAATGACGAGTCAAAGCGAGGGCATTCCAAATTAGCTGTATTAATGTTGAAGGTAATGGTATTATTATAATAAGCAAAACCACATTTATGGAATATACATATTATTACTGATGTGAGATAAACAAAAATCGGAATGCGAAGCAAAAGCACAACCTTTTTCCGTGTAACACTGAGCAAGTGCGTTTTCAAAATTGCCATGTGTTTTGTACTTACTGCCAATGAAAGGGACCGGTGATCCCTTCGCGAAGGCGATCTTTGAGAGAGCGCTGGCGCGAGGGCCCGGGACCTGGCGGCAACATGCCCGCACCCGCCGGCACTCCGGGCCCCGGCGAAGCCACCGGCGGCGCACGCGCCGGCGACGACATACCCGTCCCGCTACTCGGGCTGTACGATCATTACACCTCCGACCACCACTCCCGCGATCGCTGCAACACCAACATACACCGATGCCCTACATCAAATAAAACATACAAAGCAAATGAACGACATCAAAAAGCTACTAAGCGTGATGAGCTGTTGTGAACAAAATAACAAAAATACAATAAGAGATATAAATGACAAATATTTCAATTAAAACATTTATCTTCATATGCACAAACGCCTGAAATTTTAATACGGCAAAAACGCACAAGTATAATACTACGAGACGTATTGCGTAGTCCTATTAAAAATATCAGGCGTTATCGCATACGGCATAAATACGTTTAAAGCGAAGCCGTGTAAATAACACATAAATGGTTTCATATTAAGAGTGCCGCTGATATTTGATAACAAACAAAGGGAATCGGGTAACCCGAAGCGATTTCTACTAAACATCGGCTAATATGGCAGTAACTAAAGAAGGGTCGTTACACACGAACATTCCAGATATCCAAAACTGCACAGAATTCGATAACACTTACTCACTATTTCGATATATCAGTGTCCATTTCTATAATATTCAATTAAAATAATTAACATCCGATAGATATAGTTGAGCATCCTTTTACAAAGATGGAATAAATTGTCAATATGCATTCAAAACTCTGCCGTTCATCCTATATATATATATATATTCTTATATTTGTTTATTAGATATAAACTGATAAGACTAAAAATTAAACGCCGAAATGGACCTCCGGCGTTCTGAATTTAATGCTGTTGCTTATTACGAAGATACGTCCTTTTCATAAAATTGTTAGGAAATTCAGTTACTATGATAAACTACAATATACCAAATAAGCGCACGTGTTAAGGTAAATAGGTCAGAAGAATGTGGGAGGCTGGGTCAAACGACGACGATAATGGCACCGCCGCGCCGGCGCCGGACAAGCGACAGTGCCTATTTCTTAAATGACGCAATTTCTAAGTTTTAAATTAGAGCAAATTAAAGTGTTGCCTAGTGACTTTAATTTCTATACCTTCTAAATTACAATGAATTGACGTTACTGTTCAAGGGCAAATTCTTTATCGGCATATTGAAACTTAAATCATAGGTATAATTTCCCAAAACAATATTGAAAAAGAAATGCTTCTGGAGAATCAAAATCATTTCTTCATTTTACACATTAAACTTTAAACTACCCGCCACGTATTGTTTTAATAGTGCCACACGATACGGAAATGAACGGTTAATCAAATGATAATTAACATAATTGCAATCACGTCCAACAGGCCTTTATTAACTACGATTGTTTATTATTATTTATCTAGAATAAATATTTATGAACTGAAAGAAATACATTATTATTACTAAACATTTTCATGTACGCAAGTATTACCTTTGGAGTGCTGACTTAGAGTGCTAACCACTTGAGATATATTTAATAAGATGAGATATTATTTTAATTTTTGCATTTGATCGACTTTTTTTTTTTTAAATACACCAACAATTTTGTTTGAAACAGTATTAATTTTTACTAAAGCAATCGAAAAGTTTATCAAATGAATACTCAAATTTAAACGATTTTTAAAATTAAAAAGTACACATTTTGGAAACCGATGATTTATTAGGTGGTTTTTGGTGACGGCTTCCTCGGATAGACTATATTTTCTCTTTCCTCTCGTAGTTGTACTCGTGTGTATATTTGTTATGTAAGATTTCTTACAGCAGGGGCAATACTTTCTCTAAATATTTTGTGGACTACAGGCTCATGGTTTATAATGACCTTCAGAAATGTACCACCGTGAATTACGTTTAGAAGGCTGTCACTATATTAAAAAAACAACTTCCAGCCTTATGCTGTTGCTTTTGAGCGGTACAGGTGAGTACATGGGAAAATTTAATTTTCAAGGTGCAAATAAGGAATTACGACTAATTATTATTATACGGCTTTCTTCTAATTGATAAATCATTAAAAAAAATGACTTAAAACATAGTGCCATTGAAGCGTAGTGGTACCACAAGTGAGTACAAATTTTTAATTCCCAGTTAAAAAATTTTAAAAGGCATATAGATAATTTATTATTATGCGGCATTTGTATAATTCCTTTACCATATTTATAAAGATACATTACCCATTAAGGCCAAGTGCAATGCCAAACGCAACGCGTCACGCCCCACACTGTTTTGTGAGAAGGAGAATCGACTTAAAGCGGCAGAGTAAGGAAGATGGATTGTCATTTAGTTACGCATAACTTTTTGTCGTAAGCGACATTTTAGTTTTTTATTTATAATGAGAAAACTATTTATTATAAACAAAAATGCTTAAGGCCAACCCTGTATAATTATATTTTACTAATAATGTTTAAATTTTGTTTTTATCGTTTGTCCTGTTAGAAATTTATTGGTATTAGTGTTTTAAGTGAACGTACTTTAGTATTTTTATCATAAAGAACGTGCTGTGTATTTAAGCTTTCCCTACGGTAGAACTCAGAACATATTTTGTATACTTGGAATTTTTTTTTGAGTTTGCTAGGTATAACAGTTTTCTAGAAATATTCGTTTAAAGGTACCCATAATCAAAGCATACTTGGCCTTAACGTCGTACATATTTAGAGTACAGGGGTGAAAAGCCGAGGGTTGGAACTCTTTTCCTAGACCCATATGATATAATATCATTGCAAAAGGTACGACATCTTGTTAAAAATATTATTTAACTCATACAATAATATTTAAGAATTATGCCGTCCAAAATTTATGGTTAATTTTTTTATAAATAAATAAGTATCTAAATTTTAGGGTCAACCGAGTTATTGTTACTAGGAAATCATGAATTCATGGACAGCAACTTATTTTTTGATATAATGTTACTAAATATTATCGCTGTACCTTATAACCGTTTATTATAAATAGTATCAAATAAAAATATTACTAAAAACAAAATTTATAAATGTTTAATATTTATAAGATTTTTTAAATGCTCGTGGATTAATATGAGGAGTAATATATTCAAATAATATTGTTATTTTACATAATAAATGTAAAAAAAAGAGAAAACTATTTATTAATTAAAGTTGTGTACGGCACTTACCTTTTGACGATTTTATAAAATATTAAACCTATATTAATGCCGTACAAATAAAATTAATTCCTTCCGTAGGAAAGTAATTTTTCCTAGACACCTATATGGTCCGCAAAAAATTTACGGCATTCTGAAAAATGTCATCCATCCGTTTGAAATCCCTTCCCCTATCAGGGATAAGAGTTGCAACCCTCTGGCTTTTCACCCCTGTACTGTAAATATGTACGGCGTTAATGGATAATGTATCAATAAATACAGTAAAGAAATCACACAAGTGTCGTACAGTAATAAATTACCTATAGTGCGTCTACAATTATCGACGAATTAAAAATTTGTACTATTTTCTGGTACCACCACTTTTGTACGGCACTGTTTTTCTTAATTTTTTTTAATCATATATAGTTTTAAGCCATTTTTAATGATTTATCAATTAGAAGAAAGCGGTACAAAAATAATTAATTGTAACTTCTCATTTACACTTGGAAAACTAACTTTTCCCAAGTACTCACCTGTACCACTCGAAACTGATAACATAGGGCTAAGAGTTAGTTCCTGATACACTAGCAGTCTTCTAAAAGTAATTCATGGTTTTTTATTTCACAAGGCAATTTTTACCATGGGCGCCTGTAGTGTATTATTGAAAATCAAGGAA
Organism: Eumeta japonica; assembly: GCA_005406025.1. Classification (NCBI taxonomy): domain Eukaryota; kingdom Metazoa; phylum Arthropoda; class Insecta; order Lepidoptera; family Psychidae; genus Eumeta; species Eumeta japonica. The sequence goes on along the minus strand of BGZK01000482.1, from coordinate 89,699 downwards.
TAAATAATTTAAGCCCACTCCACGTTGGTCCAGTGTGGACGGAGGCCAATGGGCGTAATCTTAGATGTAGTGACAACGTCCGGGGCCAACGGCTTAACATGCGCTTGCTGGTGAATTGACCCGTGGTCCAAGTTCGGGTCCATTCTTCCTGATTTGACGGTTAAGCGTTGATCGCTAGGCCACAGCATCACAGACTACGCCACCAGACGTAGCGTAGGGGCTAGAACTACGCCACCAGACAGGCCCCAGTTTGTTGAGATTGTATCATTAATATGATATAGCGCCGGCGTGTGCAGTAACAACTTATAACCATAATGCTTTTATGAAAAAAAAATAACTTGTTTAAAAGCTAATAATATATTCGTCTTGTTTTATATTTATTATTGAAAAGTAATGCGATGCATTTGTAACACCACTTAACATAACGAAGCGTTGGGGCAATAATTAAAAATGCAATTACTCAAAAATGTGGAAGACATTTAGTACACCTTTACGATCTCTTTAGATAATCATTATTTTGTTTCTGGACATAATACGTATTTATCTATATAGATGACGTAAGAAGGAAAAAATTGTGTTTCTAAGTTTTGACGTAGCTAAGTTATCGTGGTACAAGTACATATGAAATGAACATCTTCCTTTCGCTTAACAACAATCGTCCTTTACTTGTCCAACTCGTATAACAGTCTCATAGCTGGACGCGGGTATTCGTTAAGAACATACCATTAGGCGTACTTCCCACGCACGTTGTGTGCTGCAACTCGCATGTTTTTGTAAGTTTGTATCAAAGATTTTCAGAGTGCGTCAAGATGTTTTCCTTCGTCATTGAACTAATAAATAATTTTTTTGAACGTCTTTATTTTAACAATCCACGTGAAACTTTAGAAATACATCGATTTTGTAATAAAGTTAGGGTATGTAGCAGGCGCCTACGACTTTAGTTTCATACTGGCATTATACAACCTATGAAATGAATACGAATCTCAGTAAAGTACACTGCCTCATTTTAATAATGTCAGAAGCGTAAGCGTCAATCATGTGGTCGGCTCCAGGTGACAAAAGAATAAATCTAGACCGATAAATACATTAATGATCATTGTTTGGTTTGCAAGCAATAATTATAGCAATTCCCCAATCACTTTTCTATAATAAATTATTTTTGTATTTCATATAAAGTATAGGCTAACTACATACATACCTAATCTGTAACATTTAGACGTACATTCTTGAATTCCAATACATGTTGAATCTTGTCACTATGGATTTCAAAGATTTTTAGGATGCAATATTTAAATACATTACAAAAAAAAAAATGGAGCGATTCTAGCAGTGACCATCCCGAATTTTAGTAATTGTGATACCTTCAGTAACATTCATTTATTCAATACAAAATTGTGTTCAGATACGATGTAATTACACAACGGATTTGAACTTTAAAATGCCACAAAGAAAAATACATGCCTATTTATTACGTACGTAAATAGAAATACAGATTGATAAATATGATGAGAAGATTTTTTGGAATCTGCGAAAATAAGAATGTTATTAGGTATATTATTAAAAAACGTAATTAACAGAAAACAGTTTTTTTATCGGCTTTTTTTTTTTGAATTTATTTATACAAGTCTGAATGAAAAGAAAGAGATAATTCATTTGAAAATTCGTTTGTTTTTTCTTAATAATCATGAGCTTTGAGAGCAATGACATTCGCCTAAAATTTTGTAATATTATATTTTATTTGAGAAAATTGAGAGAATTTTCTTTAGATAGCAACATTCCATCCATTCAGCAAACATTGTCGCCATTACAGTGCTCTAATTGTTGTTTATGAACAATATGTCCATCTTGGACATAGTTCTAGGTAACCTTAGATACTCTAATACGTGAGCAACTCGGAAAGTTTTCCAATAGTGGGTACACAAAAATACACTGCAAGTTATTATTTTTTTTCTTAGATCTTTTGAAAGAAATCTCCTTCGGAGCCTATACAAAGTTTCATGCACCTCGTGCAACATCAATCAGACACTTTTTCAACCGCCTTCTCAAATGCATCTTCCGTTGATGAAAACTGTTTTCTTTTAAGATGATCATTTATTTTGGGATACAAAAAAGTTACATTGTGCAAATCGGGTCTGTAATAAGGACGGTTATAAGTCTGAACGGTGTGCTATCCAGAAAGTCCCTTCTTCTGAGCGCCGAGCGAGCGCACGCGTTGTCGTGGTGAAACAGTAACTAACACACGGAGACCGGTGTTAGGTTGCTTATTGCTCACAGCAGTTAAAACTTCTGGCGAGTATTTTGGGTATCATTTCCATTCAGCATTGTTAGTCCTTTGATCTCGTAATGGTATCGATGCCAGACAACTCGTCAAAGAAACAAATTCATTTGGAATTAAAATTTTAGCTCGCTCACTTCATTTTGCTAAGCTTTAAATCATTTTGAAACTGCGACACGGTCGACGGACGCCCAGTTTTTTGAATCATATCGTTCATGATTCACCGCTTGATATCGTAAACGCGCAGAGATAGTACTGTTTTAAATTTCGCTATCTAAACCCTTGTTATGTGCAGTGTAGCAGGTCAATTCTGTAAACTTTAAACCATTCAATCGATATCGTTATGACATCAATATTACGTAAACTGAGGGCGAGCAGCGGGTAAATTACGCCCTGAAGTAATTTTGACGTCGTAAAGAAATCGACCGAGTGGTTTTAAAATTATGGAATTGATCTGCAGTACTCAGCGTTAAACTATCTTCCTTACACCAAGACACCCGTATATAATTTCATGTACACTGCCCGAACCAATCTATAGTACGTAAGGCAAATTGAAAATTTCTGGAATGAATGAGAAAAAATTACTACAAATGGTCAAAAACGAATTTATTGTTTCTCAAAATATTCTCTATTAGCATAAATGCACTTTTTCATATGAATAAACCAATTTTGAAAACATTTATTCCACTGCTCCCTGGTGACTCGATACATTGTTTTTCATGCTATTCATTAGGTTCTTCTGGTGATGAAAATGGTTAACCACGTAATGGTTCTTAACTTTTGCGAACAAAAAAAGTCACAAGGTGCCACGTCGGGTCTGTAGGCAGGATTACTCATAAGTTTTAAGTTTTTCTCCTTCAAAAATTTATTTGGCTGTTTGGCCGTGTAAGAATTGACATTGCCGTGGTGCAAGATGATAGGACGTTTACAGTTATTTTTACGGAGTTAGTCAATAACTTCCGGCTAACAAATGGGAATGTACCAATCACTCACTATTCACGGTACGACCATTCTCCAAAGCGACAGTAGCCACATATCCAGTTTCACTATAATAAGAAGTAATAATTCGCTTAGAGACACTTCGCTCGCGCACCACTTTGGTTGGTTTCGGCTCATCTCAATAGACCCATACGGTCGATTACTACTTTGTTTTGGGGTCGTAACAATAAATGCATATTTCGTCATCTGTTACTATATCCCACACCAAATTTGATGCCCTTACCTTGAATCTGGTATATGTACGCAATTGCACCAAGTGACGTGGTCCGTTTTTTGAGCCTCAGTCAAATCGCGTGGATTCCACCGCGAACACAACTTTTTCGTACCCACAAACGTTTGTGTAGGATTGAGTGTATTTGACTCACGTCTATGCCATAAGATTTCCGTATCTCATGGTAGGTGACATGCCCGTCAGTTTAAATTATACGCACAGCATCAATGTTTTTATTGTTCACAGCAGTAGACGCGAGATCATCCCGAAATTCATTACCGAGATCGACACGATCGCGCTTGAATTTTGCACACCAGTTATAAATAGTCGTCTTATATGGTGCTTCATCGCCAAAAGCGTTCGAAGCCGAGCGAGACTCTGATAAGCTGTTAAATTACACTTAAAATCGTAGAAAATCATACTACAAAAATTTTCACGACTTAAATCCATAGTGATGAAGACACACCGTTTTTAAAATGACGCCATAATGTAGAAACAATTGACGGTTAGATGACTGTATTCTACAGCCAAAGAGCTTTATTTTCAAATGTAGTAATTACTTTTTAAATATTGTTTATGTAAGTAAGTCGTCAGTTCCAGGAACTTATACTGCGCCCCACGTATATTCTTAATCGCTTCGTGTATAATTCATTCTCTCGAGTTAACTTTTTCATTGGCAATATGTTTTTTTTTCTGTAAGTGATTTTAAAATGTTTTCGCTGCAGATCCATTTTTCAGTAAGACCATAAATTATATCATACGTTAAAGGGGAGGGAGGAGATCTACAAAGTGATAAGTAGAAACTTCAAATTTAACGAAAAACTTTAAAATATTTGATTTGTTGTTGATTAAAAAAATAAATAGAAATATGTACATACATAATTTTAGAAGTTCTGCTTAAATTTAATAATTTCTAAATTCAAAATCTTTAAATATGGACGTCGAACTAACTCCAGGTGAAGGGGGATCGTATAAATATGGCTGTGACAATGACGAGGGGGGCCCAAAAATCATGAAATTTGTATGAAGTAATTTAAAAAACGGGGAGGTGATTTTAATTTTAAATGTACTTATTTTTATTCTAAATAATCAAATTTTGCAATTCTACATGAATAAGCGAGTGTATCTTTGGTATAAGCTGTTCTTTTAAATTATTTTGCGTGGCCTGCTTCATATTAACTTCAGTTTCCAGAAATATAACTTCAAAAACTTGAGAGTTAAAAACTAACATTCATAGATATTAAATTAGCAATTAAAGTCACTGATGAATTGTATGATATCAGTCTAGACAAGATCAGATCGGGTATTTAAAAATGAAAAACCCCTAAGCAAAGTGGTAGGTATAAACATTAATGATAAGATTAAAGTTACTTCTATAGTTAATGACTTTTAAAGCTCTTTTATAGCACTTTTCAAAAGTAAATATCCGCACAATTGAAATAGGAATTTAGTAACATTGCGTTTTAAAAAGAGACGAACATTTCTCCAAAAACTCCTCAAATAAAAACTCAATCCTTGTGTTTCGCAAAGATAACGGATATATTTGATTTTGAAACTTCGGAAGCTTGATTAAAAGTCTTTGGTTCACCAGAGGGTTTCTTCGTTGCGTGTAATCCAAAATGAGGATGGGAGAGAGAAAGGAAGACGTTACAATATATGCTCATTGAATTAAGGAAGCTTTGGGCGCGATGGGCTAGTCGCGTCTGTCAAAGAGCCGATAACCGTTGGAGAAGATATGTTCTCGATTGAAGACCGCAAACGGGCAAATGTAGCGTGAAACAGCCCGATTGAAGCCCGAAGAGACCGATTGAACTTAAAAGACAATGACTCGGACGAAACACCGCCCAAGGAAGAGGCCCAAATAGAGCAGTGGACTGACAGGCAACGGAAATGATAAATGAACGAGCACGACTAGGGTAGAGAGCGTTTGTAAGTTTGCGTTCTACCACCGCCAACGCCCACGAGCAATATCGTCGAATATTTATTTGCCTTAAAATTAACTTGGTTTAAGAACGTTTAATAATTTATTTAGATTGCCAAAATTAATACAATAAATTACCAAATATATCGAATGCCTCTTTTATGATCATATTTATTATGTCAAATTTGTCACCATCAATATGCACCGTTAGCGCGCTGACAGTATTTGCATTGTACACGACACGAAATAAATGGAGCAGCACCTTGCCTTGGCCTGAATACGCCACTCCGAACGCTCCAACGCAGGATAATCGATAAGGCACGCGAACGTTGTTCGGATCCACCTTTTGGAAAAGTTTGAAGGACGCGTATGACACACGGAGTTGAAAAGTTTACGTGCAAGCCACAGCTGGCGTTGGTTGAACTAGCGAACAACTCTGCAGCATTTCGCATGATATAGGATAGATTAAAATTATAGAAACGTGTAAAATTAAATCAGTATTTTACGTGAATAAATTTTACGTTCCATTACTAAAAACAATATGATAAATTATTACGTTGTAATCAAATTCAGGATCGCTTACCTCTAAAATTTAAAATTAATATGCACTTATTATACCATCATTAAATTAACTAACAGAAATGGAAAAATCTTCCCAAAAACCAAAACCATCTACAAAATGTAAACCATAAGTAATTCAATTCTTCGCGCAAAATAATATTTAATATCAGTGTGAGATAAGCATATAGAGAGTTCACTAAATGTCATGCGAGGTATTAAAATCATAAATATATCATATAATATACACCAACACACACACACACACACACACACACGCACGCACGCACACGCACGCACGCACGCATGCACGCACTCACGCACGCACGCACGCGCACAAACACACACACACACACTTGTATATATGTATCTAAGCGTGACGGACACGTGAGTTGTGCTTTTTCAACATCCTAAAAGTGCCCAACGTGCCTAAAGAAGTTTTGGCTCCAAAAAACAATGTTGTATTTCCCCAAATCGGCAACAGAGCCTCACACGACTACGATGCAGTGGTCAAATCCAAGTTCTGTCTTAAGAGCGGAGATGTAAGACAAAGACGTGGAAGCAAGATCAACGGGGTCCGGCGCCACAAACATTGTGACACGAGGCCAAAAACAACACGCACGCTGATTCTCGTGAGTTGCCGAAGTCGACATGAGCCCACTGGGGGCGCGCCGGAGTGCACGGCGCACATCGGATTTATCTTAGACGTGCAGCCGAAAACGATTCACGTGTTTGAGAAAAGGCGTTGCTCTTGTGCAGTAGCCCCGTACGGCACCCAGACCCCGCTTCGTTGCGAATACTGACATATAATTCCTAAGATTTTACCAAATTTTGAGATATAAAATAGTACATGTAACTTGTTATAAAGTTAAGTTAATGCAAGGTGGCATACGAGTCACTACATAGAAAAAAGTCATTATAGATATGGAATTCAAGATTGATACGTGTTGTTGTACAAATGTTTTGTAAGTCTTTTAATAAAATCAGTAAGTTTTGCGTTTTTTATCAAAAAAATATATTTGCATATATTTAAATAACCAAAATCATATTTAAATGAATGCCTGCCCATTACCATTAGAAGAGTGTATGTAGGTGACAAGTCCCAATAATTAAATTTAAGAGAATCATATTTATTAATAACGAGGTAAATCTATTTTCATTTCATATGGCAATTAATGTAGCTATTTATGAAAAACAAAATAATTGTAATATTTATTTCTCGATTTAGGAGTAAATTACAATTATCATGAAATAATTAACAAGATAACAAATAAACATAAAACACTATTAAAATAAGGTAAATAAACTTTTGAACCTACGTTTTACGCAGTACGATACAGGCCATAGAGTAATACAGACACAGAATCGCTGAATGCAAACAAAACAGAATAATCTTTTCGGAAAGGTAAGAGTAGACTTAACTTCAAATAGTGTTTAATTATCTCCTTTTTAGTGGCTCTTATAAGAGTCCTTGTAAAATATTAAAGTACTATGCAGTAAAGGCGAGTTGCAGCAAAAGTAAAAAACTCAAATCTTAGACGTTAAGGGTAACATTTAACGGATAACGAGTGGGCAATCTGTAAAATCTTACGGTTTACGTTTATAACTTTCTTTTTTGTACGCGCCGTTGTAAATCCTCAGTGTAACAACGCATTTAATCATTTGTTGGATATGTCCAAAAATACATTTCGTTCCGAAATGAGAATTACGGTAAATTACATTCTTTTGTAATGAATTTAAATACTTATAAAAATAACCTCACATATCCGAAATTTTATTCGTTTTCAAATGAGTGCAATACGGTAGTTATCTTTTAAGGGTTCCGTAGTCAGCAAGGAGCCTCACAGTTTCTCTGTGTCTGTCCGTCCGCGGCTTTAGCTAAAGGTTCTTAGTAATATATATTTATTACACTATTAATCGAAATGAACTAGCTTTCCTGGTGTAATATTCATATGACGAAATTTAATGTGACGTAGTTTATGAACGGCCCCTTAACAAACATTGCAAGTCTGTAAAACCATTTTTTTTTTTTTTTTTTAGTTTAGGAATCCGTTTGCGAAATATGAAGCTATAGTAGAATGATAATTTTTGTTAGAATTGTGTGTCGCCATCGTCATCCCAGAGCACCCCGCCAGATAAATGGTTATTCTTGAATATATGAAAAAGTTCACGCCAATAGAACAAGTAAATGAAACGAAACACTATCACATCTGAGTAGACTTTACAAGATAACGAATAATAGTCGACCGACTTATTTATTAATTACCACCACTCGTCCTAGGTGGGCCCGTTACAAGCCGTTAAACCGTGAACTCAATAGGTTCACAGATTCAATAAAAAAAAACCTATTAAAGTCCCCATATTGAGACGGGCAACCCTAAACTGCGCGTGGCCCAACACGCACTTGGCCGCTTTTTTGATTTTGTTCGATGAGCGTTTAAAACGTATGCAGATATAGAAATTGTACATACAAACTCAATCTGGGCGACATTAATTTTTGAAATGATTTCAACTAGGGATACCCTAAAAAATTCAGCAAGCGTACCGTTTAAGCGTGGAACAAGAAGCAAGGTCCGTGGCAGCGAAGGCGGTTATCGATCGTCCCTAGCCCCCGCCGCCCCCGCGCCTCTGCGCTCGTGTCTGCCTCGTGCCTCTTACGTAAGCCCAGCTGATCGCATCCACCCTGTAACCTTGGCGACGGGCCAGGAGCACGCATACCTACTTTAAACTTATAAAGTTCCAATCTGGATATTTCACATTCACCGATAGTCAAAGGTTAACGTACGATATTATCGTGATATTATTTAAATACGTCGTCTGTTTGTAAATACAATATTCCTGTTAATGGTAACACTCATTTTCCATAAATCGGACTAACCATTATAAAACTATTGACATCACTTTTTATGAATAAAAATCTGTATAAAATATATTACCCATCACCCGCCCGCTTCGGTGGGCATAAATTTAAAGTTAGCGATGTTTTTTTATTATTCAAACGTGATTCCGGTTTTGCTCCCATGGGCACAGAATGATTTCCTTTATTTTCTATATCGGCCGATTTTTCTATCACTTTCAATCGTGGTCATGGTCCTATTCTCGAGGCCAATTCTGGTTAAACTGCCGGATCCGGTCTCCGTCTTGTTTTGATTCCAATAAACAACTCGTAACTGATCTTGGTCCTCCCTTGGGTATTAATGGTAGTGATAACAAATTACTATTTGTACTGAAACGCACATCCAAAGAAACATAATATTATAAGTCTTAAAATCATTTATAAACGATTTCGTGTCGAATGGTTAAAGTCACATTTACAATTCTTCCAGTCATCAGCGTACGACATACATTCAAACAAAAATAGTTTTACATTTTTGTGTTATGAATAGTACATAACAATTACAAACGATTCCGCGACGAATGGTCAAGTCTCAATAACAATCCGCCCAGCCGTTAGCTTCTGACAAAGTTCCATACAAACATACTTTTACATTTATTGTATTATGAATAGCCTATAACCACGGTTAGAAGTTTTTGCCTTTTGCGCGGCCGAAAAAAACCATTTGCAATACACACGCACACATACATACATATAAAAGACAAACTAGAAAATTCGCCGTATTTAGTAGGCACTTCTATTGTATATTAACTTTTTTTATAAATGACAGTCAAAATTACCATATTTTCGCGTTTAACACGCAGAATAATGGGCACCTTTATTATATAGTATGACACACGCGTGAAATAATGGTTTACGTATCATTTTTATGGCGTAATATCAAGATTCACCATTGAAAATTAAATAAGCGTTGCAGTTATCAGATAGTACTTTGAGCATACAGTAACATTTTTTTATATACATATAACAATAAGTTTCTGGGTCACGTATAGAACTGACAGAACACTAACGTGGAAAGTATTGAATTACTTATGAACAAGATCATTCGTCATGGAAAACCTACAGAATTACTGTTTTTTAATGAAAATTGCGCGCGCTTTATAATATGTAATATACTACAATTCAGTCTCGCAAGATACGTGTCAATAGTCACAGACGGTCAAAAATCATAGTCACGAAATAGCAAGTGTAGTCACAGCGTCTGTAAGATATTTCCAGTTTAAAATATTTATTTATCTATAACTTTTAAAAAGTCTACGGTTTATTTGAATATTAGTTGGTTATAACTTTGTATCGAAGTTTTAAATTTCAACTCCGAGAAATGGTGAAAATTTATAAGGAAGTTTTTTTTGAAAAACGCCCGAAGATCGTTTTTCATCAATTTAGTCGATTTCAATAAGAGTTGCGAAGGAAGAGAATTAATATAGCTTCTTAAGGGAAAATTAGATTTTTTTTAATCTACCTTATTAAAAATCTGAAATTCGTTATGTAAAGATACAGAACATTTATAATTCACGATATCACTCAAAAAAAAGAACCGATTTTAATCAAGTTTACAGCATTCAATGCAATTTCATTAGGTTAATTGTGGAACTGACTGATAAAACCGTTCAGAAATTATTCGAGAAAACCTTTATTCAAAAAATTTTCGAGGTTTCTCCAAAACAATAGATCGATGTTAAATTTATAAAGAATCTAAATTCAATCAAGTCCTTTTGAATGCCGTAAGCCTGGAATAAATAGATACTTGGATAAGGAAAGCAGAGTTTTTTTGTCAAAACCTTAGAAGAGTGTTCTTTACTGAAAAATATTCTGTATTAAAGTAAAGAATAATAAATATTCTACTGCACGTCTTCGTAGTATCTACAGTATTTGTTGCTTAATATTTTTATTTGTGCTAGATAATTTATTTCAGTCAAGGATGATATATACGTCGAATTACTCTTCTATTGAGAATACCAGTATAATTCTATGAAAAAGATTATATCTTAAATGGACATTGATCCTTTTTTTTTAAATAATGAATATTTACGGATAGAAAAGCTATCAAAAATATTATATTACACTTAATTGACGTGGTTTAACGAACTTGGAACAGTAACCGATTCATCAAATGTCGTTATTTACGTTGCCTTTAAAATTCGTTTATACGCGTACATCCTGTTCATTACAACATAAATGAAACTAAGATTAATATTTTCTTAATACTAACCAAATTAAAAACAAAAACACATGTATTAAAAATATAAGAAGAACTTTGGAATGAAATTTCACTAAGTCAACAGTCAAATAACATGATATTTGAATAACCCTCGGCGATTTCAATTAAACGAACTCAAACATGTAATCGAATTAGTTTTAAAATATAACCCAGAGTGGAGCAAGCACTATTCGAACTGAATGAGGTACACGTTCAATGTACAGTGATGGATAATCGATACTTAACGCAAAATTATTTCCAACTGTATATGAAGTATAAAATGAAAACATAAATTAAGTACTATATTTTTTTTTAATTCAGAATGTGTTTCTTAAACGTAAGACATGCAAATACGAAACTATAAGTCCATCGTTTACCGACGAGGTATATTTTCAAATATAGACAATTTCATTTTCAAAACAATAAATAATTAATTTTCATCCCAATCAAGTATATTCGTGATATCAGCAATCGCAGTCAAGAGTATGACAGATTAGCATCAAAAGCAAAACCGGGATCAGTATGGAGAACGGGATAGCGATCGGAATCATGATTAAAACCGTGATCGGTCGATATCTAAGATGAAGGAATTCATTCTAAATGCACGCTGACGGGGTCGCGGGTGAAAGCTAGTCTATATCTCATATACATGTAATGTGTATATGGATATAGATATAGACAGGGTCTAGAGACTTGAAATTTTGTACAGAGGTTCGTATTACAACGTAGGGGACTAATAAAAAAGATTTTCTAATTCAACCCCTAAGACGGTGAAAAGGGTGAAATATTTTGTATGGGAAATCAAAACCGTTGAAGCTACAGATGTCTTATTTAACATTTTGGTTACTTATAAAAAGAAAAAAATAATCACATACATAGTTGTTTTAAAAGTAACCTTGAGAGAGGTAAAATAAGGGGTGCAGTATTTTATGGAAAATCGAAACCATTAAAGCTATTGATGTCAAAATTTTAGCTAATATTATTAATTAAAAAACAATGACATTCATAGTTTCTTAAAATAACCCAAAAGAGAATGAAATAACGGTTGAAACTTTTATATTAGAAAAAAGAAACCGTTTTAATTTTATAAAGGAAATCAAAATTTATATTTTAGCTGCTTATTTCAAACGATAAATAACGGCATATCCCCCTTTTGGAAAAGTACCTGTAAGAGGTTGAAAAATAATGGATGAAATCTTTTATGGAAAATCAATAACGCTATGTGTGAGATCAAAGTTAAAATCGAGTTAGGGATCAAAATTAAAATCATGAGCGTGACTGGAATCGGAATGTGAAGCATTACTAATATCCAAATTGAAAGCGGGACCGGGATCGAGAATGCAATTGGATTCTCCTGGCATCAAAACCAGATTCGGGAACGAAAGCGGGACCGCGATTGACATCGAGAATGCGATAGCGATCGGAATCTTGATTTCATCATGGGGCGATACCCCATGATGAAATCCAGATCTTACGAGAGGAAATTCATTTTATGTCTACGCGGGCGGAGGTGTAGGCAATAGCGGTTCGTTAACAAAATAATTTTACGTTAGTAGGGACACGTGTTTTCGGTATTAGGGTATGGTTCCACAGGGATAATTTGATCGACATTGAATCGAGTGCGGAACCGGGACCGTAATCGAAAGCGGAAACGGAATCGGAATGTAGATTCAAACAAAGATCGGAATTGAGAACTAAACTGGGATCAGAACAGAGCGGAACCGAGATCGGAATAGAGAATGGAACCGAATTAGGATTATAGTTGATAATTATCGGTTGATATAAAATAATTAATTTTAGGGCCACCCAAATGGCACAGCGGGTTAAAGCTAGTTAGTTCGTTACTATTACCTACTATCTAAGTACCTACTGTCCGCACATGATAAGTAAAATAGTGATGAAATATGACAAACCGTAAAACACGCATTCAGGAAATCCTATGGAAATATAGTCGAAATTCCGAGATTACATATTAAATTTTACTGTAACCTTTTTTTTTAAATTTTTACTATCATGGTAGTTCAAAATGGTACATGGTAGTTACTGACACCGACTTTGCTATACATAATCATTAATATGATTTTTAGTCGTAAATGAAAAATTGAATGCTTAAAAACTGCGGTAGGTTGCATAGTCATGTAAGTTCGGTACTAAAGTACGACGGGCCTCCAAGGCGTTACGCTACATCAATATCGGACAGGCTAATATCCGGCTGAACTGTTCAGAACTCCTACGTTCTAACGAACTTATATGCGGAGCATATTAACGAATAAAATAACACAGAAAATTTCTTTTAAAACTCCTAGCTACTTGAACTACATCGAGAATTTAATGAAGTATATTTTTTTATAATTCACTATATAAATGAGTTATTATTTACGATCGTAAGGCTCGGGTTTGAAGACAATACGAATTTATATACGAATTCGGTAGGCGTTGTCACACAATCGTTCCCCGAGAGGAAATACGTAGTAGACAGCTAAACAGGTGTCCACCGGACGGTCGGTCGACGGGGGACGCCGAACAAAAGCAAATACTCCATTTGCTTTTGAACCGAGCGAGGTCGGGAATACTAACGTTAACGAAGTCGCCATACACGAGATGTACAGCTTATTCGCATCTCGTTCGTAAAAACAAGGACTTTAGTTTCAGAACGCAAAGAAAGCACGATAGGGTTGATTATCAAATGACTGAATAAAATCTTAATACGTGATTAAGATATTCATGATTTTTATTTACGATTTTAAATATTTTTTAAAATGGTAAGATTGCTTAGAAAATAATATCGTTTACTAAAAATAAAAAAAAATATTATAATTACTTAAAACTCTACGGTATCAGTTTAGTATGCTACGCCAAATATTTGACTGGTGCCGCTCGATACCCGCGACCTTGCAGCAGCCACGCGCCTGCTCACTGACGAATGGCACCCAGCGTGGGGATTACTGTCAGCTGACTTTGAACAACAAACTAAACAGCCCCAAGATCGTTGTTACTCGAGGTATTGAGTAAATTATTGATATGCTTAGAAGGCGCATTAACATTAAAGGCCTGCAGCGCGAATTTTATGTGAGATCATGGATGATATTCACCAAAAATTCCTTTCTGCATTATATATTCAAAAACGTACTTTTCAAAACACATTTCCCGTCATTAACAATGCAAAAATTATTAAAATAAAAATAATATTTAAATTGACAATTACAAATATTTTTAAGCTACAAATCCAATGAAATTCTACTACAGATTGACGCCATTTTAAAGAGCTAACGTCTGTACATTCCAAATGTGACACGTTGTAATATACATAATATTAAACAAAACTCTAAGGCACTGGCGCAGACTACACAAACAACTAACTACCGCCTTCGAATGGAAAACAAACAAATGACGATGATATTGTGATACGTCGATTCAAACGTGGTCGCTACGGATGGCATGTGATGGGTGCGCACGTAAGCATCTAAGTGGTCCATGCATCGACGCAACGAACCGATAAGGGGGATCGACTATCTGTGAGAGGAGCCGCTGGCGCCTGGCCACAACACGGCATAACTAGCGCGCAACCTTCGCCGCTGAATTGTCGCGTGCAACTGTTAGGGGGCGCGCGGCGACGCTGTGTGCGGGGAGGGTGCGCAGAACACGAGGGGGGCGGGCCGAGGGATGGGCCGGGCCACCCTCCCCATATAATCACACAACGGTTTCTTGACACCTATTCCATTGTAAGGAATATCGGAAAAATGTATAACATGGATCGACCCGAATGAAACATATCTACTAATAACAAATATATAAAAGTAAATAGCTTCTGCTTTCTCATTATCATATCATATCATATAAAATGGAATAGGCTGTCATAGGATCTATCTAGTAATACGGGATATATTTTATATCTTGTCACGAATAACATACCTACCTATCTACGCAAATGACAACCGCCCGAATCACATTACACATATTATTTGACTGATAGAGGTAATAACTTAAAAGGATTAGATTAAAAGGAGCTATTATGTTACAACTGTAATTTAGAAATATTCCTCTGATAATGGATGTGAACTCGATTAATTTAAAAGCTTTGCGAACTTACATTCTTCCCGTATAATGTGTTTCATTTAACCATCAGAAGTAATTCATATTAGATCCAAGGGCTCGAGCCAAAAGGCGAACACCGCCCATAGATAAATCAAGGGAGCGTACGCAGGTGCCGAACATTGAAAGAATTTACACACTTGTTGTAATCTTTAAAAGGATTCGACACATGTTTATCAAGATACGGGGCGTATGAAACAGACATGGCATTAGCATACGACACAAAACAGACCGCACATTGGGCGAGTGGACCAACGTGAGCTCGATGGCCGAAACCTGTATACGTACGTTTGAAATATACGAATTAGGTGCGGATTCAATTATACCGACGAGGCTAATATTTCTTTATGGGCTATTAGGAACTTTTAATCATCTGAAATAAGGCAGCTAAAATCCTCTTACGAATTTTCATTTAACATGATCTATTGTGATTCGCTAAATTTCTTTTATAAGTGAGACGGAATCGGAATGATGGTAGTTGAGAACAATCGTCACTTTAATAAGATTACTATAACTGGGCGGGTGATTAACTATAAGTACATCTGAAACGTTTAGGCGACGAAAATGGAAAGATGTTTCGAGTTTTATAGATTAATGAAATCCAACTTTAAATTATATAAAACGTAACTATGCTGGTTTTATTTTTTTTTTATAAACAATTCAAAAATTATCAAATTTGAAGGGATATAATCGTAAAGCGAATTCTAACTTAAGACTTCTTACTCAAAAAAAAAATCTATACTTTTTGTCGTACAATATATAATACTTTATGTACGGCGTGAAGAAGTTACGATACGCATTGTTTTTTTGAGTTTATTCCTAAATAACCGATTTCCATATATAGGCCGCGGCACGAATATTTTATTGATAGTAAAATCAAGGGATAACAAAAAAAGTGAAGCGCGATGTTTTTCTTCGCAGTCTCTTCCGCACTCAATATTCTCAATATTTAATGACGACGTTACTGTTCTACAGATTAATACTCTTCAAGATGATGTTAATGGAGAAAGAAATCAACCTTCCCAAAAATTTATTTATATACCACATATAAATAAATAATTAGAATAAATGTACATATGTGCTTACAGTATTATAAAAGATGCGTTAATTCACCCTATTTTTTATTCTATCGCATAACTCATAATAGTAGTTAGTAAGGAATATACTCCAGTCGCGCATTAGATCTGACGCACACATTTTTTTCAATACTTATTACATACTATCACGTATACTTTTCACAGTCGCTGGAGTAGAGTAGCGAGAACGTTTCTTATGGGATAGTTTTATTGACTTAATCTATACCAAAGAAGAAAAAAAAATGTTGTACCATGTTTAATTGGCTTCACTATTGAGACATAACCTTCCGATTGAGAGCCGTACACATTAAGCCCTATATGCTGGCAGTGAGGATTGCGGGTTGCCAGTCCACCATTGATCTACAGACCCGGGGTTCCGTAGCGGCTTCTTGTCACAGCAGCCGCCGGCGCAGCGGACGAATGCACAGCCATACCGGAGATCCAACACAAGGGGACGAGGTAAGGTCAGGTTTAATTGGTAGGTAGGAATCCGACATAATTATTTCCTCCCACATTCAGTGCATAGAATAATTTATTCAGTTTATTAGCACTTTAAAAAATGGTGTGATCATCAATGAAATCCGGAAATCACGGATGGATGATTAAGAATGAAAGATTAGAAACCGTCCAAAACCGTATGTCAACAGCAACAATCTATTACTAAATAATATGTTTTGAAACTGTATTAAAGTTTGTGTATAAATTTTGCAGTACTACAGATTTTCGCCGTGTTTCATTACGACATTGTTGTGGACAGTTATGTCAGGACATGGACAGTGAAAAGTTGATGTAGATATTAACAAATAATTACTTTCAATACTCTTGCTGGTTTCAAAAAGGGCAAAATCGACAAATGAACGTAGTGATGATGTTATTGAAGAGGATGAAGAAATTACAATAGAAACAGATCTGAAAAAGAAAACAGAATAATTTCTATTAACTTTTTATTTTCGTTTGATGTGAATCAATCTTACAAAGAATACTACCACATAAAAGACACTTCTCAATACCCAACCCTCGCTATGTGGAAGTACATACATGGGCATGTAAGACAAAAATAGTGCTGTTTACTTTAGAAGTGTTGATTATACGAAAAAATTCTTGTGAGCTTTTTTTGTAGAATTTTCTTCGTGTCTTTCACGAAAGAAAAAACTTCTTTTGAGGTATTTGCCAAAAACTATAATTTACCCCGTCAACCTTTTATAAAAAAAGGTTCACATTATGTATACTTTTCAAGGTTTGCTCAGAAAGCAATGAAATAAGTTTTTCCATAAATCCAGACAAGTTAAAATCTTGTAGAATGTTATTTTATAAAAAGAAAATTGTTAACATTTTCCCGTTACATTTCGGAATAAAAATAAAATTATTTACACTCGTATTCAATCCTCGTGTTACTTCATCTTTTGAATCGATCGATTTGCCGTCATTCAATCCCAATTCAGTCAAGTCCCGCTTTCGATTCTAGTTGTAGTCCGGTTATAGATTTTGCTACCCATTCCGGTCACACTCTTGATTCGGATTCCGTTCTCATACTCGATTTCGACTCTGATTCAATTTCTAGTTTCGATCCCTGTCCCATTCTCTTCGTTCACTTTTCGGGCACATTATGATTAATTATTAAAATAGTAATAAGCTACCTACATACCTACAAGCAACAAAAAACTAAAAAAAGCAGTTTTTCCGAGTATATATTATAGTCTTAGTATCTTAGAATATCGTATGTAGCTAGACACAGTACTATAGTACTGCATAGTACCGCATCGAAAACGTACAAAGAAAATGCGTAGTAAATCCTGTCTTACCGGCAAAACCTAAGCCAATTCTTAATGATCATTTCCAAAAATACTATACGTTAAAAATACAGTCCCTAGAAACACGTGGTAAGCGAACCGATCTAATTTATCTACACAAAATTTTACATTCATCGATTGATTCATCCACGTAACTCTCATCGATGAATCCTTAATACGCTTCATAAATTGCGAACGTTCGGAATATTTTCATGGCAGACCTACAAAAATAATACCTCCTTTTACAAGCCTACATAAAGCCAGAACGTCCCGCCCGCACGTCGACCGCCGCCGACGCTGACGCGAGCGCTTCGATGTTCATTGCAAGCTTGCTGTTTACAAACGCTGGATACACAATGTCGTCTCGTTTATATATATATATTTTCATCTCTTGGAAATTTTCGTTCTTTCCTTTTGTTTGTCTAGTTTACCTTTTTATATGTAATATAATATAAACCAAATTGTACATGTACCATATTGTCTACATAATTTTAACCCGGTTTCCAGAAATAAAAATAAAAACATGTCGGTGGAGGCAATATATAGTGCCGATACTGTAAATCTAATAAATGTACTTACTACCTATTTACTGTATATAATATCGACATATTGAATCTGATGGCGGTCAGTTTCTGAAGGCTACACGTTTAAAGTACAATGGGTCTCATTAAAGTTGTTAAGTTTTATAATATATATCTATGCATTATAGTACAAATTCTGCTAGTCTGAGAAAATTAAATCTCAAAAGCAGGACATCTAATACAGCGCAGAGATAATAGGAGAACTATTAGTATGCTAATTTACAGACCTAGATTATGTCCAAATACAGTATTTTAGTTTATATTGTCTATGTGAAGGACGATAACCGGCTTTGAGTCAATTTATCCAAAGCAAATGCATTTATAATGACATCCAATTTAACAAAACCGTCTTCATAGCAGTATGAAGCAATTTTTGCAGAACGTTTAAGATGGTGTCGTTCATGGCTCCTACTACTAATTTCGCGCTATTTTTTTTACTAAGTCTTCGTTTTTCGGCACGAGAAAAAAAATTGTATTTGACGAACTAGGCATTGTGGTAGGTTATATGATGTCAAAGCCCATGTAAGCAATGGCAGGAGTCCACCGTTTACTCTATCAAAAGTTCTCAAAAATTAAAATATTGGAATTTGTTTGGGAAGGAATTTTTTAGTTTACTATTATCATTATTTCCCTACTTTGATTATTATTTGATTTTAGATATTATTGATGTTATGTTAAATAAGTATAACTACACAGATAGGGAGATTCAAATCGCCGCCAGCGTTCTCAGCGGATAATTTAGGCGTTTTGCCGTTTTAGGAAGCCGTTTTAAATTTTCAGGTGATTAAATACACGTGCATTTTTTTCATTATTTCTTTTGGTGGGAGGATTGGAGGATTTTAAAAAAACGTTCTTTTTTTTAAATCGACTATATCACGACTTAGTCGAATGTAAACCGCAGTACTGATATAAGTTTATTTTTTTACTTGCAAAGTTCTATTACTTTCAATAGCCTTCTTTAGTTCATACATTTGGTGGCGTTACAGTCGCATAAAACGCTTTTTTAAACCAACAATTTAGTATTAAAAGATTTACAAACAAGAATGAATATAACGATGATGCGAATGTCCGAGTTAAAATATTGTAAATAAATTTATGATAACACAAGCAATTACGTGTCTGAATTTAAGATAGTAAACAAGTTATTATCGCTTGTAAGATAAATTATGGGCATGGAGACACTAAATATCCATTCATAGATTAAAGAATCCACATGATTTCTGTCTACTATTCCAGGAAATAAGGTTAAGTTTATAAAAAAAAAAAGCATATTTATAAATCAATTTTAAAATGTGTGCATATGAATGCACAAATAATTTTACAGCAATATCTAACATCTATTTTTTTAAAAAACAAAATTCCCGCATAACACATTTTTGTGTCGGTCTTTATCTGTATATAACGCGTCCAAGATTTCGTTGTAATGTCAACTCGATATAAAAACGAAGTCATTTTATGCGTGACGAGAAACGGATTCAATACAATCGCGTAAGTTCATCATAATTGTCGGATTCAGGAGACGCAACAAGACGATGTCGAAACAAAGTGCGTTTATAAAAAAAATCTCGTGGTAACAGTTTGGTGGTCTTGTGGTGGTGGTATTCTCTATAGGTTCATACAATCCGGCACGACCGTGACCGCAGACGTGTACAGTCGAGAATTGCATGATGATGGAGAAACCAAAAACAACAAATTGGTTAATGCCGTCCTCCTCCACTCCACCCCCCCTTCCCCCTCCCGGACATGATAACGTGCGACCGTACACTGCACTAGAATCCCTTAAAATAACTTACAGACACTAGAGTTCGATAGTGTCTATCACCCATCATACTTGTCGGAACTTGTGCTTACACATTATCACTCAAAATGTTTATTTTTCAAAAGATCGTCGAAGATGTCTCGGCAGATTTCGTTGTTATACGCGTCCGTAGACAAATATTAATAGAATCGCAGAATGTATAAATAATGTATCATAATACTTTGAAATTTGAATAGTAACAAAAGTAAGTAAAAATTGTTTTAATATTTTGTATGAACCGGTATATTCATAGGTAAACCCCATGAAATTCGATATTATGTAAACATATTTATGAAAATTTTGTTTAAGAAAATTATATTATGTTCCGTATTCAACTGAATAGCTAAACGTTTTCGATTTTGCTGGAAATGAGACCAGGATTGGTTTGACATCAGAACCAAAGTCGATTTGCATTTGGGGTGGATTCAAATTCTATTAGAATTGAGTACGATACTAGGTTCATAGTCAGGACTGAGACCAAGATCAAGAACGGTCGAGTTCAAGATGTGATCAATATTAAAGGTGTAGGCATCTGTTCTATTTGCATCTTCCTTATACTTTTATATGATAATGTTAATAATAAAATTGCTCTTTTTAATATCTTATATTTACAAAATATATAGACAAAAATTAGAAAGCTTAATAATTTATTTCATTAAAATCTAGATGGCGCCGCCCGAGTTCGTTATAAATAATTTTAATTGTACGGGTCCAATAATTAAATTTTGTACTTTCCTTAAAAGACGTTTTACAAAAAAAAATCAGAATTTTAGATTTAAAAAATAGTGCATAAAAAAAATAGGCCTGTCCTATTACCCGGTACGCGCCGTCGCGACGACACTCAAACCTTGACCTATAAGGGTTTCAACTTATACGTCTTGCACATCACACAAATATCGGGCGAACACGCGACAACCCTCCAGCCCGACGGGCAGATTCTGGGCGTCCCAAAAGAATACGATCGAAATTGGCAAAGCGTTGCTCATTAACCGAGCGTTCGCGGCGGTCATTGGACACTAATGTCAAAGTACTCGACATTAGCATCTAGTGACGGACGTTGAGTGTTTGTCGATTTAAGTAACACCCAAATAATCGAAGAAAAATGTTTGCCCTTTCACTTGTTTTGAATGGGAAAACAATATGATACGGTGAATCGTATTCATTGAATCCATTGATTTGTAACCTACCTTATATATTATCATTTGGAAGATAAAAGGTTAAAACGTGGAGTTATTCTGATTTTCAATTTGGAACAAAGAAAAAAAATAAATGTCTGCAATATTCACTAATTCAGTTTCACAATCTATTCAGTAATTCAGCCTACGGCCAACGTTGAGGTAGCGCGTGAGGAGCTTAAAGCTCCTCAATTTGAAACTAAATGATCGTGGGATGGCGCACCATCCTCTCAGCAGCATTATTCCATTTCTGAGTAATGTTGCAATGTCAAAAATTTGACATAATATATTTACTAGTTTGCTTTATTTAATTTTTTCGACAAATATGACAAATTGACAACGTAATGTGCTTTCCCGTATTGAAATACTTTATTTAGTAAATTGATTATGAGCACTTCCTTGATTTTACGCTATCTTCTTTATTTTTTTTCCACTGGAGTTAACGTAACAAAAAATGTAAACAAAATTGTATTTCAACAACGACTACTTATTATAATATACTATTCGAAGTCATATGGGCGGTCCGATTGCCCGTTGTCTGGGCAAGCAAGGCGCACTATAAATTATAAATTATGAGTTGGTTTGTAAAACGAACCAGTTTTACATTTGAGAATTTTAAATTGTAACTGATTACAGTTATTGTTTTTTTTTTGTTTATACTCTGTTCGAGTTCATATATTAGAAGAAAGAAGAACAGTGGTTCGTTTGTTGTTTTTTTTTTTAATAAACCATTTGTATATACTGTTTCTTATTTCAATAATTGCATTAGGAGCATATTTGGGTTAGTTGTTTTTGAGTTATATATATATTCTGTACAAAGTTAAAATGTATTATTTTAAATAATTCGTTTGATTCCTATTCAAAAAGCATTAAGCGATGTCACTCGACAATGTTCAAGCGATTTATTTTTGTAATTCAAGGTCCAAATCAACGAGGAATCGCTTCTACGCTAAATATTACCAGTACGGCATTGCGATATGCAGTTTGGAGATATCGCGAGAACGACCGCTACACGCGACGTCCTGGCGCTGGCCGAGCGAGGCGCACGCCGAGGCGTGGTGATCGCTCTACGATTTAAGTGGTGAGACATTGTCGCCTCACAGCCGGCCAAAACACGTAATCTTCATTTAACGCAGAGTATGATTGTAAATAAGAAGACCAATGGAACTAAACTTAGGTGCTAGAAGAGCGGCGCGTGCGCCACGTGTGCACATTTATTTCTTTGAACAAAAATTTTAGGTATAGAACGCAGAAGTATGAATAGCGAAAGAGAGGTTGTACACAACGAAAAACTAAATTACACGTAAGTTAAAACATAAAATGGCATGTGCATGGTTTTGGTGAAATATTATAACGACGGTTATTTATTACTGGATCATTCTAATTTATCCTACAATTTTTTTTTTAAATAAATGAGCATTTGGAAACTGTTGTTATCTTATAAAGCTTGATGAATGCACCCTATCGAAGAGGTCAAAATAAAATGACTGCAGTACCAGAAAACAATGTAATCTAAAATGAGAGCTTTACTAAACTAAATCGAATATTATATTAGATATTATACAAATATTAAATTAATAGTAAAGAAAGGAAAAGCAAAGCCCTCTTCAGACAAATGTGATATCCGTTCATTCTTAGGTAGAGCAACTACAATAAACCGGTGGCGACCATTTTGCACGTAGGTAATCTATATTTTTTGTACATTTTTGTAGCATTTTTAGTAATAGTACTTCCAAATAAATTTGTTAAATAGATACTAGAGGATATGCTAAATAGCACAATAGGTTGCATTTGTTCAATAAATAGTAGACAATAATAAAATCCCCTTATCATGACTGATTCCATGGATTCAGTGTCGAAATGAAAATTTCCAACTATTAAATCACAATCGAGCTATTTTTAAGCTTTCTAGCAGTATATTAACTTTAATAAATCTTATTACAGTGACACTACAGCAACTGGGCACACATGGGTCAACTCTGACACATCTTGATATTCCAGATACTTACCTGCTCTCAATCTATCAATCTACAAGTGTGTATCTCTAGGCTAACACTTACATATCTCATTTCTGTTGTTTGTTGTATCGGTAAAGGTAAATGCATTGGAGGAAGATTAACAAAAATATTAGACTGTTAACCTTCAGAATAATAACCACTTCAATCTTCTTAATAAATGTTTAAAAACTATTTTCATTTTAGCTTCATATTTCATATCATAGTTTATCAGATTCATATTGTACGAAAATCAAATTACGCATATTATGGACAGGTTACTCTCACACATTTGAGGTACTTTGCCACAGAATGGTATTAATGGCAGCTAGAGATTTTGTCGGAGCTAGGTAAGCTTTATAGTTTTATGTCAATGATAACTTATCTTCTGCGATTGCAGCACTATGTCCCAATTCAACTAAAATACCAGAGGATTTGACTTAACCCAAACTAAATTATGTTTATCGATGAATCAAAATAACACTGCCGTTGATAAAATTAATAGAAAAATAAGTTATGCATTAAAATACTATGTAAAGTTTACCATTAAGGAATATAAAAGGTTATACAACAAAATTATAATCTAGATTAGACAATTCAGCAATATTGTCAGCCAACAATAGATGTTGCTGTACCAAACAATAATGATTGCAATTATTTGTTGTATTCATTAAATAATATTAAAAATACTCCACATTTCGATTTGTTATTGATTATTATCAATAGGATAATTTTATGTAATAATATTTGAATAAATATAACTCACAATAGTTCATTGTAAGCATTTATGAAACACTAATTAAATTCTATTATATGATAAAAGTCAGATATGGTAGAAATGATAATGAGCTAAAGTTCTTTTAAATGATTTAAGCGAAAGAACTTTTATCACTTATCATTTTCCTTTACTACAGACATGGGAAAAATAAGAGATTAGTGATAATGCAAAATTTAAAATATCAATATTCTAGTAAAACTAGAACTGGCTGATAAAAACTTTTATAATTAGTCTGCTAGAAAGTTAATGAATTTTTTAATGACAGATTTCATAAAAACTATAAGAATTAAAAGAACAATTTTTCATATACTACCTAAATAACATAATCTTGTAAGGTCAGCAAGAATGAAGCTTGATTGCTTCTAGACATAGAGAATCATTAGCATAAAAATTAATTCAGATGGGACGGTGTAAAATAATAATAGAGATATATCACAGTACACCGTTTCATTTATTTGACCTCTTGGCAGTCTCACACAATTACATCCATAATCTGGGCTCTTTCAAGCTCTGAAAATATGAAAAAAGAGCAAGAAACTATCAGAATATATTTTTTCCATTTAAGTACAAAAACAATGGAGTTTCCCAAGCTGTCATCAAAGTACAAAAGAGACCAATACACTGTTTAAGTTAATGTGTAATATAAATCTGACCAGGCAATAAAACATTTTGGCAATGTATGTATAATATATATTTATTCTTCTAAGTACAAAAACGTCTGAAACGAATTTGGGCTGTGAAAGTCATAATGAAAGAAAATATTAGATATTATTCTATTCAACTCTAGAGTATGAATGTACTACAAAACAGATAAAAAAATGTCTAGCCACATTATAAAGTGATCTAGCTGATATTGTTGGTGTAGTATCTCATGTTAGTTTCTAATGTGTCTTTAGAAAACAGTCACAATAGCCGATTTAAATAAATAGGTTCTGAAGTTTTGCAGGAAAAATCTCAAATATTGTGTATGCTGCTTGTGAAGCCAAGGATATCTTAAAACAATTATGTTGAAACCAATGTCACACCAGCTTATTTGCTTTGTCTAATCAAACAACTAAATTAAAATTTATTTAGAAATTTATGACGTCTGCTGGAAAATATATGTATATTTTAACTTTAAGACAGGTAGCTTCTAAAACTTATATCTATAAATTACCTACCTGCATCATGAAGTATATAAATTAATAGTTTAATAGAGATGAATTGCAGTATTGGAGCATTTCAACTATATTATTTAAATTAAAATAACGGTAAGTACATATATTAATCAACTTACTATTTTATTTAATAAAAAAAGATATTTTGTAATAAAAAAAAAATTAATTAATATCCATAACTCTTTAACTATTGTTATGAGGTTTAATGAATTAGATTTAATGTCCAATTCATTAAAACTCAACAATAGCTAATGAGTTTTTCAAATACAAATTAATTAAGCAAAGAATAACTTAGATATTTAAAATTATTTAAGTACACATTCATATAAAAATAAATGCTTTAAAGGGATATATTTTACTTGTGATAACTTTATTTGCACCTCAAATACAAGATTCTAATGTATGAGATTTACAAAGAAATGAGACATATTCCGTAAATACTCAACTTCTTATCAATAGGTCAAACAAAACTGTTTTAATTATCTCTTATTATTAAAATAGACATGATTACATTTCGATAATTATGAAGGATAATCTTTTTCATCATTAGAACAAGTTAATTTACTTTTCATTCAAATTTTGAATAATTTTACATAAAAAATTTAAAAACCACAAAGTGGTACCAGTTATGAAACATGAAAATTTTTAATACAGTAGTCCATTTCATATTTAAAATAATTTCCTATGATCCCAGCATCATTAACTGCAGTGTATAACAATAAAGACAAAACATATCTAAATAAAATATTTTATGTACTCACATCGTGATATTTCCGAAATTTTAAATCAGCTGATGATTTAGTCCTTTTCAATCTGTGAAGACCAAACAGAACCTGAAATATTAAGAATATTACAGTAGGCTTTATCTCCATATATTAATTAATGTTTATTTACCAGAATTGTTACGAAGAAGAAAAAAATTCAACACACTTGAAATTATTATAAGCCTATTCTGCAGAGTAGACTTTATGAAGAAAAACATACAAAAAAACAACAAAAAGTTATTGATACAAACATAACAGGTACTTAACCGAATCCTTTTTATTAAATGAAGATATAAGTATTTCTTAAAAAGAAGTATTCGATATTGTTAATCCAGAAATAATACATAAATCAAATTTCGTTTTAGAGAAAAAAAAAGCATAAAATTCGCAAATAAAAAGGAATTAAAAAGGACAAAATTACTATTACCGGTTTTCACTTTTTATTCAGGAATGTGGCAAAGAAAACATAGGTATATCTTCAGTAATAATAATTATAATGCAACAATTCAAAAGGCGTAATCTACGTATCACACCTGTCAACTATCAGAAAAAATATTTACAGAATGTTCCGTTCAAGTTTATCCAATACGAAGCGACATGCACCATCTAGTGGTTATAATATAAAATAACACAAATACCATAACTAATAATGGGTTAATCATTTTAATGCCTTTTCTCATATAAAAAAAAAACAATATTTTAGATTTTTAATCAATATGTGTAATATCTTATACGCTGCTTTAGATGCTACGTAAGATTTAAAATAAGTTTATTAAATCCTTTGATATTAATATTATATCGATAGCAATTTAACAAAGGCAAATCATTGTTTTAAGAAATTTTATTTTTCTTTATTGACATTAACAGATCTAGTATAATATCTCAAGTGATGGCTGCATACTTTTTTTTAATATCTACAGTCTTAATGTTGGAGGAAAATGCCTTAATACAAAAAAGTACTCTATGGTTAAGTACAGTGTTGTTATAAAATACTGAAACCTACATTTCAATGTTTTTTTAAGTGTTGCTTAGTTCTTTGCACTTGGTTATGAATATAATTTCATCCATCTTAGTGTCTGCATTAAACAATATTAAAATTCTTTAAAAATCAAAGCGTTGTTGATATGTATATTCAAAATAAATATTTTATGTAATCTATTTTCATAAATAATTTACTCTAAATTTGATTCGAATTCCTCTCTTAGAATTTTTGTTGCAATTAGTTTATTGGTGAGAATGCAAGTAAATAAGTTAATGCTGGAATGAGAGCGGAATTTAAACTGTAAGTTAGATATCAGTTTGAAAATAAAAGTAAATAAGGCAGTTTAATTGTAAAACAAGAAGTCGATGTGCAAGCTAATTATACCTGGAAATGAAAAGGTTTATAAAGGCTTTCCGCTCCGTCAAATAATACAATAAATATTATTTGAGATATTTCTACGTAGTTACTGATCAGAAAATATTGTGAAATAATAAATAAATGTTATGTATCCGAACAAGTTATATTTGATTTGGAATTAAGTTTTATGTCATATTAAGAGTGAATATTTAGACAACATAGTGTTTGTCTTCATAATTAATTCCGCATAAATGTGCCTTGTGTTTTCAGTCTTATAAAACTAGTTAAGTTCAGCTGCTTTAGACTAAATCTACTACTAAGAATTATATTTATATCCTATTAACGTCAAAACCAGGACGATTTCATTCGATAATTATTTTTTTTAAGTTAAATAATTTCCCTATGAATCTCTAAAGTTATTTCTTACATAATTTATCTTCTCTCATTTAAAGTGATACGCTATTTTTAAAATACGTTTTGTCAATATTGAATTCAAAGAAAACAGTAATAAAAACTATGAAACGATTTTACATGTAAATTTTAATTACAGTAAAGAAAAAAGTAATTTATTTCAACATCAATAAGTGCCACCAATGTCAAATCTTTTTTAAGTTAGTAAAGTACTTGTTATTTGCTACATATAAACGTATTCTTTGAGCAATTTATGAGGATAATTCTTTTTCCGCTTTTGGAAAAACAAATATTTTAAAAAATAAATATCAACAGCCAACTGAAAAAAAATTTAAAATGTTATTAAGATGTTATCTTGAGTTCATTAATTTAAATATTAATTGAAAATGTTTTATGTTATGCATTTGTATAACTCTATTATCTTTTCCTTTTTACATTTTTCTCCATTCAGATAGCTGTACCAGTTTGCAGATATATAAATGATGGCGATCACGGTGAACAAAATCTGACCAAATGGTCGTTGATCTTTTAAAGAATTAAATCAGCTTCTTTTTTCCATTATATAAACGATGTTAACCGATATATGAAAATTACACTTTTTATTATATATTTTTATCTTTCTACTCAAAGTATTCATTTGTCTAGTGTAGTGTTTTTTCGCAATCTGAAAACACTAACCACAATCTGACCACACTGGTTTAAGTGACAGTTCGTTCTTTGACGTAATTGCTTTGAACACCAAACTTATATTTTCCGTATGTTATTACCGTTTGTTCTCCAAAAATGGTACTTAAAAAGAAAAATGTTCGTAATATTTACTTACAATTTCTTAATTTGACTATTTAAAATTACAGTTTGTCTAAAATATCTTAAAGGTACGTTGTCACATCATTACTTATGTATTTATGCTGTTGCACATTGTTATGCTTATCAATATCGGGGATAAGATCACTGGTGTCTATTTTTAGATTAATGCCTTATTGTTTTGTATTTCAGTTTTCGTATCGTCTGGAACAAGGCATGATTTAATCAGAAACTGTGACGATGTCTTCAGCAAATGAAATGGAGGTTGACGAGACGTATCCTTTACACGAATGTGTATTTTCAGGGGATGTGCGAAAACTATCCTCTTTGTTGAGGTTTTACAATGTGACGCAAAAGGATATACATGGAAATACCGCTTTACATCTTGCTGTTATGCTAGGTCGGAAGGAATGCGTTCAATTGCTTTTAGCGCATGGAGCTCCTGTGAAGGTGAAAAATCTTGCTGGTTGGTCTCCACTAGCAGAAGCTATCAGTTATGGAGATCGACAAACTATCTCATCATTGGTCCGTAAGTTGAAGCAACAAGCACGTGAGCAAATGGAAGCCCGTAGACCTGACCTTATCAGAGCACTTATAAATATACAGGATTTTTACATGGAGCTTAAATGGGATTTTCATTCTTGGGTACCACTTGTTTCACGAGTACTACCTTCTGATGTTTGTAAAATATATAAGTCGGGTGGATGTATAAGACTTGATACCACTTTAGTGGATTTTACAGATATGAAATGGGAGAGAGGAGACATATCCTTCATATTTCAAGGAGAAAAACCTCCTGGTGAGTCATTAACTGTTTTAGATAACAAAACTAAAGTTTACCAACGTGTTAGGTATGAAGAAACAGAGACTGAAATAGAAGATGAAGTCGATATCTTGATGTCAAGTGATATTCTAGCAGCACAAATGTCTACTAAAAGTATCTCTTTTGCCAAAGCTCAGTCTGGATGGATATTCCGTGAAGACAAAAAAGAAACAGTTGCTGGTTTATATAAAAGTGACATATATACAATTACTGGCTTAGTACTCGAATCTCGTAAGAGAAGAGAGCATTTATCTACCGATGATTTGCAAAAGAATAAAGCTATTATTGAAAGTCTCACAAAAGGGAATACACAGAATTTAGAAGCAAATGGAGAGCCCTTGCGGCGCGCATCATTGAACCCTCCACCTGAAAGTGGTGTTGATTGGATTACTTATATATCGGCTAAGGCAGGTCAGTATCCTGGTTTAGGCAGAAAACTTGTTTATAAAGAATCGTCTAGAAACTTTAGAGCAACAATAGCAATGAGTGATGATTTTCCGCTTGGTGTAGATATGTTACTCAATGTCTTGGAAGTAATAGCTCCCATTAAACATTTCGTAAAATTAAGAGAATTTGTTGCCATGAAACTACCCAAGGGATTTCCTGTGAGAATAGATATACCAATATTACCAACTGTTACTGCTAAAATAACCTTTCAGAAGTTTGAATTCAGGGCAAACATACCACCAAGTTTGTTTATTATTCCTAGTGATTATAATGAAGACCCTCAACGTTTTCCTGACTTATGACGCTTTGATTTTGTAACACTGTTTGATATAAATGCGAAACCCATGTGGAAGAGAGAAACATCGGGAGTGCGTAAAAAGTGCCGCACAGGACGCCGTCGTGATATCAGGCGGCCAGCTGATGTGCTCAGCATTGAATTTCCATTACTAATTGGTTGGGGTAGTTCTTATTCTAGCTATTGTGTTGTGTATGTTGAATGAACATTTCAATTCATTGTGTTTACTTAACCTGCTTGGTGTAAATTTCAACAGTATTATGACTTCTAGTTAAGTTTGTGTGGTTCAACTTCCAAATCTGAAAAAAATATCCTGTCATTGCAAAATTTTCCCTTTTTAAATTTTATCACACCAAGCAGAACCTAAATTTTACCAAAAGTAATATTGACATCAGAATATAAATATTAAATGTTAGTGTGTGAATCTTTTGTAGAAATTAAATAGAATGATGACTGCACTCTTCAGTCTTGTAGTTAGACTTTTATATATGGTAATTTAAAAGTTTATTATTATTTTTATATTTTATACTTTTCTGTTATTTTAAAGAATGACTTTTATATGTGTAATATGTAATTTTGTATATCAGTTTAAAAATTCTTTTGATCAAGAACTGTTGGACTCGTGTGACAATAGGTAAATAGTGAACCTGCTATAAACCTAAACAATAGAAATTATGAAAAATAGTGTCATACTGGCTATTTATATAATTATCTTATTTTAAATTCCTGTGCATTTTTTTTTGTAGTATTTATCAGTCTTAAATATTTTTCTGATTCAGCAACATATTTGCTACCAGATTTTTTATTCCAGGGCTGTTTTTAAAAGTTAATTTTCTGTAGTGTGAATGATTAAGTTTTAAATATAACTGTGTAGAAACACTATTTTTATGTGAAAAGTAGTGCAAAGCAAAATAATTTAGTAATGCAGTAATTGTTTCAACATTGTAGTTGCATTACAATTTGAAGCTTCTTAGAGGCTCATACACAGTTGTGTAGTAGGTACAATTATTTAGATAAGTAAACTGAAAGTATTTTGACAATAAAGATTGAAATCCCACCTGGAAAGTGATGGATATGTTCACCATAATGTTTTACTTGCCAATCTTTCAAACCTTATTTAATATGATTAAAATGAGGTTTTATTTTCAATTCCACAAAATAGATGTAAAATGTTTTAATAAATTATGGTAAAGAAA
Source organism: Eumeta japonica (assembly GCA_005406025.1). Taxonomy (NCBI): domain Eukaryota; kingdom Metazoa; phylum Arthropoda; class Insecta; order Lepidoptera; family Psychidae; genus Eumeta; species Eumeta japonica. The sequence goes on along the minus strand of BGZK01000482.1, from coordinate 58,119 downwards.
TAGTGTTTTAATTTACAGTCCAGTGCATAATAATCTCATTTTCAATAGAAATTTGTAGATTGACCCATACTATTACAAGTGTTTGAAATATTATGTCTAATGAGAACATTCATAATTGTTCAATTTTAAAAAGGTCATAAAATGAAGAGTATGAAATAAAACTAGATTTTTTTTAAACTGTAATTTCTATGTACGGTGGACCCTCAGTAATCTGACATCTGACAAACATTTTGCAAGGCAGTGTCGGAGTATCGAATTTGTCGGATCACAGAGTACTCCCTAAGACTCTATAGTCCGGATTATTTTGAGAAACAAATTACGTTTAATCATGCATTAGTCAACAGTGATAGGCATGCCAGATTAGACAGGGGCCGGATCACTGGCGTTCCATTGTACTTGTAAAAGGATGATACATCATACACTAAAAGCTTGGCTGGGCCATAGATTACTAGGGACCTTGATGAAGTAGAGTAGAAAAGGCTTCACTGGAATAATATTGGCTTAGTTATTCTAGTACACTTATTGGCATATTTCAAAAGCTCCAAATGAAAAGTGGAACCCTAATAAGATTACTTGTGTGTCTGTTTGTATCTCAGTCAATTTCCTTTGAATCAACTAGACTGATTAAATTGACATATGTATGTCTATGACCCAAGCATACATGTGAAATTTAAATAAAATTTTAATTTTTAAAAGTTTTGAAAACTAAACCTTTGTGTGTGCAACAATAAGCAAATAAAAGTGCTTATTGTGGGAGTTTCAAAAATAAAATATATAAATAGATGAAAATTGACCATTCCCCTCTCTCTTAAAATGCTACATCTACAATTTCGAAAAACAGAAAATAGTTCTCTACATGTATATTAAAGAAAAACCTATAAGAAGATTATAGTTCACTTCCTCTCAATCTACAGTAAGAACTAGCCCTCATTAAGTACATACTTAGTGTATATCAGTTTATAGTGGACTTCATCTTTCATTTTTTTTTGTCCAGTATGAACTGACACTAAATATGTACGCACATACTTATTGAGTGTCTATTTAAAGAGAACATTGCATAATTGTAATGTAATATTAACATCAAAAGCAAATCAAAAAATGACAAAAAAACTTCAGTCAGATTAGAAAAATATGATAAATATGCAATGTACAAAACCCTCTCCCCATGAGTTGAACTCACACTTGTCCAGTTACTTTTATTATATTCATGAATATAACGTGTAACAAAATGTGTAATGAATATAACATTGCACATTTTGGAATTGTTGATTTATTCCAAAAAATAGTTATCACATATACTATGAAGCATTTTATAATCTATTTAATTAAATTAAATTGATTGACAGATTCATCATGAGAGCTCCATAGGTCCGATTGAAATTCGGCATGATTACTCTTTTTGGGCCATAGACGCTCACTAAGAACGTATTTTACATAAATCTTATCCAAAAAAAATTTTCATTTTCCTTCACATATACTACCCCTGTCTATCGAGGGCGGAGCGCAGGCAAAGCTAGTTTATAATTAATGAGTAATAACTGAACTTTGATTCCATACAAAGTTTTATTACATGTATAAAATCGGCTAAATTTCTATAAATAATTTTATAGTGTCAGTGTTTTGGGTATCTGGATATGTATGATCCGACCCACATTGTTGCATTGTTAAGTTTCAGTCACACCACCATCGATCCACATCTTTTTAAAATCTATTAGTTACAAAGTCAGGGATTCATACCTCTACATTAGTCCAATATGGGTTAGGCGCTACTGAGGATAATTCTTACCAAATGACAGCATCCAGAGCCGATGGCTAAACGTCCTCTCCAAGATATGGAGCAAATGATTTAATTTAAATTAAAAACTCATTAGCCAATTGTTAGTTGATTAGATTTTAAACATGGTTCCTTCTATTTTGTAACCGCCACTTAACTAAGGAATTTATTCTGATGTGGTCTTAGCCCAGAAAATTAGCTATTATCTAATTATACATTAAGACTGCATGGTTATATCTATTATTACTAATTCTATAGTTCACATTCATATAAAAATAATTCAGCTAAAATCCTAAGTACTCAAGTCATAACGTAATGGATTATCCCAGTTATTCAGCTTAAATCATTGAGTCAATCATTTAAGACCACACTGCTGAGGTTTTCATAATTCTGCCTTGGCTTCTCTTTGTCATACAGGTATATATTGTAGACAGATATTTAATGCTGTTTCTAGATGAAGTGATTGTGCGAGAAGCTAATACAAAATCTGAGACGTCAATCCTAAATTTAGAAAATCGATGCAAACAAAATCACCCAATGGAGCATGCTTCTGTCATACTTATTGGCAAATCAAATTTATTTAAATCACACAAAAACAACACAAAAAGTGTATCATACATCTATTCTTTAACAATTGCTTTTATGGCAATTGCTAATAAAGCATAAGTACGTTTTTTCTTTATTATAAACTTGGTAAACATTATTTTTAAATTAATATACTGCTTTTCAGAAAATTGTGATATGATATGAGGAAAGAGATCTTTTTCGTTTGTTCACAGGTAATATATACAAAATAATAGAGATGTTTAAAAAAAATTTTAAGTCACAGATTATTTAAATGACCGAAATATAACGTTAATAAACAAGTTTATGTTAGAAAATTCTGATCAGGTTTTTATTCACCCGATTGTAATTGTAAAACGATAATCTGTTGGACAAACAAGCAGGAATCATAATGGCAGGTTCGACAGACAAGCAGGAAGTGAGATTGGTATCCATATTTTTAGTCATGGAAATATGTGTTTCGATTTAGTGATATTGTGTACTCAATTTGTGTCTTTTCCTAATGAATGCTTTAATTGTAGTTAACTTATTCATATTAATATAATAAAAAATCATCTTTCACATTTTTATCATCTGCTTATTGTAGTAACTTTGGTTAGTATAATCGAAGATACAAACTGAAACAAATTGTCACATATTTTTTTTATTTTGTTTTGGGCTTTTGATTCTTTGAATTTGAATTGATTTCAAGAAGCCATCAAACATATCCCTATAAAAAAGTACTTCATATGTTTTGTCAAATTTTGCCAATGATTTTGCATGTATTAAAATAATTGGATTGTATGATTATGTGAAGTAATTAGGATCATATTTTACAGTAAATCAGAATAGATTAGACATAATGTCTTATCTATATTGTTCAGATAAAAGGAATCTTTTCAAGATTATGAAAAAATTGTTTTGTTAGAAACAAAACACTATTTTCATTTATTTATCTATTATATAAGCAAAATATATTAGAAATTTACACCGTAAGTCCTCATCGAGCATACAGTTTCACATCCAAAACTTTACTGGGATGATATACCATAGTTCAAAAACATCCTATGTATTTCTTAATTGGAAGAGGGAAATAGGCTGTGAATGATAACAGATGAATTCACCTGGATTCAATTTGTATTCTGTAATTATTTCAGTTACACCTTTCTCATCCTTTTTCAATGATGTTGACAGTACATACCATAAATATATTTCTTTCATACAATACTGTTAGCAATCTTAAACTGGTGTGAAATGAATCAAATGCAACCAAACTGTTTTTAAGTACACCTTCAAAATCTAAAACCACTCTATATCCCAAAGTTTGTTCTGTATTATGAGAGATATGTCAAAAAAACTAAATACTCAAAAATTATATTATTTATTACTAATTATCCTGAGCATGTGTATACTTTTCCATGTGTTGTAACATGTTTTCCACATGTTGAGTATCCGTGTTCCATTAATCCAACAAATGTGTATCACAGAATTAACCGAATTACTCGATCTATTAAACCACTTGAAAAACACCTCTGACCACTCTTTTTGAGATATTTCAGAAATTTCGAATTATAGGCAGTCAAAGCATCTTCCTTGCTCTCAAATTTTACGCCTTTCAATTTTACTTTGATTTTGAGAAACAAGTAAAAATGATACTAGTACTAAACCAGGGGAATATGGTGTATAAATTAGGAGGGTGTGTTCGGTCCCTTTTCACGCCAAGCTAATAATACTCCTGGTGCACAAACTGTCACATACCACTCAAAATTAACTATTTATTGATCCTTTAGAACCAAAGTAGCAATATAACCAGTCTTATAAAAAAAGTGTGGCAACCATTTGTTTCTGTGTGCTTTATGCACATCAACATTTTGTTGGTGTTAGTTCATTTTCAAAGCATCATATGGTTGATTGTGTTTCTTTTCAGGGTCAACATTGTACAGACACGTTTTGTCACTGATTAGTATATCATATGCATTTTGTCTCACCTCTGTCGAATTTCACTATCATAAATCAGCACCTATCTATCCGGCAGTCTTTCTGTTCATCAATCGGTTTGTGAGGCACCCATCTTGAACAATGTGCACAAAGAGAAAAGTGAATAATGGTTTGCATTGCTACTGATCCAATACCCAGTTCTTGTCCAAGATCTACATGTGTAATTGTTTGGTTCTCTCAAATAACTTTTTCAACAGCTTGAACATTTTATTGAGTTTGTGTTGGTGGTAGACTGTCCTTGCTTCATCTTCAATGGCTCCCTGTCCTCTTTAGAATATAGCAAATCAATTAAAAATGGTTGCTTGTGAACAAACAGATTCACCAAAAATTGTAATCAAAAGGTCAAAACATTATTTGGGGTTTTAAACCTTTTTTGTAATTATAATAAGACATAGCATGAAAACATGTCGATTTAGTTCCATTGTTGCAAGCAAATTTGTCAGTTATTCACAAAAATAAGCATTTTAAAGGAAAAAATAATTGAATTCCTACATATTCTATTTTAAAATTTATTACTAAATAACTAGTATATACAATGGTGTATAACTTGCCAGTATCAAATTATTGAGTAGAGTATTTAATTACTTTTGGCATACTCCTGATATTACATATTTTATCTGCATACATTTAAAATTCATACAAACACTCACTTTTGAAATTGCATCTATCATTGATTTATCTATAAATTGTGTTCGTGATGCGGTACATGGTAAATATAAAGTTTCATACAATTTCTGGATAAGAGCTTTTGTTTAACATATATTGGTCATCCTATAAATGTTCATGGCGATGCTGTTCTTATGTTTGATATATAGATGTTTTCAGTGATTTTCTAAAATCTTTCCTACATCATAATTTCACTTATGTAACCAGGGTTTTATAAAACATTCCTGTAGATCAATACAATTCACTGTCAGAAATAGGATTATTCAACATCAGTATCATGACTATCTTCATCTTCAATGACATCGCTCCACCCTTTGTCTTGTTATCCATATGACTTTCCTTAGCACATACCTAAATTCATGTTTATAGTTACAGTTTCAATAGTGTATTATTGTAGGATTATTTAGTGTATGTCGACACCCTTGCTGTAAGCTTGTCATTATGTAACAGAGTTTATTGATCATATTAAATGATAATATACAATGGAATATTATTATTATAAACTCATTTCACCTGTAATGGCTTATCAAAACAGAGCCATCTACTCCATAAGCCTTGTCTATATTGCACCTCAGAATAATTTGGCCAAGAAATCAGAGCTTTATTGGAAGTTGAAGGCATATATTCAAGATTAAAACTAATTTGTTGTATGTCTGGTACATTTAAACGAGGATGATGTAGAAAAGATTGTATATCTGATATGCCCATTACTTTGGTCAAAATTGCTACATATAGATATTGATTTTCAGTATTAAAACTTCTATGTAACTGCACAACAGGATTTTTAGGAAAATCTGGCTGTCCACTGACATGTGGGACAATGTTATCTTCGTGATGTAACTGTCGGCTTGAGGCTCAGGGAGTATCATGCGTGTAAGCTAATGATGGAGTTATTCCTACAACAACATGAAAAACGGGCATGATAAGTGAATATTAAGTCGCTAATTCATTATTAAAATAAAACACGTACCAGTCAAATTTTCAAGCAAATCAACATTTTGATTTTAACATTTAATCTAATTTTCATTAGTCCAAGTTTCGTCATGACTCGTAAGATATTTTTAACAGAGTTATCACTCTCATCTGTAGAACTTTCTTCTGACGACATTATTGATTTTAACGTATTTTCTCACAACGTCATCTATTGATGAATGGAATATTTTTGTCTGTAATTAAATTACAGTCAATTTAGGAACGAAAATGAACATTATTTCTCAGTTTCAAATAAAGCACAGGATTTTTTCTGTTTATTAATTCTCTCGTGTTTATAAATCTAAAATTACACAAATATTTAAGTTTTTGCAAAAAATACCATTTGTACAAAAAGGAAAACTCAAAAATTAACCGAAATAAAGTCAAAAATTATTAAAAACACTAGCTTAAATAAACTTACCGTATTTTTCAGCGGCATTGTAAATTTTATTTGTCATTAAATGTACGTAAATATTGAAACTCCGTTTGTTTCACGCGGTTACTTTAGAGCATAGACAACATTTTTTTTAATATTTATAAATGTTTAACGATATTCGGTGTAAAAACATACAACCAAAGCATCATTCCTTTGTCTTAAAATAATCGGAGGTTTATTTTCAGTCCTCAGTTTTCTTATAATGCTTCATTAATGTCGATGTTGTTTATAATTTTTTAATGGTTGAATTAGTATAATCATAAAACAGTCCGTAACTTTCAGAGTTCTGAAGAATATCTTCAGTAACGACATCTATTAACAACAGCCTTTGCATATTGAATGCGGAGCAACACAGAATTAAATGATGTAGGGTGTCTTTATCGGTTGTGTAATATTCACAGGCCGTTGAGTTGATTATGTTTATCCTTTTAAGATGAGCTTCAAACTTCTCGTGGCCAAACCTCAATCTGTTTATTGTAATAATAAATTTTCTAGTTGGAGATATTAACTTGAAATACCATGGTTTTACAGGAATATTCTTCTGTATATCTGCGTACCATCTTTTCTTATACTGTCGAGTGTACTTCTAATCCCGAGACTATGAATCAAACATCCTTATTTTTATCAGTCATAGGAACTGATGACGCGGGATATAAGACGTCATTTATTAATGGTATCTGTATCTTCAATAATTTATCCACAACTTCATTACCCGTGATTCCGGAATGTCATGGCACCCATAGGAATTCAATCTTCTTATTATTGATATAATACAAATATTCACGGATTCTAGTAATATAAAATTATTCTTATATGGTATCTTTAGAATTTCCAGACATCGTAAAGCACTTAGAGAATCGGTAACTATCAGAAAGTAAGAGTCATTTGTAATTCCTTTTATGCACTGCAATGCTGAGAATATAGCATACCTACACTTCAGCTGTAAATAGTGAAGCGTTTTTATCGAATGAAATACAACGTCCACATTTTTCTTGAGAATTATAATATTTCGCATTTGTATGCTCGTTTGTTTTACATCCATCCGTATAAACCCTTTTATAATCCCGTTTCTTATTATTTACATATTGTAAAAATTCTTCGTTGCTTTTAATATCGCATTTGCAAATAAAAGGCATTGTTACTGGTATATCTAATGTACTGAATTCTCACCGGTCCTTATATGGTCTATATATTTACATAAATCATATATTTCACTAATATGTGCCCCTTCTACCAAATTGTTATACATATTTATATGAATACAAATATTGGCTGTTAGCTAATATCTTACAATAAAACTTTTCGCTTAAATACTTAAATCTAATATCTATTGAAGATATGTTTGCCTCTATTTCTAGCGAGTTTTTTGGTGTAGTACATATTGCATCGGTTATTATTCGTAGTCCTTTATTTCACAGTACTTCTAACTTGCGAAATAGAGACGGTCTTATACACTTACCATAAATAATAAGACCGTAATCATAGTGACTTCTAACAATACCTTTATAGATCATGTTTAATAATTTCGGATCCATACCCTAAGTTACGCTTGCCAAATGTCTGATCATATTGATACTTTTTGCTTTCTATTTACAATTTTAGTTATAAGCGAATTAAAAAACATTTTTAATCAAAAATTAAACCTAAGAACTTTTTTTCCTCGACTATTGCTATATTTACAGAACAATATGATGCATTTATTGTAACGACGATTTCTACTATCGCCGCGTGAGCTCGCACTTCGGATTTTCCTTCACAGTCGCCTCGGAAAAGAAATTTCTTGCGGAGTGGTGGCCAAAATGATGGATAGCGTTTTCAGACGATCAGACTACTTTTTTATACAGTGGCGGCGCTACACCACTCGTGGACGTCGGCGACATCAGGTTTGCGAGGCCTCTTTTTAATAACTTGTAGGCAAAACTTTTTTGTTTGCGAGGCCCCTTCAGGCGCGAGGCCGTCGGCGGTCGCCGACGTCGCCGACGCCTAGCGCCGCCACTGTTTTTATAGCCGAGTGGCTGTCGGAGTACATATGTGGTGGTCATATGTAGCGGTCGGAGTACAACTGCGACGGATGCACCAATCCTGCTACAATTTATAGATGGCGCATTCGCCTGCACATATGAGTTGCATACATTTTAATTGAGGGGGTGTGTCCATACACCTTCCATATACACACTCCGGTAATAAAATACGACAATTCAAATAATTTAATAAAAATGCACACAAAATACGATAAAATATAAAACAATTTTGTATTTTATCGTATTTTGATATGGTATGGACGATAATATATTTTTGTATACTATCGTCCTTTCATAAAGAACAAAATAATATATTTATCGTCCAATTAAACACTAAGAGTGCGGCTGTCCGTAAAATTTATATTTATAAAAGAATTGTTGTTTTTTTTTACTAAAAATAATTGCTGAACTTTAATGTGAATTTATATCTAATTTAAGGGTTTCTTTGTAATAATATAATAAGTTATTTAAGCATTAATTTATAATATTTTGGGCTTGTAATAAATTTTTTTAGATGTCGTATCACAATATTGATAAATAATTTACTGTAATGAATGAGTGTATTTGTTTTGTATATAAAAGATAAATTAGTGGAAATAGCGTCGCTTCCTGCATAACACCCTTACAAGCTCCTTTTGGACCATAGTAATTCCGGTTAAATTTAATATGTACAATGCAAAAAAAAAAAAATTAAAAATCCATTTACATATTTTACCTGGGTGTTATAACTATGTAAAATCTCTACCAAACGTTCTAAATCCACATTATAAAATGCGCCACAGACATTTAAAAATACAAAGTTGATTAAATATTCATTATTAAATAATGCATCTAGTGTATCACCTCTAAATTTTGATAAACTATCTGTTGTACTTCTATCTTTTCTAAATTCAAATTAATCTGGTGGAATGATTAACCTAAATTGTACATACATTTTTAACCTCGTCTTTATCATATTTTCGAAAATTTTCTCAATGCATGAAGAAAGTATATATAGATCGGTAAGAATCGGCCAAATTTGGATCTTTCTTAGGTTTTAGAGTAGGTACGACGGCAATTGCTTTCGAAGAAGCAGGTCTTACATTGTGTTGCCAAAGATTATTAAAAATTGGTAGCATAATTGTTTTGGCTGAGTTATGTAGACTTTTTACTAATATATGGGATATCATCAAAGTCTGGATAAACTTTTTTAATATTCAATGACAAATTAAATTTCTGCTTTGAGAATGTTAGATTCAATTGAGTATTTAAATCATTATGATTAAAAATTTCATTTAGATGATCAGTGTCTTTCAATAGCTGATTGGAAGCAAGTATATTTAAAAAATCTGCGACAAAACCATTGTTTTTGAGTCTTGCTGATGATTTTTTACAATTGAATATTTTAACAATTTTCCATAGTTCATTAGTGGAAGTGTTTCGGTCGAAATTGGAACAGAAATGTTTCCAACTTATAATTTTCTGTTCTTTGATAGTATGTTTCTTCAAAACATCCAGTTTTTTGTATATCAAATAATTTTCTACTGTAGAATAATATTTATATGCGTGAAGTGCTAATCTAATATTTTGGTTTACTACGCTATCGCAAACATCATTCAATCAAGGAACGGGTTTATGAGTTTTTTGACCACTACTTGGAACTTTGTGAATTGGAATATGTTATTTTCTAAGCTCATACAATAATTCACAAAATCGTAAGCTAGAAGTACATTAGACTAAAGTAATAACTTATCAAAAAGATTACTAGTTTTTTTGTGATATCCAAATCAGTCAGGTTTCTTATGAGTAAACTTTTCAGAGCACTGCACATAATCATAAATTTCGGTTCTTATAACTCAATTAACTATTGTAGGGAAATGGTAGTTGCCCAATGAGTTTTCAGAAGACACAGACCATTCTGCTGATGTTGCTAAATTAGGAGATAAAAAGGCAATATTAATGACAGTAACCAATTGATTTGGTCTATTTATAGTTGTTGGTTCGCCAGTATTTAATATACACATTTTCAATTTATCTAGCATGTTGTATATTTGAATCCTTTTAGGATTATTAGTAGCTAATCCAAATGCTGTACGATGGGCATTTAAATTCTCCATTCTTAAAACAGGAGATGGAAATGAATTAATAACCTTTTTTAATACAGAAATAGGAAAAGGTCCATTCCTAGGAAGGTAATATGACCCCATAACTGTGAAAGAACTATCTTTAGTTTGAATATTTATTACGAATGTTTGAATTTTATGTACTCACTGTGGTAACTTCAGAATACTTAATACAACTTCCACGCAGAATAGGAATACCACCGTCTCCATAGATACTATCTCTTAAATAATTTATAACCTCTGAAGTGAATGGAATCAGAAGGTTCGAGCCAAGTTTTATTTAATATATATAAATATCTATATTGTTACTACACAGGAACTGACTAAGAAGTGCAATCTTTGCTTTCAAAGTTTCAATATTGTGTTGTATAATCTTTAGGTGACCATCACTATTCATTATAGTCTCTTATTTTTTTGAAGAACATCTCTTTATTATGATTTTTGGGGTGGGATAAATTAAAAACAATGCATGGATCAACTCACTTCGATTTTCAAGAACGAAGTACCATAGAAAACCACTGTGTATCACTGGTTTAGTAAGTTTAATCGTGGGAGGTATAAACCGCGGACATAAGTTCACGGTCGAATTTAAAGAAGGTCGCCCTAAATCGGTTGTTGTACTTGTAATACAACACAATATTGATGCTGTGCGGAAACTAATAATGCAAAATCATCATGTTACGTATCGTGAGATAAAAGCTTTCCTAGGCATAAGTACGACGAGCATACACAAGATACGACTCGAAATTTTGGTTGTAAAATAAATGTTCGCGTTGAGTTGGGTGTGGGTGTTCCAAGATGAGCTGAACCTAATAAAAGTGATTCGTGTCAAAAGCACTTTGAAGCAAATGGTTGCCTATTTTTTTAAATATAAATGGACACGTGTTTACAGTGCCACTAGAGAATCGTAAAACGGTCAATTCGGAATGGTACACGACTATTTGTTTGCCAGAAGTCATTGAAGAAATAAGAAAGAACAACCGACAACGCAGAATCATTCTTCATCATGCCAATGCTAACTGTCACACATCGGCCGAAACATTCGGTTTTTGAAAGGTCAAAAGATCGAATTGACGAGTCATCTGCCGTACTGATTTGGCACCCAACGATTTCTATTTATTTCCAAGTGTGAAGAGTAAATTATGTAGTCAACGTTCTTCGAGCCACGAAGAGACCGCTGATGCGTTCAAAATGCACAAAAACTGGTTTCAGCGTATGCAAAAGTGCTTCGATCATGATTGTGAATATTTTGAAAAGGAATAATACCATATCAAATTTTAGATGTTAGTTCCTTTTTGATATTCCAGACACATAAATAGTAGCCCTCGTATAACCTTATTAGACTTTCAGGTGGATAAAATATGAAAATATCGAGTTTTATAAATTTAGAAGTAACCAAAAATTTAATAAAAATGCAAGCATCACCTATGACAAAATTTTAGAAATGTAATTTTTCATATAAAATAACCGCATTGATGTGACTTCGTGCATTAGACTAATAAGATTTTTTTTGTTTTGATAGCGCAGGAAGAGAAAACATCTTGTTTGTGATAGATACACCGATCACGCAACGTATGGTTGAGTTATGTGAGATTTTAATCTAGTAAAACTTGTCCTTGATAAAACTAAAAATAAACCTCTATGAACTAAATGACTAGGCATGAGATTTTGTAAGCCGTACTAAGTATAAGTCTTATGTTTGGAGTCTTCACATCCTGTGGAGTTACAGTCTATAATGGCTTTTGACAGAGTTTATCGGCTCAGTCAAAAATCATTATTTTTGATCATCTCTAAGAGCGAGATGTGTTTGACGATAGCAATTAATTTATCAACCGTGTTTGAAAATTGATGTTCTTAGAAATCATATAAAGTCATCAAAGGTGTAAAAGAAGTTGTATTAGTATTATTAAAGTATGTATATGTGATAGTATGAAAACTACGTAAATAATTTTCTTTCAAATTTAAATTAATTTTTTATCATTGTTATGTACATTGTACACTTCCGTCTTTGTACACAATACGTTACAGAGTTGGAATGGTCGAGGGCGCGATAAAATTATTGAAATGCTTGTTACTATTTAATAGTACTTGGGAAACAAGTGCAACTTCTTTGTACGTTAATGATGCGTTCTGCTGCGCTGTATTGTGCCATGCGCAGTGCGTTCATTGACTTCGTCAAGGTCCAGTGTTACCACGCGCAATGTCATTGCTGAACGCTGACCTAAACAGAGAAATCAGAGTCGTACGTAAATTTATACTTTTTTACGGATATCTGAAAAAAAAATAGACTATAACACATTATGTATTAGTTTATGTAAACTATATTTTATACATATTGATAGACACCGAAAGGAGAGCGAATGCGTAAAATAAAATGAATGGGGCCTTGCTTGCTATTATGAATAGTAAAAGTGGTTCACGACAAGCACTTATGGCTTTTCATAATGGAGTCCGGATTCCTACGCTTATGTGGTAAAGGCTTTAGACTTGGCTAGTGAAAGTTGGGTATGGCAGAAGAAAAATGAAAGTAAAAATCAATGCTGTGGAGGTGAGGTCGCTGCGTATTACGTGTGGAGTTTCTTTATCGTGTCGACGAAGGAATAGATGTAGGAACAGTGATGTCAGATAGTGGTGTGGTTTAAAAGAATATGTAGTGACTTGAGTAGAAAAAGGTGTATTGCGGTGGTGTGACCTTCTGGCTTTCCAGAGGGCCAAACTATCGCGGCCACCGGGCCAGTCACTAAACTGGATAGGAGCAATCGTGACCATTCATGCATTTAATTCCCAACCACCCATGCATTTGAATCCCGATTCTCGCTTTGATGGATCAACCTCGGTATTCCTTACAATCACCACCATCTAAGTTATTATAATCGTCATTGATCGTATACCTGATTACTAAATGATATAATTGTCATATTGTGGTTTCGCTAATAATGTTGATAATATCAATACTAGCAATCGACCGCGGTTTTTTCTACATGATTATGTAATTAGTTCTTTCAGTTTTGCATCAATTCTATTCTAGTTGTACTCGGCTCTCGCTGTCAACTACTATCGCTAACCGAGTTGCACTTCTTTCAAAAGACAAAGGAAGTCAGTCTAGTTTCATAGAAGATATCGAAGCAAACCAGAAACAAAACTACGATGTACTGCAAACTTGAATTACCTATGGTGGAATCGTAACAATGAATAATAAGTATTTTGAAAGTTAATAAAGTGCCAATAAGTGTTTTGAAAGTTAATAAAGTGCCACTGTTAGTGTAAGTTATAAATTATGCCAAGCATCAGTTCACAACTAAAAGAGTTTTAATTATTTTTAAGTAAACGAATATATATATATATATATATAGCTATTTGTTCCTAATTTCTTAACTTCGCTTACCTAAAGGTTCCTCTTCAGCCAACTGTAAAAACGAAAGTTGATATCAACAGGTAGATATGTCCCAATGACTATGCAACATATTTTTATAGCATTTAATTATACATACAGTTTTATCTTGCAATTTCTCAGCCAAGTTTTCTCGGAAAGCGGCAAGACGACGCACGTAACCGCCTCGGAAGCTACGTGCGCGACTCGAAGACGAGCTGGATGACGATTCTGAAATTATGATTGCATAAAAAGTAATCGCGTAAAAAGTAATCAATAATTAGTAATCACTATTTATTTATATGAAGAAAAGAAATTGATCTTTGTGGATTTTGTTGCATAATAATATTACAATTGAATAAAATAGGAAAATTATGTATCTATAAGACATAAAAAAAAAACCTACATCTGTTTCGAAATAATCTTCGTATATCTTTCGTAAGTATGTCTGCGGACCACAGAATAATTCTAAGAAAATGCACTTTATTATATTATGGAAAACTACTAAAGCCGCTTTTGTTATATTTGCGTGAGATTTTTTTCGAATTTTGAAGTTTACCAATATGATTTTTGTATTTTTTACCTTCAGAACAATTCTGAGTATTTTGGATAATGATTTTGAATCATAAATAATAATACTAACATACGTTATAACGTAACAAAGCATTTTTAATACATTGTTGAAACAATAGGTCAGTAGTCTTGAAATACTGATTTTTTATCGAAGCAGAAAAAAAATTATAATAATTTAAGTCAGGCTAAATCTAAAGATTATTACATATCACGTACAAGACAAAAGTTTTTTTTTCAAAACAGTTTTATAATTCACGGCATACGTCTTCATCAATGTAGATGGGATTTGCAATTGGCTTATATTGTAATTACCTAGTAAATATTTTTGTGTCAATCGATTTATTTTGCGGAAGGTTTCACCGCATATCATTGTGTTAGTCAGTAAGGGCCATTTTTTCCCAAATATTTTACATAGAACTTAAGAATTTTCTATAATAATATAAGACTAACATATATTATAAATAAAATATATTTTACTTTGTAAAATTTAGTTGTACTACATGATAAAGAAATTTGCATAGAAGAATTATGTTTTATGAAATTGTAAATTTTTCGAATGCATAAGATTTTGTGGTTGTTATTTCCTTATATAGAATATCTGCAAAATTTATATAAAGAAGCCTTTTCTCGAATGTATAGAGCTACGGTATGGACTTTGTACATATAAGTAATTTATAAACGCCATTAACACACTATAGTGTTTTGATTTATTTTAGTGTATTTTAGGTGAGTTTTTTGTATAAAGCCCTTGAAATGACTTAACAAATATTAACTGACAATCATGTCCGGTGGATAGAGAGGGATAGAGTCAAGTGCGAAAAATAAGATAGCACTGCATTTTTTTTACTTGTGTGACCGCATCCCATTCTGTCCGCTGGACATGCTCGCATGTGAATAAAGACTTTATGCACTATTCATGGTACGACTATTTTCTAAAGTATGAGTAGCCACGTGCTCAGTTTTATTAAAAAAACAATCATCCGGTTACAAGCACTTCGCTTGCGCGCCACTTAGATTGGTTTCGGTTCCTCTAGATTTTTCAAAATGAGTCGTTTAGAAACCTTTACAGAGATTTTATTCTTAAATTGAAAATTATATGTCAATAATTTTCTATTAGATATTTTCTGACATCTGTAAGTAGATATCTAATTTATAAGCGTATTTCGTATACTTAAATAAAAATGCTTACTTAGGGTTATATCCTAAAATACACATAAAATAACACAATTATTCAGGAGTGAAACATGGCTCATAGATATTGTAGATTTAATTAGCAATTTTATTTGGGAGGAATTATACATATATTTCTACAATGCATAGGTACTCAATAACCTTACACTAGATTTTAATGAAATCGCCGATGTATGCAACATAAAAATTTTATACATTGTAGCATTTTGTTTAATCGTTTAACTCATTATTTTGCCAATCTCCGCAACACAAACTTCACTGTTTCATTTGTAATAATAAAAAAATTATAATAACAACGCATTGTTTGATTTGGTGAAGTAAGCTAAATATGAACTAAACCTATCATACCAAGGTGAGAATTACAGTTGTAGTCATACAAAGACAAAGAATGTACAGAACATTTGAGATCAACGCTTGTTTGTATGACTCTATTCCTCTGTACCGCTGGTTATGCTCTTCGTGATTGATAGACTTATTATACGATTATGTTAAAGTCGTTAGTTACTGCTAAAACATGAAATGTCAGGGGGATGGAGTAGCGAAATTAGTGAACTTGGCTATAATTGTGTGAATATGTGTCTGATAACAGGAAAGTTTGACATTTACGTGTTAGATCACGTGACCATAAAAATCCCGTATATGCATACAATGTAAATAATAATATATGATATGTACCTTCAATTGAATCGACGCTTTCGGTAACACTTTCTATAATAAATCTGAAATAATAAAAATAAACTATGAATAAAAAAATAGTTTTTTGTATAAAAAAATAAGAAGATTGTAGTAGTTATAGTAAAATATTATACTATTATATATTTCAGGAATCATCAATAAATACTACAACTTTATTAATAGACATTTATAATTTAAAAAAAACCGACCAAGTACGAGTGAGTCTCGTGCACCAAGGGATCCGTACTACCAACATAATACATTTGTATTAAGTATTTAACGTATTTTTTTATTTATTCAATTGCGGATTCTTAACATAATCCTAATTCACACCTGGTTGATTTTTATTGATTCCCTCAAGTTTGCACTATAATTTAAGCGAAAATAAAATAATAAACTGATACGTAATAAGTATGCACTAGTGTACTTTTCATAGTGGACATTGAAACGAAATAAAACGAAGCAAATTGTGGACTTCTTATAGGTTTTCCTGTAAGTAAAGAACTATTTTCCGTATTTTTCATTGATGTGTAAAGAAGAGAAGATGCACAGACTCGCGCTCAAAAACGGCCTTGGTAAATGAGTGCTACAACAGTTAGTTTAACACTCATTACATCCAATATAGTTTCATTGCACTTTACGTCACGACGTCGAAGTGTTTTGTTAAAAAATGCAAAAGTAACATGTAAAGCTTTGAAAAAGATGGTATTTCTTATTTTCGATAAGCAAAATTTAGTTTATCTTTATTAGGTGTTCAATCATGCACTGTGTTGAGTACTCCCTGAGAATTTTGTATTTCTTCATTTAAAGTAGCATCGAAATTCGAGATATAAGTTAACTTAAAAGAAATAGACCTAAGCAACACAGGTCTCGTATTTCTTGCGTTGTCATATTGTTTGGTCGCTTAAAAAAATATGTTAGTTAATGTTCAATGAATCTTCACCTTATTGTATTATGTAAATAATAGGAATGTTTTATCTTACTATACACCTTAGAAATCATCAATTTTTTCATGTGTAATTTCACCGACGTTATGAAATCAAAAATTTATAATAACTTTAATTTTGGATGATTACTACATTAATCTCTATTATGAAGAAAAGTATATTATGATTCATTTCATACATTCAACCAAAAAACAACAACAATGACTTAAAATAAATTTAAACCACTCCACTGATAAATTGTTTTAGAACAGCAAACGTAAATTGTAAAAAAAATAGGACTTCTTGTCTTCCAGTAACAAAATGATCGTTACTTCTTCTCTTTGTATTTGAAAATGAACCTTATGTTATGACATTTCGGTTGAAACATGAGATGATAAATAATGTTCCTTCCCTTCTTTTTCTTTGGCAGTGCAAAATCGTATTCTACAATATAAGACAGAGACATCATGTACACTTTGAGCCATTTTTCGACGTTATAATAGTAAACAACTGTGCTTCTTCATTTTTTTTTACACATTATAGCATTTTTGTTTAAATTTTAAGCGCAGTAGTTACAGAGATAATGGCCAATTTTCATTTATATTCCTAAATAGACTTAAAAATTATTTCAAAATGTATATATTCGAGACTGTCACAATAAACTTTTTTTTTGATATGTCACATGGTATAGTTAGCAAAACTTTTGTAATTTGTAATTTACCCTTCCCCCAAAGTGACTCAATATTTGAAATTTATTTATGTACGTTAGACATTTGTGTTTAGGTCACAAACTTACATAATATGTGCACCAAATATCAACGTAGCCGGTCAAGTAGATTCAGAGCAAATTAGCTGTGACAGTCGGACAAAGAGACACACGGGTGATCCCGTAAGCGTTCCGTTTTTTTAATTTGGAGGTGTGGACCCCTTAAAATAAGGGTTAAGTTGGAAAATCCGACGACAGAATAAACAGCTGAAAAAGTGTACACAAACTACGTGTTTCATTGATAGATTCTGAACTGTGAAGCAATAGATGGGTCTATTTGTGAAGTGTCTAATTTTCATTAATGTCTTATTCATTAATTTGCATTCCAAAATTTAATACCACTTACAGCTTCACACTTCAGTATCTTCTACTACTTCTACCTCTCAGTGATACGCGCAACCTTGTTTATATTTCTTCAATTATTTCTTCCGTACTTGGGTTTAGTTTTCCAAATTTTAACATATTTAGCACTTTTGGGTGACCCATATAATCATAAAGGCATTCCAGACTCATGAAATAAATTAAATTAATACATTTCATTATATTATGAATATATACAGAGCAATGACTTATTTTTTATGTAAATTCAGATCTCTAAATTAAAGTCTTACATTAAGATACCGAAGTCGATACCTACACTTATGTTTATTTTGTTACTTAGGATATGCAATCATGTGGGTTTAGTACGACACTACAAGGCCTATGACACGTGGAACACCAAAACGCTGGCAATGATACTTCATTAATCAAATGTGACAAGTAGTTTATAAGAAACAGGGGAACAGATGAACATACTTATAGAAAAATATAGCCTAATAAAATCATAAACCTTCCACATGTGAAATGAAAACATTTATCTTTTATGTGTTCGTTTTTAAGTTTCTTAATTTTCAGGAGCTATATTAATTCATTTATATTGTGTATAAAACCTAATATCACTTTAAGACCTTAATGAAAATTTTTTAATAGCTATATTAAATAAGATTAAGAATATTTTTCTAGTCACTTCTAAAGCAAATGGCACGACAGACATGTAATCCTATAAGTATGCCGTTTTCTTTGATTACGGATTTGATAAATCAAGTACGACATTACAATCATAATTATATACAATAATGAAAATGAAAGCTTTGGGTTTATAATAGAAAGTAACAGATGATAGTAGTCAATACTATTATAAATACAATGGATTCGTATCAAATAGTATATACAGGACCGGCGCACAAGGGCCTGCAATCGCCTTGGTTGCTTGACGAGACCCTCGCGAAAATCGTCACGATCGATCAGCGTAGCTAGATGTTTCGCTGCTTGTGCAGTGGTAGCACACGTCTCCATGAGGGCGCGCAATCCGTTGTAGGAAGCTTCGTTGAAGTCGCCACACCATTGATGCATCTGTGTCATGAAATTGCACCTCATTTTTCAACAATTTTTATTTATGACTCTTATGAATTGCAATCTATGGACGTTAATGTACGTTGTTGTAATTGAAATGTTTACTATTAGCTATTTATGGCATTATGGTTAATTTGTTTATTTGTTGTAAACTCCTAAATATAAAAGAAAAGAAAACGAAACACTATATGACTAGCACTTTATTTTCATATGTAATATAAGAGAAATATCGTTTATTCACTCACTCAATCATCGTATGATATTTTGAGAACTATAATGATTTTGTAGGCTTAATATGGGCAGGTAGATCTTTTATACGATATAGGTATCTTATGAGAATGGATTTTCAAAATTCACGTCTTAAGGATCTAAGAGATGAAAAAATTGTCCGGATTCCGGACGGATGGAAGTCCGTCATTGTTGCATTTAAAAACAATAAAACTCTATGAAAATCTAAAAAAAAACCTAAATAAAGAACACGTAAAAATATTCTTTATTTATGTTCAACCTCGTTTTATAAACTCTTTATAATAGTAATTTTTATTGACAATTTATAGACATTTTTACTGGGATATAAAACGTTTCAAAAATTTTCAAAAATATTCAATAAGTGAGTATTTCAGTGCCATGTATTGATAAACGTAATTGATTTACTAATAATCTATGCAATGTGTACTGCCTTGTTAGCTAACCTGAAACGGAAGGAGCAATCCTCTGTCTTCGAAGAGTTTGCGCGCGCGCTTCATGCAGGCGCGGATGACTTCGCGCGCGTTTTCAAGGTGAGACTCCTGGCGGGTCACACGTTCACGGGCAGCTTCTAGTTCGGTTTCAGCTTCACATCTAAATGTAATTATTGAAACTTTTTTTGTTGATAAATTTGCTTTTAAATTATTTCAATAAATAAAGTGTTAAAAACTATTATTTCCTGTGATTACTTTCATTTATTAGGGAAATATCAAAACATTTATGTATAGTTAAATATTCTGTTGAACTTGTTTCAACATGTGAAATACCACTATCCTAATGTATTTTACCACGTTCTATAAATTTTAGACACATTTTTTATGATTCGGTTAACTTTGATTTCATAGTACCTACCTAATTTGAAATATTTTTATAAATAAGTAAAAAATCCAATCTAAAAGAGATCCAAGTAACAAGAATATTTGATCTCTTTGTATCCTGGCCAAATGGGAGGTTAATATTTTTTCAGATGTTAATGTATTTACATTACTAATGTTTATTAATTGAGTCTATTCAAAAGTTCATACATGCATAGTATGCATACGGTACTAGCTGTAGGGCAAATTCTATATTATTTTCGGACTTTTGTGATAATTTTTATATTGATGAGCATAATAACTGACTCGCGTTGTTCGAGCTGGTCGCGTTTGTCCTTGAGCGCGGCGTGGTTGGCGGCGGTCTGGCCCACACACCGTTCCATTCGCTGCACCTCGCCGCTCAAGCGCTTCAACTCATCGCGGTGCTCATAGTATTGCATATATAGCGAATTCAATTCTTCTATCTCCGGCGCTGTTCATAATAGTAGAATATTTAATTTTTATTTGAATTTTAAGCGGAGCAATAACCTTGTACTGTGCGATGAAAACTTTTTGGTCTGTGTGAAGGTAATTGCGGGCGAGATCTCGTGCAAGCAGATTGAATCACACAATACCAGATGGTGCGCAGCCGCCCATTGATTTGACATGCCCTGCCATCACAGTCGGTTAGCAACTGTAAGGCGACTTTGATGTATAAGCTGACAAAACCAGAAAGTTTACATCGAATTACCTTTGTTTATTTCTGCTTTCATAATGATTTCAGATACAAAGTTTTTTTATGTGTGAATCGACTACATAGATGTACATATTTTAGGTACTGCTGGGGCAGCGTGGTGTTTGAGACTGACTGTCTTTTTTGAGCGGCATGATGTTGTGGAGGAAGTGTTTGTGCGCGACGTGCATCACCCGCAGCGTGGCCTCGAGCGCCGCGATGTCGCGCTCGTGCCGGCCGATGTCCGCGTCCAGCGCCGCACCGCGTTCTCGCAGCTCCGCGCGTTCCGCTGCAAACTGTCCATATGAATTATGTTAAGACTCATACGAATTAATTGAACACTTCGGCTTCAAAAAGCACATCAATAGTTTGTAAACCAACTAAGTCATTAAAAATCGCTAAACTCATTATACACTTACAGATGGAAATTTGTGCTTACAGGGCTCCTCGTGTGAATCGGTATTATAGGTAAACTTGCACGTTTAATTCGGGAAACAATCAAAAAATTATCTCAATGAATTACTTCAAAAATTATGAAAATTAAAATTAGTAAATGAGAACGATATAAATCTCAACAGAAACGTAATACCAATATACTCAAAAATTTGAAAATCTGTTTTAATTTCGTTTCTATTTTTACCATAAATGAGAAATTTTTCGCTGCTGGAGAGATACATAACGAGATTTATAGTTAACTAAGATATGAAAACGGACTCATATAAAATATTTCCTGATAGTATTAAATTTCATATGAGCATAGTCTACAAATTAAAACAATTTATCGTGGTGAATCATTAATTGAAGCATTAATGACATATGTATATATAACCATATTAATTGCTTATCATCTTGCATTCGAAACATAACTCCCGAGACTTGCCTTTATTTTGAAGAACGCCACAGACAACTGTTGGCCGGATTCATCCTTTCCCAGAGACGCTATAAAGATATCGTATCTAACAATCAAAAAAAAAAACATGAATTAAATGATTTGTTTAGGTTGTTGCATTAAACGACTAACATTTGCCGAAATACTACCTTTTCTTGAGCTGCTCTATGCGCATCTGTCGCTCAAAGATATCGCTATGCAGTTTTCCACAGTCCTCCATGAGGGCGCGCTTTTGCACGTTAAACATATCGCGCCGAACTTCGATCTCTACCAAGCGCTCGTTCATAGCCTACGAAGTTGTCGGAAGGAGTTATGTACATGTACCGTTACGCATTGTAGGGTTTCTTGATGGAGTGACATTATGTGACATTTATTATTGAAAAAAATTAATATTATATTGAGATTCGGGTTTCTGTTTATTGATTAAGTAATTCGTATATTTTATGTGAATATACTTACCCTTAATTCGCTTAATGAATAATTAGAAGCAGTCGTCAGGGATGGTGGTGGTTCAACATAAATTTGTTTTTCCTTCTCCTGAGCTTAACTGATTTGCAAATGCAGCATAAGCGTAACGACTAAGAGTCGATGCGGTGTGTACGTTAAACGAAAATAGATAATTTACTCGATAACAAATAGTTTATCATAAATAATTATTTAACTTAATTTGCAGTGTTCCTTAGTTATAACAAAAATGCTTTACGACAACACGCAAAATGCTTAACATCATACAGTAAATAAAATTTAAATTGCCTTTTATAATCTCTTAGGCTTCTGTTGACTATATATAAAATCATCTAAACAATTATAATTTACTTAACGGCATCGAGCTGCAGGCGTTGAGTCTCCAAGGAGAATGCGGCGTTTCCGAGGCCGGCGACGGTCCGCTCGGCGTGCGCCACCCGCAACCGCAGCAGCGCTTGCTCCACGCGCGTGCGCCGCAGCTCCTCACGGAAAGCGCGCAATTCCTTTTCTCCTCCTTCTTCTTCTAATACCCTTGTTTTTAGACGTGCTTGCTGTAAATTAGATATATTGTTACTGCTGCAAATTGTATGAAATTTTGTATCTATACTCTCAAAACATTTCACAAGCCTCAATAAATAGTTGTTAAGCAGATCGATGCTTGCGTACAGCGTAAAAATACTGTTTTATAAAATAATAACAATAAGAACGAAAATTATTTATTTCTTAGTGGCTGTAAAATGTTGATGAATTTTAGCATGTATCAGTCTGGAGTCAATTTATGTTATTTTTATATTTTCTTTTATACCTAAGATCTGGCAAGGAAAGTATGGCATCAGGAGCGCCAACACCAGAGGCGCAAACTGCCGATGATGTCCATTTATATATTTTCTTGCTAATAATGAAATTTCTTATTCTGTATATGAATAACAATGTGGATCGAAATACAGAGTCTCTTTTTGTATACAAAATGCATCCTAGAATTTGTTATTAAAAACATATTTTAAATGAACTTCTTTAAAAAAATATATTAGATTTTAATTTTGATTGATGTCGTTGTCGGTTATTCATTGAGGCCGATTTGCATTGCAATGTTTTTCATAAATACAAAATTTTATGTGTTGTAGTTTGCATTGCAAAAGCTTTACAAACAAACCCAAGCATACCAGTCTGAGATACTCTGCGTTGTAGGCGTCCATTTCCTTGGTCAGCGCTCGCATGTCGTCGTTGAGCTGGGCCGCGTGTCGCTCCAGTAAGGACACCCTAGCGACGTGCCTGGCCAATACTTCCTTCAGCCGCTTCTCGCGCTCCAACTTCTCAGCGTCAAATTCGCGTTCGGCTTGCGTGCCTTCCATATGCGAGACTCGAGCGGCGATTGTTTCCAGTCGATATGTCTGTTAGAAAATTGTGATCAGCTTTAGAAATGGTATAGCTTAAAAAAACATCTACAACAATTTTGTATGACTTTTTGAACACTTATAAATATTAATTTCATCGAGTAATATAAAATAATGACTAATATAAAAGTTAAATCAATGATGGCTCAAATATATAAATATCAGTATGTTTATTGCTATAATGTAAAATAAACAAATATCAAAATAATGTAACAATATGGCTACATCAACAACGATCACATCAATATCTACAATACTCTCTGGATTGAATAAAATTGCAAACGAACTTACGAGCCCGTATAAGACTTCCTTTTGATCCATTAGATTTTTCTCTATGACCTTCTGTTTCTTTTCATACTTATTCATTGCAGTTTTGGATGCTGAAATAAAATCATACGGGTTTTTTTTTGTTATTTTATATCGCTATGATGTTAAGTACATCAATGCCCAAACAATTGAGCGACGCATATTAAAATGAAATGATGCGAAATTTGGTTTTTTAATTTTATTTTTGTCAACAAACAAAATCGGGGTGCGTGCCATGAAAAGACTACGTTCAAAATTCATTTACTACGGACATAAAATTTAGAATTGCGCGGAATAACCGAAGTAATCGACGTGGGCAGTTCGAAAGAGTAGGGACCAGGCCACATTTTCTATAGTACTGATAACCGCTAATGAAGAAAATACCGGAGTGCAAACTAAAAACACAAACCCCGCTAGGTGGACCGACGACCGGTATTAAGGTTTGTTTTCAGTGGAAGTTAAATTGTTGGTAATTATGAGGATATAAATTGTTTTAGAATTAATAGAATTTACTGCGTGTATTTTCATCAAAACGAAGAAAATTATTACTTAATATCTTAACAATTATCTAACTTAATCAATTTGTCCAGTTAGAGAACTTAATATTTACCTTTGAGTTGCATGATAATCAATTTCTCCTCGTTTTTTAGTGCGAGTAAAGTCTTTTGTTCCATATAGGAACAATGCATCGCACGCTGTTGGTTCATAGTCAGTTGATTCGCATAACGATCCTCTTCCTAAAATTAATATATACATTTGTCAGCGCATATTCTGATCAGATGGGTGATAGCTATTAATTTAAATACATAACGCGATACATTCAACATATCTTCCAGCTCTTTCGCTCGTTTCTCGGATGACTTCGATTTGTCCATTGACTCTATTCTTTTCTCCTTGAGTTGCATGATCTGCAAAAAAATATTTTGTAATATAGTAATTTAAGTTTTAGTAAGTGATTATCATTATAGTTCGTTCAACGGTCTTTTAAATTCCAATATGACACAGTAGATTTGATTTGGTGTCGTGCGGTGATTATTCTTTTAAAGAACGATATTGAAAACACAATAATAAACTGGCAACACGATAATTTAGCAATTTAGGCATAGCTGTCAAGAACTCTTAGGCTCTATCCGCACATTAATTTTCACCGCGTGATTTTTTTCTCTCACTTCTGTAACCGCACTAGTGATTTAAAATTCGCGCTGAAAAATCTGTGATTTGATACAAATTGAACCGCGATGCGGTGCGAATTTATTTCCGCGCGAATTTTATTTCGCAGTGCGGACATGGCTTCATAGTCGGGTTCGGTCGGTTCATTTCTTGACAAGCATTATAGATTGAAATTGTTAAAATAACCTTTTTTTCGATTTCTTGTAGCCCGTCAGTTTTCTTTTTTATCTCCTCGTTGATGTGACGATTTTCAGCGTGCAATTGATTCACGGTTTGTTGCACACTGTGCAGGATACGTTGAGTCGTTTGTACCTGATGGCGTCATGGGATATGAATGCGCAAGTATGAAAGTATTCAAAATTTTCTTATTCATTTACAGAATTCGTTGTTTAGTATTGTTTTCTTTGGTAAATTTCATATTTAGGGAGATGTAGGTAATGGGGATCACTTAAGAGAGAATTGAAATAAAACCATATCTATTAATCATTTATTTATTGTTTTGCTCTTATAATAAACTTTACTTATTTTACTAACAATTGAGATCAACTTAATCAATTTGGCTTATAAATTTTGGAATAATAAAGATTAAAAAAAAATATTTGTTTGATCACCATTGTCAACATCGGTTGGCAATGGTGGTCAGCATGTGGACAATAGTGATCAACACATATCGCACACATAATTCTGAGCAAAGTCCCACCCAGTGCAGTCGGCATGAGCCCAAAGCCCACAAGAAGTGCACCGGTACCATATTTTGCGGTCTCGTCCAAATTCGCCACATACAATACACATGTCACCAGCGTCTTCTGCATCATCGTCTTCATCATTCTGGCATAACTCGTCCGTATTTACGTCTGACATCGAAGTATCATTCGACTCCTGAAGAATTTTCTTCTTAACCTTCTCAACATTGCTTTTCTGTGGCTTCCTTTTCTGTGGCTTGCTTTTCTTTCCCACTCCTTTTCCCTTGCCTTTTAAAGCTTTAGCCTTCCTCTTATTTTTTTTTTTTTCGACTTTGATCGGTGTTGATGTCAAAATTGTTGCGTGCTGTTTTTTTCTTCCTTGTCTTGTCTTGAGAACAGCTGATTTCTCAGGAAGCTTGATGAAATTTTGGGTAATTGGGTTCCCAGATGTTAATGGTATTCCGAATTGACACGATATTGCAGTCGCTGTTTGAGGAGTTGTTGAACAAAATGTGGATGTACTTGGAATGGGACTGCCTTGTCTTAGCTCAACAATAGCTGTAGGTACTGAGAGGGGCAAATCTCCGGCAGCATTCGATTCTAAAATAGAGTCAACTGTGTCTTGAACTACAATGGGTTCTGACTGAAGGACTTCAGCTGCTAAAAAGTCTTCATCTGAAAATACATTGGGATTGATAGGAAAAATACCCGTTGCTCTAAACCCGGCTTCACCCTTACTTATGGAGGCAACACTTGAGAATGCTTTTTTGACCAGGGAAGCTACATCATAAGGTGTTATTCTCTCTGAAAGTTGACTGTTCATGAAAAAATCGCATTCTCTTCTATATGCAGCTTTGAATGGTTTTTTGTGTATCTCTTCTGAAGACTGGAAAATGGGATGTTCATGGTCTTGGCGGCTTTCCTCACTGAATAATTTTGTTCTTCAATGAGTTTTATAGCCTTTTCTAGCTGATCCATAGTCCAGCTAGCTTTATCTGTCTTCCTAGGACGTACTTTCGGCATCTACAAACAAAAAATACATTGATTCAGCAAAGTTAGGTTATGTGGGCAATGAGAGTCACCATGTAGGTAATTGGAGTCACCTGATTCCAATTGCATACATGGGCGAAAAGGAGAAAAAAATATCCTCACAAAAAAAGTAACAGACACAACAACAATCTGATTTTTTTATTACAATCTAAAATTTTACGATTATTACATATTACACGTACTGAAAAAAAAAGCGTAGTAATTTAAGACTTACCTTCAAATGTCGAACTTAAAAAATTAGAACAAAATGGTGCGAAATATTCATATAGCTGTTTCTCACTAGCGCGTCGCGCGAATGACGTGAGTCCCCCACCCGCGCCCGGGAATGTCTAAAGCTAACGCGTGGGTATGTTAGCATCACTTGGTCGCGTTCGTATTTTGTTATTATGTGGTGACCACCATTGCCAACTGACTCCGATTGCATACATCTCCCTACTTGTTCTCCAAGCAAACTGTGAATGTAACATCGTTTTGTTATATATCAACTAAAAAAAAAAGTAAGTATGAAACGAAAGTCTATGATTTTCGATATTTGGTACGCTAACAATGTATGCCATTATTTATTAGGCTAATATAATGTTAAAAACTAATTTATTGTATAAAATATAAATTTTGAATCAAATTATGGGAATAATTCGTAAATATCGAGTATACGAAAATATAGCCTAAAGAAATAGAAAATAGTATAGCCGCAGAATAACCTCGCTATCAAGTATTAAATTTTGTTCTACGAGTTTGACATGACCGTTCCGTATGTCGCTGAGGTGCTGCGAGTGCGCGATGTTCTTGCGTTCTGCTTCCATGTTGTTCCCTCGCTGCTGTTCGTGAAATGCTTGTTGTTCGTGTATGCTCTCGACTATCCTATTCGCTTCAGCTTCAAGCACGGCGTAATCCTAAGAATAAAAGAAAATTAAAAAAAAATCCTTTTAACTGAATTTATTTTTGTACTTGTAAACAATAAAAATATTTAAATTGAAACCTACAAAAGTAATGTAAGTATACGTCTCATATTTCATTGTACCATTCTGAAACATTAGACATTTGTCCTCTTTAGTCTTATGCTTTACGAGTAAACACGAGATATGTTTAATGTTATCTGCATACATACTTCCTTAATGTTACCTACATCTACGTAAAACGGTTACTTTGCTCAACGCGACACCATAACATCATCCGTTCGTAAATTACATTTTGGTCATATTAAATGTTAAAAGAAACACAGTAATATGGGTGATATCTTATATCTGTAGTATGGGTTGAAATGACCAGGTTGCATTAAATTGTTACTGTTCATGAAGGCCATTTAAAGCAACATCGTCATACCTCCCTGATATGGCGTATGTCGGTATCCCGTTGGCGTAAGTTTTCAACAGCACCGCTCCAGAGTGCCATCGTATGCTTGCGCTGCTCCATAGCTTCCGCCATCTATAAGCACATAATTCTTTAACATTTGGAAAAAAAAATAATGAATAACACACATTATGGCATACATCTACTTCTATTTTAATTTTGTTTATTATTGTAACATGTTACCTTTCACTTTCCTGCAACCTTTGCGCGTGATTTCGTGAAAGACGACGGTAGTGTATAACAGGAAGCGCGCGCGGTGCTAAAGTTGGCCGTTAGATGATACTTACTTATTTTTCGAAAGATTGGTACTGTCAGTCAGTGTTGCCAACCATAAAATTTAAATCATATATATACCACCTTTTTGGCTCTTATAAGATGTATGTACAATCGAGTATTTGAAATCAAAGTAGCAATTAAAAAAATAATAGATTTTCTGCATTCCACCATCGATATGTATTAAAAGGAACCGCCGTTAGGTATATTTCATTTAATTATATATATGTATATATACATATAATTAACAGAAATACAACTCATTCACTCATCACAAAATCTTAGAAACTGTAAGCCCGATTGAGACGAAAATTGGTCAGATAATAGCTTGTATAAGGTAGGGACTATATAATATATATATATATATATATATATATATATATATATATATATATATATATATTTGTTAACTATGCCTACATGCCAATAATTTACCTAACTATGGTTCACATAAAAAGTCAAAGAGAAGACTGTTTATACCTGAACGGAAATTCTGTCGCAAGTACGTTCTTCGCCGCTTAAATTTGATACCAACTGTTTCAAATGATCTTCTACGCGATCATGTTCAGCCTTCAACCTTTGTCGTTTTAATTCCAACGCCTGAAAAGATATGATATATATCTAAACACATAAAATATAAGTAAGATAACAATGTCTTTGTTAGTCTATGTTTAAAGAATAATGTAATATTATGCAAATAAGAAATGCATGTATACATATTGAACTACAAATTAAATGATTTAGCTTAAAATTTAAGTAAATTAAAAATAAAATAAAACAGTGACCGAAAAATGACTGACTATGTTACAAAAGTCTCGTCCTTGGCCTGGCCTGGTCCAAAAGGCTCATTTTATTAGCAGCTTTTCCGCGTTGGTTGGCGACAGATAGGGTTTGGAGCATTTGCTGCACCCCAGAACGGGGATCACCCCTTTGGGCCACCTGTCCAATTCCCTTATGAAGGACTTTGCCTCACTGTCCCATCGGTCAGCTATTTCCCAAGCGACCGGTATAAAAAGGTAAATGTCTTTCAGAATGCTATATTTCAGATGCTTTTGTTTGGCGGCAGATACGGCCCCGGAAGCTGCTGCTTATTTAGGTGGGACGCTGCAAACATGTCTACACATGTGGCGTCCCGGATCAGGCAGCGTCCTTTTTGCCAGGGAATTAACGTTAATCCATCAGGTTGCTTACCATTCGAGCGGCTAAAACCAGGAGGCTCAAGCGTGCCTGGAAAATTGATAGAGATCGGCTCCCGCCGAATGATATCATAGGGCGTGGTTGCGCGGAAATCTACCAGAGCTACGTTGACAACTCAGCCCATGATAGCCGTTAGTCTCTACGGTTGAGTCAAAATGCATTAGTGTAGATCACAGACGTACAATATATTTACCATAATTTTAATATTCTTTTCGTCTATACAAATCGCATCATATGCAATAAATTCACTTTGCGATAGACGAAAAGACATTCCTGTTGAAAATGTGATAAAACAACAAATAATTTTTAATTTCTTTGAGTACATAACCAAAGTGATCACCGTCTGTGAAAGTTTACGTCAATGATAGTGCTTCTTAAACGTTTAACAATTTGTTTTGTTCAATTTACAAAGAAAGAAAACTAGAATTACTTCATTTATAATATTTAATTTAAAAGTAAATATAAACATGTTATAAAATATGGTGATAACTCAAAATATATCCTTTTTATTTGTAAAACTGGATTTGAAAACATGATGATAAATGATTTATATTTAGGATTTCATTTTATTTAAATAAATGTTTGTTAATAATTTTAAAGATTTTTTACCTTCGCACCAGAAAAGATCCTGTTTAGTAAATTTTTCTAATGCACTAAGGTCTTCTGCACTTCGTTCGATTGCTTGACGCCATTCTTCTAATGCACCTCGCTCTCCACATACTTCTATCTTCAAAGTATCTGCCTTTTTGAGAAAACGTGCTCCTTGTTCTGGAAATAGCAAATTGATATTTGTCATCAAGGAAAATTCTCGCTAAAGATTTTCTAAAAGACTGAAAGAAAAAAATAGCATTAATAGAGTAACGTACACATCGCAATTTTTTTAACAATTGAAATTACGGTATAAAAATTGCATTACAACGTATATAACATTGTAGAATGTATAGAACTAGTAGCTTTTGTCCACGGCTCCGCCCGCGTGGATATCGAATGAATTATTTCATCTTTTATATCGACTGATCACGCTGTCAATCATGATCCCAATTGTTGTTCCATTTTTGATTTCAGTTCTATCTCCGCTTTTGATTCCGGTTCGTGGTTACTATTAAACAATCGGCATATGTAAAGAATTCTTTCTACGATCATGCATGTGAAGCCGCGAGAAAAAGTCAGTAAAGCTTTATAAATTATAGTCTATATGTTATTCTTACGTATAAGCTTTACAGCTTTCAAAAAGATTCACCTAACTGTTCTTAGGTTGTTAAACCGTGGTTGTTTAACAAACATCCAAACATATACGTATAAACTTTTACATTTATAATATTAGTGGGATATAGAAAATATGTACTTTGCAATTTTTCCATACGAAGACTGACATTCTTGCTCTGCTTGCCGCATTGTATTATATCCCTATCGAGGCGATCGGCCTCGTTACGCGACAACTGTTTCAATTTCACAGCTTGCTCCAACTGCGCCTTGTTCGCGAACAGTAATTTCTGCAATCCGTTTATAAAACACACAATTTGACAAAGTTAAAATGAGGACTCTGAAATTTTGCTTTTTCTTTAACATCTTTATGGTAATTACCTTTACAGGACCCTTTTCAAGGAAACAGTCATATTTAGTATTATTTCAATGCAAATTATACCATAAAATATGTACTGCTACAATTTCATAGTGATGATTTATTATGAGCCTGTAACAGGAGATTATTCAGACTTTCCCACGATACACCCTCAACTTAGTGTTTAATGACTGTTAGATAGACATTGTTAGACGTCCACTGGGGGTCGTTACCCATTCATTATAACACAGTCTGCAGAACTTTCATATTCTGAAGATTTTGTCTGTACTCATTTCTTTAAAATTAATAGTTTCATGAATTTGAAGTAGATATTTTTTTACCAAAATTTATTATATTATAAAACCTATTATATTATAAAATTTATTATATTTATTCCGTGGGTATATTAAACTATAGAAACAAAAATAATTTTTAGATAAATATTATCGAGTTGATGATCTGATGATGATCGGGTATAAGGTAGTCGTTAATAGCAATTCGAAATGAAAAATATATTCAAAAAAATGTTTTTTTCGATTCGACATGTTTATTAATTACATTCGATTGCGATACAGAAAAAAAAGTTAAAGCAGAAGAAACTAGAGAAATACAAAAATAGTTTGAACCTACGGAAAATAAACTGGTGCATTTGTTCAAACCATTATTGTTTTGTGTTATATCAACGCAAAATTTGAAAAAAACTTGAAAATTGAAACTAAATTAACTACCAATCTTAAACAATAATAAATTGTAAATTTATTCATATTATTTTATAGACAACCAATTGTGTCGTCGAACAAAATTTTTCGTATTTTTATTGTTTATATAGATTTATTTTTAATATCCAAAATAAGTTAGAAAATATAGATATTTATTTAGAAAGAAGAAAAAAATTGGTACAGTAGATTTGCTCTTACAGTGGCAATTACATTAAATATCGTCATAGACTAACGACGGTTTGCACCAAAAACGAAAACTTTTTGCTAATTTCCTAAAATGGTTATAATTGCAGTTCTGCTAGATTTGCGACCAGTCCCATTACCGTTCGAACTGGCTGGACTATACCCCTTGATATATCGAATGCTTTGTCATTTCTATGAAGAACTTCTTTATTACGCATCTTCTTAGAGATTTTAGAACAAATTTCGTGCATTGCACTTTCTATCGTTTCAGGTAACGAACGCCCTCGTAAACTAGACACTGTTGTAATGAGCAAAATAAACTGGTTGAAAACGCTTGATTTCTGATTTTGTCAAATGGATTACGAAAAAATTACACAAAGTTTCGTAAATGGATTTCAACCCTAGAGTGTATATGAAAGCAAAATTTTATCATTCAAAAAAAAAGTTTACTTTCTAGCATACTCTTAAAAATTCAGCCTGCTTCTAATGTAAAGATTTTCTTCAATAAGTTATTTTTACCTAACCATAGCAGTAGCATAATTTTACAATTAACTTAACTAATTACACGACAGTTACAGAAACTATCGACGATCACATGTGAGGTGGCGACGAGATCAAAACTATGGTTGTATGCGTGTTGATTTGAAAATAACAAAACGCCTGTATATTTTATCTATGCAGTACAAAATTTATTATAAAACCAATTGTAACAAATTCCTCATGAACTCCTTATAATGTACATATTATGGCTATATCATCAGCAGAATTAAAATGCGAAACGTATTAGCTGTTTATGATATCATAACTAGTATGACGTAATATGAGAGAAACTATCTGTAAAACATTTGTAAACAGTTTGAAATGTATCTCATTTGACTTCTTTGTTTCCGCAAATGGTTACGTTTTGGTTGGATATTTTGTTTTCGGACAATTGTTGTAACGTTATTATACAAATGTAGTTAAGATTTAAGTTCAATTTTCCTTATCTCATCATTAGGGATTATGAAATTTGGTCAGTTTCAAATTGATAACTGTCAAGTTTGATAACAACCCTAAGTAAATCACTAAGTGATTAAGAATGTTTTTGAATCCACTTGCTCATATGTATATAATGACTTCCTTTGTTTCGAAATACATATTACAAGCCTTTGCCTGCGTCCCCGTCCGCGTGCACATATCAGTAGAATGAATTTTTTCACCTTTTATATCGACCGATCAGGCTGGCAACAATAAACATAATCTTGGTCCCGCTCTCGATCCTTGTTGCAGTCTTGATTCCGATTTCGGTCTCAATTTAGATCCCGGTTCTGCCCTTGATTCAGTTCCAATGAACTCCTTAGAAAAGAAAAAATTTCTTACACCGGCAGCTATTTTTTTTAATACAAAACGATATCGCTCACACTCTTTATCTCCAACCCTGGATTTGCTAGCGATTCGCGTTCCGGACCGATGTTGAACTTTAGACTCTTTTAAATATTACCGTTATCGATAAGGAATCGGCATTATCGGAATTTCATCTACGATCACGCGAGTGAAGCCGTGAGAAAAACTAGTATCTTTATAATTTATGGCCTAAGTGTTATTCTGATGTATAAGTAATGTAGCTTATAAATAAGATTAATTTTAAAGTTTTAAAAATCTGCTCAATAGTCTGCGTGAAAATGTAACAAACGTACATACATCATCATGAACGTGCGCATGCTTAATATTAGTAGATCGAGTCAAATATTTTCTCTCTCTGATGAATTACAAATATTCCAGATTCAACTTGGATGACAATTCCTACTGAAAAATGACCATGAAAAACCTCGAAGTGATTGCATAATAATTAGATCGAGGAAATAGTTTCTTAGAATTTCGTTAGTAAAAAATTGCAGTAAAATCTCTTTGGTTGTGCTGTTGTTATTTGGCAAGTTTTGATACCATTAAATAAATGACATTAAAAAAAAAGAAAAATAAAAAGTACAAATAATGTTTTGCCATTATTCTGTTGTTTTTCTGTCCACCAAAATGAGTAAATCTAACGTAGAAATGCGTTATAATTTGAAGTCTTTTTACAAAAAATAAAGGAAAAATGCGACACAAGCCGCGAAAAAAATTTATGATGTGTATGGACCTAATGC
Organism: Eumeta japonica; assembly: GCA_005406025.1. NCBI lineage: Eukaryota > Metazoa > Arthropoda > Insecta > Lepidoptera > Psychidae > Eumeta > Eumeta japonica. The sequence goes on along the minus strand of BGZK01000482.1, from coordinate 23,578 downwards.
AGTGTTGGTAAGAGTAGCACAAAACCGATTCAAGCGTTAACATCTGATAATGTTCATATCAAAGATGAACCTCGTTCTGGATGACCTGTTACAGACTAATCGATGGTATTTTGGAAAAAGTAGAGAAAAATCGGCATAATAGTTCTTAAGACATAGCTGAAGAGTTGGGGATTGACCACAAAATAGTTTGGACCCATTTGAAAAAAGCTGGATGTACAAAAAAGCTCAATATTTGAATATCACACGAGCTCACTGAAAGAAGTCTAATGATTTGTGTATTAGTTTGCGATTCTCTATTGCAAAGTTTTGAAACCAAACCGTTTTTGAAAAGATTGATCACTGTTGATGAAAAATGGATTACTCGCGAAAAGAACGTGCGAAAAACATCATGGTTAAAAGGCAAGTAAGCTCCACAGCTACTGTGGAGCTTGACCATAATCATGAGCGAAACCCGGATTAATTCGCAAAAATTGATACTAAGCGTATGGTATGGTTGGAAGGGCATTATTGATTATGAGATTTTACCACCGGGCAAATCCATCAATTCGGATCAAAGATGCGAATTGATGGTTGATCCTAATTGACAACAACTGATGAGAATCACGAGAAAAAAGAAGAGAAAAAACGGCCAGGATTGATTAACAGAAAGAGTGTGGCTTTTCACCATGATAACGCCGGACCACACACACCTTTTTAGTCACTCGGCAATTACTCAGAGAGTTCGGTTGGGACGTGTTAGTATCCATCATATAGCCCTGACCTTCCACCCTAAGATTTTCCCCCGTTTCTGTCTCCTTAGAATTCATAACGTAGTATTAGAACTAACACCAAGAGAGGATTGTCAAAACTATAATAATTATAGCAGTTTTTTCATCAGAAGTCCCAAAATTTCTACAGCAATAGGCTTATGCCATAACTTACAAAATGGCACTAAGTTGTTGAATAAAATGGCATATATATATTTAAGCGTAAGAAAAATTATCTTGAATTTTTATATAAAATACGAAAAAACGTTTCTCCCACTTTATATTTCTATACACAATTTTTATTTTTGTTCAAATGAGGAAATACATACCGTGTTTTCCTGATATTCTGTCTGAACCTGTAATTTGTATTTATTAAGATCATCACACTTTTGCTTTTGAACCGCTAGAGCTTCTTTTAACTTCTGTATTTCCTCTTGTCTGAAAAATATTGTACATATTAAAATAAAAATATATCATCGTATTCCTAGTCGAGAAGGAACGCGCATAAATTTTTAACAAAGGATGAAAATGATATTGTCAATTCTTCTATTTTTCAATCTTGTTTGAAGAAACTTCACGCTATCAAGCTAAGAAATTGTATTTCCTATTTATTAAAGGAATTGAATAATGCTTCCTATTCTAAAGTTATAAACGCCATTTTGTTCTAAAAAGCATCCGCTACTGTATACAAGTTCTTGTGTCGCAATAGAGTCTAAGTCCTTCCGGTTACATTGTTGTGAATATTATACATGATTTCCGATTTCGTTCAATATTAAAGAGATGCAAGTCCACGGACTTACGCTGCCAGAGAGATGCCAGTGACGCCGCTACATCACCGCCCCCACGTCAATTCCCCCTTCAACGCATGTTTTGCCTATGCCCGGTTGCGTCAATCAGTGCCGTTTTCATCGCTGTTCAGTGTGCATGTTAAGATTTTATTTTAAGTTATTTGTTTAGTTTCATATTTGTTACATTTTTTAATGGAAGATCTACCTTCGACATCAATGAAACGATTGAGAAACAGTGCAAACTACAAACGGAATATCATAAAACGAGCTAGAATTGAAGGAAAGGAATATATTGGTCACGCAGGTAAAAGTATACCTACGCGTGCTACTGGATCACCTTGAATATGTAAGAGAAAATGTTTTGATTTAATCTCATCTGAAAATCGGAACCGAATCCTTACTGATTTGCTGAAATTCGGGAACAAAAATAAACTTGACATATTTTTACAAGGATTAATAAACGTAAAACCAGTTGCGAGACATCGGTCTCGTGGACAAACTTCTAAATATAAAGCATACACCTACAAGTACCATGCATTATTATCTGGAGAAAGAATAGAAGTTTGCTGAAAGGCACTTTTGTCACTGCATAGTTTAGAGACGTAAGCAGCGAGACGATTGTGTGTGTTAGTGCAGGGAAAAATGTTAGTGACTTGACAGGAAAACATGACTACCACCTTAGTCTTTCTGCGGACATTAAATCAGGAGTAATGGTACATTAAACTCATTCCTACTAAAGAAAAGTCATTATACTGGACGAATGGCACAGTATATCGATGCAAGTCTTAATGTGAAAAAAAAATGTATGAATTATATAAAGCTAAATACGCCAATTTAACGCTAAGCTATTCTGAGTTCGGTTGGCGTGTTCGTTTAATAAAATAAAATACAATAAAATAACTGACTCCAATCTCGGTTTAATTTGTTACACATTTATATCACTTATTTAAATACTGAGTACTGGTGACCCGTAGTTGGCCGACGACTTTTAGCGAGGGGCTGCCTGAGAGGGACTCTGCACTAGACTCGACTCGACTCGACTCGACTGACGATGGCGGTCAGGATCGCCACCGGCGCTGTTGCGCATATAGGCGGGAGCGAGGGCTTTGCTATTAGCTGCCGATCACAACCCGGCCGGCCGATGCTTCGAGGTTTGTTCCCGCACCGCGTTCTGGGAAGGTGCCATGTGCAGCCTGAGCCCGTCGCGCGATCGCTGACGCATCGTCCTTGTATGCGGTACAACCGCTGCATCTATCAATCTTATATGATATATTTTGTTACCATTTTTAATTTAGGATTCCCAAGGTCGATACATGCTGCATGTGTGAGTATTTAAAAATTCAAATTAAAAGCCCGTATTTAAATGAAGGAGCAAAACGCTGTGTTATGGCTGAATTAGATGTTCACGTCAAAAGAAATAAAAAGTTTAATAATAAAATTAAAAAGCCGTCAGTGTTTGCAATAACATCAAGACCAATACAACAAAAAATTATTCGTATGAAGGTACGGCCAAAAAATCTCCCGACGATGTTGCATCATTTGTTTCAGAATATTTGCTAAACAAAGTCACATTCAAACATTGATGAAGTCCATATTTATTAAGATAACTGTGGAGGGCAAAACAAAAATCATACTTTGAGTCGGATGTTACTTGCTCTCACAGATATCAAATGATTTAAAAGAATCATATACACTATTTTCCTATTACAGGTCATTCGTTTCTTCTATGTGACAGATACTTCAGCATGATAAAACATAGATTAAGAAAACACGACCATTTCTACACACCACGAAATTACTGAAATAATCATGTTGAGTTGCAAGCCAGAAAAAAATGTAGTGTAAGAGATAAAGAGTTAAGCTATTTTAGCTTTTAAAAGTGGTGACCTGAATTTTATAAGAAAATTACACAATGTTTTGAAAGTAAAGGACGTAACATACCAGAAGATAAAAAGAATTATTTCGGTATCAGTACCTACCACCAATTCCTTTTAAATTCTGAAAATATTTGTTTGCATATGAATATATAAATGGATCAGTAAGAACATTTGAACTGGGCTGCAGAGATCACAGATCAAATCAGTTGGTAAACATACAGGCATATCCTGAATAGTATATACTTACTAAAACCACAAAGGAAACAGACATACAAAAAGTTATGGAGTACATTCCAAATTAATTTGAGCCTTTTTATAATAATAGTTTATTAAAAATGAACATAGAAATGACGACGATATTTTATCTGATAATTAAAATTTGAGGATTATTATTGATTTTTAATATAACGCATGTAACATTTAACTAACTTGTTTCTTTTTCCCTATTAATTCCATTAGATGCTTATATAAAAAAATGGATAAGAACATATGTAAGTTTAAAATAAAAGTAAAATGCGTCATTAACGTTATTACATGTTAAACGAACTTATAAAAAAATATATGGACAAAATTCAAATAGTAAATTTTTGGGAATAAGTTTTTTAGGCATTTTCTCGAAACAATGTTTTGTGGATTTGGATCCTTTTAACATGAACCGATTTTATTGTAATATTAGAAAATGCAATATTTCTTATTATTATTACATAAAATTTATAATTTTTATACGTTTATTACTTGTGCAATTAATATTAATATCTAGACCTAGGAACATAAATATAAATTCCTCACCTAGCTAATAAGTCGGATTCCAATAGTTTGTTTTCAGGATTTGTGAGTGGAATTCTTGTACCTTTGTTCCATCCAAGTTCCTCTAGAAGTTGAGTAATATAATTAGCCATTTTTGAAGTTGCCATTGTAGCAAAAGATAATTCGGTATTAGAAAAAATGTAAAACTCTCTAAAAGATTATGATTGTTTGATCAATATCAAAGAAGCGAGGAAAAACTAATACACAATTCAAATACAAGCGCCATTACTAGACACAGACAAGGGTTTTTCTATTGAACGAATAATAGTAATACGGCGAATGATAGCAGTGTTGCTATTATTTTAGTAGTGATGCTACCTATGTCATTGAATGATTAGTAAAAAATACTTTGTAGTCGTATAACGTAAACAATATAAAAGTATTGGACAATATATTAATATAGTACATTTAAAACCTAAAATAAGTTTACAATAAGCATTATGATAAAAGCGAAAAAAAGGTTTTGTAATTAAATTTTCAAGATTTGTTTTACAATGTTACGACGATTTCAATACATACTTGCACATTTATATACCAAAGTTTAAATTTGAAATGTAAACAAAAACATGTTTTTCGGTATGCTATTCTTTGCATATTAAACTAGTTTTTGTTCGCGGCTTCACCAACGAAGACATAAAATGAATTCCTTCATCTTATAAGTCGCCCTGTGAGGAAATCCCCAACGGTATTCCATTCTGCTTTTCCGTATCCGGTCCTGCTGTAGATGTCAATCTCTTTCATTCTCTATTCCGATAGCGGTCCCGATTTTGATCCGCTTGTGGTCGTGATCTAAAAAGATTCCGGTACCATTTTTGAACCCGGCCTGGCTTTATACCTTAATATCAGTATTGTTTTTAATTCGAATATCGGTCAGTCTTTTAATTTTTTTCTGACCCCACACTCGATTCTGACCTTTGCCTCATTGTCGATTTCGATCTCGGTCTCGACTTTCAATTCTGTTTCTCGGCTTTAGGTTTGCTTAAAATCGATGTGATAAACACAAAAATATCGCAATAACCGAAGACTGTATTAGGAGAGGAAAAAGGAATATAAGTAAAAACAAAGGAAAAAAATTCAAAATCATAACAATAACTCTGACATGTAGTTGGCCCTGGACTTTTTTTATATATTCATATTCGTTTTGACGTAAGACATTTTTGATTTGTATTTTTTATAATTCCGCACATATTTGCAACATTTAAGACGATATCTTAATTTTTTTGCAATTTTCAATTTAATACCGATTTTCACATATATTATTGCGAATATTTTCATTGTGTCACTTTGCATCCTAGTAGTTTTTTTCAAGATCTATACAATGATACTGATTTAACTTCATAGCTAAACGAGTTTCCATGGTACACCAATTCCTAATTTTACACAACGCTAAGCAGGCGCTTCCAAAAGCCCGATGACGTCACGGACAAACGCTGCATGACAAACATGTATAGATATGCTCTATCTATTGTGATCTTAACTGTTATTATCGCATTATTAGTATGAAATCTGACGGTATTTTGTAACACAAGAAAATTTGACTACTTTCAGAGCAAAGGTAACACAAGAGAACTTAGTAACATTTTACTTGAAATTTTAATTAGTAGAAATATGTGTATTTAATATTAGGTCAGGTAAAAACTTTTTTCTTATTTTATAAGTGAAATTTGCAATAAAATCTTTTTTGGTTGTGCTATTTGCATCTGGCTAATTTTGATATAATCAAATAGATGCAATTAAAAAAAAAGTAAAAACGATGTCCCGCCATTTTTCTATTACTTTTATATCGAATTTCTATGTTAGGTTTATCAACATGACTGTATTTAACGTAGAAATTCGATACATTTGGAAGTTTTATTACGAGGAAAGGAAAAGTGCGACACAAGCCGCGAAAAATATTGTGACGTTTATAGACGTAATGTAGTGTCGGTAAGAGCAGCACAAAACTGGTTTAAATGTTTTCAGTCCGGTCATTTTGATGTCAAAGATGAACCTCGCTCTGGTCGACCTCTTACGCATAAAATCGATGCTGTTTTGGAAAAAGTAGAGGAAGATCGGCATATTAATTCTTACGACATAGCTGAAGAGCTGGTATTGACACAAAACAGTTTTGACTTATTTAAAAAAAGCTGGATATACAAAAAAGCTCGACACTTGGTTCTCACACGAGCTCCCTGAAAGTAATCTGAAGAATCGTGTACTCTTTTGCGATTCCCTAATGAAACGTAATGAAACTGAACCGATTGAAAATGATTGATCATTATTGATGAAAAATGGATTACCTACGATAAGAACGTGCGAAAAGATCATGGTCAAAAAATAAGCAAGCTCCATGGTTTATAGCGAAATCCGAATTAACGCAATTAGATGATGCTATGTGTATAGTGGGATTGGAAGGGCATTATTCATTATGAGCTTTTACCGCCGGGCAAAATCATCATTTCAGATCTCTACTGCCAACATTTAATTAGACTCAAGCAAGATATAAAGAAAAAACAACTTGAATTGATAAATAAAAAGGATTGATTTTTCACCATGATAATGCCAGACCAAGAAAATATAGCGAATTTGTTTAGAAATGTTAATACATACGCCATATAGCCCTGCTCTTGAACCCTCGGATTTTAACCTGTTTCGGTCTCTTCAGAATTCTTTAGGTAGTGTTAGGTGGATATCAAGAGAGGACTGTCGAAACTACTTGTTTCAGTTTTTAAATCAGAAGTCCCATATATATATATGGGACTAATTTAAGATAATTTTTCATTATATCTTATTTACATTATATATATATATATATATATATATATATATATATATATATATATATATATATATATATATATACTAGCTGTCTCAGCAGACGTCCTGCCCGGAAAAGCTTTAAGCGATATGTCGATAGAAGCGCCATCTACCGGGTCCATTTGTGTTTTGAAATCATTCTGGGACCGATTGAAATATAGATAGAAAATTTCATCCTAATCGCTGTAGCCGTTTGACATACCGACAACGGCGCCATCTATCAGGTTCAATTGTGAATCTAAACCATCCTCGAATTCACTTGAACACACACAAAAAAAATTATTCAAATCCGTTCAGGCGTTTAGGAGGAGTTCACTGTCAACACGCGTACAGAAAAAATAAAAAAAAAATAAAAAAATATATATATATATATATATAATATTTTTCCTTGACCTAATATATGCGCGACTGCGTGTGTGTGTCTGTGTGAGTGTGTGTGGTATATATGTGCGTAGTATATGTTGCGTACTAATATTTGATAGTAACAAATTTTATTAATTCTGACTATAGTATTCGTAGACATTAGGTCTAGGCCGTGTCTAATAGTGCTAGGATAAAAAAATTGAAAGTGTTTTTTGATAAATCGAAGTATCCATTTTCATTTATTTTAAAACAATATTTATAAAAATTCTCAAATATCTAATTAATTTCGTTAATCATATTGATGATGTTTAACACAAAACAATATTTCGTTCTATATTCTTTTTATATTATATTGTTTTTAATCGATACATGGAAATAAAATTTAAAATACAGTTAAAAACGTATCTCATCAATCCAAGCAATAATTTATATCATCCTGTAAAAATGAAATAATCCACTTTGAAACGGTGCCACTGGTTGTTATCAATCTCGTTTTTTAACCAGAGTATTTAGCTGGTTGTAGTTGATCAATGAAATTTATGTTATATAGGCAGCACGCATTTATATAGAGGCTTATTATCTAAAATATTATGATGTCATTCTTTAGTTCAAATACTATGTGCAAGTGACGCAATGCAGTGATAGACTACGATTGGATTGCGCACTGTATATTCTATTGTCTATGTTTGAAGATGGTCAGATAAGTAAAGATTATGTGTTTTTGTAACGAAGTCGTCTTGAGCGTTTGAATATTTCGAAAATTGTACAAATATCACATTATTTTAATAAGAAACGAGAAATTAGAACTCATTGATACTATTTTAAGGCCCGTCTTGTATCAATAAGTTGAGAAAAAACTGGTCTCTGCTGCATGTGAAGTTAAAAAGACAAAAAAAATTATCTGATATCCAAACAACCAAATTAGTTTAACTTGGCTATTTTTCCATAGCCCGATGGGGTTCCTTGAAACATTTTGTATTTCTAAGCGGCGTTTTAGAAGTAAAACAAACTTAATGAGAGTAAAGTATTAGGATGGTTGACACCAGTTGGTAATGCTTACTATTACACTAGAATAATAGTAAATAGAAAATTCAGTAAAATAATACTAAAAACGTCTTGAAACGTTTAACATAAAATTTAAATAAATAGTCGATACGTACAAAGTATGTGTTGGCAATTCTTCTGATGTTGGCGACTCCACTACCCATTTATTACAAGTGACTCAATTATAATAAAGAGCGTTTCGGAAAATGTTAATATTCCAATATAAAATAAAGATTGGATCATACGCAAAACAGACAAATTAATTATAATGTATAATGTTTGGATCAGGTATCATAATTCTTTATTCAGGCTATCTATCACACATTAAAAAAAATAAATAAATAAGCTAACTTTTTTAAATTTATTCGTGTAAATTGATACAATTTAAAGAATGAAATTGTTGCTTTTTAAAGACTACTAGAATATATTTAAATGCCAAATGTATAATATTTTAATTAATGTTGTTCATGATTATCAATGATTTTTTATGCGAAATTGCAACCACAGAGGCCTTCAATGATATTTGTATCATTGTTGTATACATAAAAAATACTGTGTTATATTATATAACGTTATTACTTAAAAAAATCAATCTCATAATTATATTTAATGCAATCAGGTCATTTCCTTAATAACCAGTAGTAGCTAGCGTTGAAACTTCGCCAAGTGAAGAAACGCGTAGATCGCCCAAAATAACACAACGCTGTTTTAGTTTCTCGTCGGCGCGCTACTTTACAGTCGAACTGAATCGCTTCATTTTTAAACATTTCTAAGTGTCTACAAGATGAGTGCAGAAGCAGCTTTGCTTCCGTGTCCGATATGTTCTCACGCCGTATTTGATTCCGCTGAAGTACTTCGGGAGCGGCTCATCAATGTATCGACAAATAAAATATTGTGCCCCGTGTGCCAAGAAGAAGTGGTCGGATTGGATAAACTCACTATACATTTATTTAGTCACATAAACATACCGTCAAACAAGGTTAATACCACCAACGCAATCAATCGCGAGGGCAAATGTAAGACTAAGGCGGACAATTCAAACGCTACTTTGACGCAGACTAAGAAATGTAGACCGATAATAGCCAAAAATAAGACCATGAACGTGGCCGCGGCGAACGCGCCCGTGAAATTCGTAAAAATATATCCAAAATTGCCCGTGCTGTCGCTTAATACACTTCCAGTCATAGAAATCTCAAGGGCGTCTCCAGCAAGCGCCGAGTCGCAAATTGTAGCTATCAACAACGCTTGCAACGTTTGCGGTCTTCAGTTCTTAGATGCGAATATACTGCGTATGCACAAATGGCTAATACACAACATTGACGTTAATAGTAACGTAAGCATTAATCGATATCCTTGTCATATGTGTTCCAAGAGCTTCAAAATGAAGGGCTCACTAATGGTGCACTTACGAGTGGCACACTACGGCTTCTCATCTAATACCGGTTCAACAACCGTCAACGAATCGCAAGTGGACGTAGATGCGGGACAGTCGCAAGTAAACAGTGATCATCACAGTTGCGATAAGAATGATAATAAACAATGGCAATGTGACGTATGCAAAAAGTGTTTCACTACTAAATATTTTCTGAAAAAGCATAAACGGCTTCATACAGGTTAAATAAATAATATTATATTATGAAATAATTAATACTAACACAAATACTAATAATTATGACTTGAAATAAGTATAGCATGACTGATCCCACACAATGTTAATTCCTGCAAGTTCTCAGAGTAGAGATGCAATTAAATGAAATGCGAGTAGGTACTCTTGAGAAGAAAATAATCTAAAAAAAAACTACATACGCACTTAAATCTCCAATGGTTTGGTCCACGCAATATCATAGCATTTTAATTACTCGACATAATGCATGATCTCACGCCTACCTTCTCATGATGTAGCTAGATGCCATAAGCTTCATTTGAAATGGTCTTAAAGACATGTTTCTTTTGTTGTACTGAATTGTTCAATGCAAGTTTATTTTAAGGGATTATAGTTTTTTTTACCTCTGTGAGACTTCTTTACTATTCCGTATGCGTCTTTAAATTTCTACTAAAAAGAAGGTCCATTTTAAGCGTCCGTGTTTATAGTGGGTCTACCCCAGGACATTTTTAATTGTACCATCACAAAAATACTTGCCATAATTTTCCTATCTAAGTGATGGCTAGATATAATAGTATACCTGATATGCGATGAAACCACATTGAAGTACAAAAATATATAATTATTATAAACTCACGCCTATTTCCCAGAAGGGTAGGCAGAAACTATAGATTTCCACATAGTACGGTCGTTGCATATCTCTTTTGCCTCGCTGACATTCATAATTTTTTTCATGTAAGCTCATCGTTTTTGGATGCTTACAATTTGACCCTTTTTTAATATTCTATCAATTTGGTCTGCATAGGATTTTTTTAGGCGAACCTTATCGATCATTCCACTCCACACATTCGCTGAATAGATTTGTCACTATATTTTCATTCATCCTTTCCAGATGGCTAAACTATTGCATCATACCTTTGTCATACAAGTTCTTGTCAAATGTCGTTAATTATAATATAAGTTTAGAAAATAATATTTTGTAAACCCTGTGAAGATATAAGAAATAAAGTAATGATAAGAATGTACCAATTATTGAGATTTCCAATAAAATAATTTAATAGGTGTAAATATTATTAATTGATTACTTAAAACATAAAATTATCATGACCGTAAGTACTAAATATTTCGTGGTTTTATTGAAAACTAGATGGCCCGGCAGATGTTGTTTTGCACTATTGTGTAGGTGACATGCCCGTATAGTTAATGCTCGCAGTTATATCAGTATGGACGTGAAATATTATTTTTTCTTTTTAAGGTCGATTTCAATCCCGATCCCGTTTTCAATAACACAGTTTGATTCTAATCGCGTCCTCAGACTCGTTTTCGACCCTAGCCTGTTCTCAATTTCGATTCCGGTGTGGCTTTCAATTCCGATCCTGACCCGGTCCTCGATTCTGCTCTCCGTCCCGCTTTTAATTCAAATTCCACTGCCAATTATAGTCCCTATTTCAACGAATCCTGAGGTTAGAATCAAAATAAAATATAGAAAATATTACTTAATGATATCGTAGTTTTTTATAAATTAATTAATTGTTAAAATATTTGTAACAGTTCGGTTCAATAATAAAAATTTTAATATTGAAAAAAAAATACAAAAAAGAATACAATAATTCATGGTCGAAGCCAGGGACGAACCCTAGTAGGCATAACACACAAAACATGAAATATCCTGCTCTTGATATTAACCTAACACTACCTAAAGAATTCTGAAGAGACCGAAACAGGTAAAAATCTGAGGGCTGTGGTGGATGCATTAACACTTTCAAACCAAATTCTCTCTATATTTACTGAGTGGCTAAAAATGTGTGTGGTATGGCATTATCATAGTGAAAAAACATATCCTTTCTGTTGATCAATTCCAGCCGTTTTTTCTCTATTTCTTGCTTAAGTCTAATTAGCTGTTGGAAGTAGAGATCCCAAACTGATGGTTTTGCCCGGCGGTAAAAGCTCATAATGAATAATGCCCTTTCAATCCCACCGTACACATAGCATTATCTTATTGCGAGTTAATCCGGGTTTTGTTATAATCTGTGGAGCTTGCTTGCTTTTTACGATGATCTTTTTTGCACGTTCTTGTCGTAGGTAATCCATTTTTCATCAACAGTGATGAATGAATCGTTTGAACGATCGTTTCAAAAATGGTTCAGTTACATTACATTTCATTAGGGAATCGCAAACGAGTACACGATTCTTCAGATTACTTTCAGCGAGCTCGTGTGGGAACCAAGTGTCGAGCTTTTTTGTATATCCAGCTTTTTTCAAATGGGTCAATCCCCAGCTCTAATCCAGCGGCTACGTCGTAACTATTTATATGCTTTTTTCAAAATGGCATCGACTTTATCCGTAACAGGTCGACCAGAGCGATGTTTATCTTCAACATCAAAATTACCGGACTGAAAACACTTTAACCAGTTCGTGCTGCTCTTACCGATGCTACGTTACGTCTATAAACGTCACAATATTTTTCGCGGCTTGTATCGTATTTTTCCCTTTTTCGTAATAAAACTTCAAAATATCTCGAATTTCTACGTTAAATTCACTCGTGTTGGTGAATAGGAGACAGTAGAAAAATGGTGGGACACCCTTTTTCCTTTTTATTTTATTAAATGTCATTTATTTAATGCTTTAAAAACTAGTCCGATACAAACAGCACAATCAAAGAGATTTTGCTGCAACTTTTTACTTATGAAATACGAAAAAACTTTTGTCCAACCTAATATGTAAAGAAATTACAAAACACAAAGCTAATTAGATAAATATAATTCATTAATATTTTTTTTGCGTACTCAAGTATGTAATATTTAAATAAACGTTGTTAGTGACTTATTTTTTAGGTGGTTATTTCGTGAAATATTAACTCAAAAATCTTTAGTAATGCATGGGATATCTTCGGTAATGACCCTCATTTATAATTCTTTAAATACGCAAATAACAAGCAAAAACTTAACACAATAATTAGTATTAAAGAAACGCTTTAAAGATATTTAGCATAAATTTCAGGGTGTTTTATATAATAGACATTTTTGTTTACCAACGAATTTTATTTTACTGTCAGGTACATAATAAGGACACAGATTACCGGTACGAAATCCTGAGTTGATGTTTGTTGAATTGAATCCTAAGTTGCAGAATAATTTGCCTTTTTATCAAATTTTTATTTAATGAAAATTCACTCTTAAAAAACTAATTGAAAAATAATTTTGTTAGACCTTCATTAAAGAATATTTTTTTTGTAATAGGATAAGGATAGGAGGCAACAGAGTTGAAGAAGTGAATGAATTCCTTTATTTGGTTAATGCATTTACAAATGACGGTAAATATGATAGAAATATTAAAAGTAGGGTAAATTCTAGAAATAAATTAATAGAACCTTGTTTGCTGTTATGAATAGTAAAAGCGTTAAATGACAAGCACGTTTAATTATCGTAGTGGAGTTTTGGTCGCGATATTCCGTACGGCAGTGAAATTTGGGTGTGACAGAGAAAATATGAAAACAGAATCAATTCCGTGATATGGTCCCTGGATATTATATATAGAGTGTCTTTGAAAAATAGATATAGAAAAAATTTATGTTACAGAACGGTGTAGCCTGAAAAAATGTGGCGGTTAGAGTACAAAAAGATATGTTAAAACAGTTTGGCTATCTGAAAAAGATAAATGACGTAGATTGACGAAACAAATTTATAGAGTGAATGTGTGTAATGAAAGGGGTGATTGTAGTGCAGAATAAAATTCTGGCGCATTCACCTTGTACCGGATACATGTTGAAATAATAAAAAATTACTCTAATTGTTTATTGCTTAACCTCGCATCAGCGAGAATAAAATTAATTGTATTGTTCTGTCAACAGGTGAAACTCCGTACGCTTGTACGCAATGCAACAAAACGTTCACGTTTCAACAGTCCTACCACAAGCATTTGTTATACCACAATGACGAGAAGCCACATATATGCACTTATTGTGGACGCGCTTTCAAAGAGCTTTCGACGCTCCATAACCATCAGCGAATTCATACAGGAGAAAAACCCTTTTCCTGTGAAACTTGTGGTATGTGTTATTTAACTCACCTATACATGTTACTAAATATTTTCAACGTTACGTTATTGAATGAATTTTGATGCCTTTTACTGTATCCTGTCCTGTATCGCGTAGGACACGTAGAAACGTAACTCAGATTGTAATTTTTTTTAATGTTCGGTACATTTGGTGTTAAATACTATAGATAGAGGTAGATATAAAACATGTATATAAAGCAGTTATCAATTATATCTGAAGCGAATTGTATCGATTAAACATGTGCATTTTATCATTGTGCAAGTTTAGGATAAGATAAACACAAATGGTGAATATAGTTATACCTTTTGAAAACAATTGTATTTATCAATACTATGCGTTTCTATAATAGTTTTAAAATAAAAAAGTACCTGGACAACTGAGCTTTGGTCGATTTCTTCCGAGTTTTTCGTGAAATTATGGTAACTTCCCAGGGGAAAAGTGATGTATCGTGGTAAAGCCATACTGTGATCAACTTGGCTGCAGTACGGAACAGACCGGCTCGACCGGTGGAAAACGATAGTTTAACATAATACAAACGTGAAATAACAGCTGTCGCTGTTTCAATGAGGGATATATCAGTTATATAAAAGCTCCGGTGGCCCACTCCCTTTTCCAGCAACCTAGCTCCTCCTCTATCGACCACTTTTATCACTCCACTTTCACTCCATCAGATATCCTATTTCTACCCAAGAGTGCCGGCCTCTTCCCGGTCACGCATTGATGACTCCTCTGGGGGTTGCTAATGTCCATGGACGACGGTTGCCGCCAACTCTCTTGGGCCACAAGAGAGTTGGCGGCAACTCCATATGTACGTTTACCTCTAGAGAATGTAACAAAAAACTGTAGAGTGTATATTTATGTATGCGCGTGAGGAGTTACACTTCTTTCGTGTAATTAAAAAACTGTTTTAAATTGCATGCAAATTAATAATTACAATAAAATAATAAAAGGACTGAAGCAGGACAGTCAATACGGTTGATAAAATTTAAATTAAATTGGAAAAATTAAATAAATTGATATGTAAAGTGTAATATGTGTAATATCAATTTTATTTTATTTTTATTTGAAATTATAACAGTTATTAATGAAATTTGGAATACGTTAAGGTTATTTTGTTGCCATATTCTATTTTGAGTTCAGCTACACAAAATTCACCAACTGATGTCACTGCTGAACTTGACAATTCCGCCTGCCTTGCAGTGAAATCAATATTTTGAGTAATGAGGTTGGTAGTATCGTCCATATTTTGATAAATGACAAATCCTCCAGCTACAACATTTGACACATCAGTTACTAGTAGTTTGAAGTTGATCACTAAACCGCTTATGAGTATCTTCATACTGTAGTTTTCGTGTCATCCCGATAAAATTCACTCCTATCATTTTTTCGTAACGCTCCAAAAGAACGATAACTTCAAAAACAAAGTTGATTATGATTCTTTCCAGTAATAAATATGTAAATACATAACATACATATAGAACATAACATGCGAAATACACGTAGATAAACCTGGAAAACAAACCTTAAACACAATAAAAATTTTCATCGAAATTGTTATTGCCGTTTCTGAGCCATGTATAAATTTATTTTAATATTTAAGATATTGTATGTATATATGGATTGTGCGTGCGTGCCTACATATGTGCGTCTGTTTGTGATTAATTAAATGAATCAAATTTTGATTCTTTTTGATTCACAACCCCAGAAATGTCATCAATGTGTTGCCTGCCTCTTGAGTAGGAAATATAATCTAATGGAGGGTAATTGATGGTCGAGGAATGGAGTGATTGCTGCACGGGGAAATGGGTTACCGAAATTCTCAAAGATCTAACAGCTGAGCTGTCACTTCACGTCTGTATTCTGTGAGAATGCGGTATCTTACCGGTCATGTCGCTCCATTTTCGTGCTGCAGCGAACGGACTGCAACATGACTTACCACTTTAAAATGGTAATGTTGAAAACAAAATAACACCGAAAATTAAATTCTCGTCCCACGAATTGATTTTGGCAAACATACGCACAAACGTGCAAACAAATAGACATCGAAATCTTAACAAAAGGTTCATTTTACCTATTGAGTGAAAATTGTAATCAATAGATAAAAAGCGGTCGGAATGGAATTTTCTTCGATCTTTATCTGTTTGTAAGTTTATTTGCTTATTTGTTATAGTCGCACTGCTCAGTTATTAATACCTTGACTATAAATTTGGGGTAGCTGTAGAAATTCAAAAAAATTAAAAACCTTTTTTTTTGCTACCTTTGAGATTTTCGTAAATTTATTGATTCCGTAATAATAGAAACGAGAAAATTTTTTCGAATGGCACACCAATGCTATCTGAAATTTTTTTTTTAAAAAAGTATGTTTTACACTACTTTCACTTTTTTCATAAAATAGTATTAAATATAAATTCTTGATTAATAATTTTAAACATTAATTTAAATTTCAATATATGAATTCTATCAAAGTTTTCCAAGGTTTTGAGATATTTATCAAATGTTCCGAAGTTCCAAAATTTGTTTGACGTGACAAAGGGGATGAATTTCAAAGCAAATCAAAAATAGCTAGCTTAGTTCGTAGGTAATATAAATGTGCCATAAGCGATTGTTTTTGACATTAACATTACCACTCATTCCAAATGCTGATTCACCCTGAGAAGAATGGACAAGAAACTTAAGGTTTGCTCTTTCTTTACTCATCTCTACAAAATATTGAATAATTAATAATTTAATATGTACAACAAAAATAACATGAAACAACTTGATTACCGAGTAGTTCAATCCAAATAGGTTTCTTTAATTAATATATTCAGCCTCGGTATAATAGCCCTTGCAATATAACTTCTGTTTAACGAAAAGTTTAAATTCATAAAACAGCACGTTTTGAATTTCAACTGGGATTTTATTATAAAAGCGCACATATTGCCTCTTAAATGATTTACTAACTTCGCTTAGATGGTTTTTATAAGCAGCAATATCGTTCTTTTGCCTACGTATTTCGGAATTCTAAAGCGGTTCTGAATGATTATTCTCTTTGAAAATTATATTACTTTCCTAATATCATGTATATTGATACCAACGAATATGTTCTACATTGCAACATCGTCATATTTATAGTTATACCTACTACGATTTAATAAGCTTTACGAAACGAGATTACTAACCTAAGATTGATAAAAATATTTCCGAGTTATTGCTCCATTAATGCCCTGGGTAAACCTTTAGTTCAAATAACTGATTAAGATTTTATAGTTGATTTAGATCAAATTTAGATTTTCCAGGAAATATCACTTATAGTGGCAAGTAGTCATATAGTCGTCACTGGAAAACCATTCTTTCTCAGCGGTTATTGGATGTACGAGCGATTTAACCTGTCCAAAACTACAATTTAGCGATTCTATGAGCAATGCCGATCACTGTGGTTTTTCTCCGGATTTTATTTTTGGATTTTATCTCGCGGACTAACCCCGAAACCTTTTTCTATCGTACTTTTAATAGTTTTGAGTCTGTTTATGAGACAAATCCTAGTACGCGACTTAGCAAGCAAATTGTTGGGGTCTATCTTATTACAAAAATCTGTCAATTTTCTATAAATAATTATAATGATGATATTAAATTTATAAAACAAGGTAAACAATTGAAAATAAGATAAATGAGAAGACTTAATTTTCGTAAAGTGAGATTCAACTTAAATATAAAGTACACATATTTATTTAAAATTTTCTAGAAATAGTAAAATGAATGAAAAGAATAAAATTCATTTAATTATGTTTGGCAGGAAAATGTTTCCGACAGCGAGTATCTTACCTCGTGCATAAAAGAATTCACACAGGAGTCATGCCGTATAAATGCACTGCTTGTGATAAGAGCTTCCGATATAAAGTAGGTTCAAAAGCTAATTCTGTTTTTCCTCTTTTTTATATTATTTTCCGCTTAGTGCTGATCAATTTCATATAAACAATTTAACTTTGCAGGTTTCTCAAAGAACACATAAATGCCAAGCTCAACCACCAGGTACCGTGGTTCGGCAATCTGGTGATCTTATTGAAAAACTTTTGAAAAAACACGAAGTTTCTGAAGTTCAAGAATCGACGCAAACAGAAAAAAATTTCCAAGATATTACAGAAGCTCACGCCGAGTTAGTCCGGACAGGAGCTAAATTATCTTTAGAGGATACTGAAGCAGAGAGTTTTAATCTAATCGCAGATGCATTCGAACAGAATCGTGACAGTGAACAACCAATCAATGAAACTAGTCATACAGAGAAAATCAATGAACTTGTAGAACCATCTATAAGTGATTTAATTGATTTCGATGTAAATGAAAGAAATCTTCCATCACCATCAGAAATTTTAAAAAACCTATGTCTATCTAAAGAAGACGACTATACCATGAAATCTAACATTGAAACAAATTTGTTCAATGTGTTTTTGTAAATGAAATACAAAGTGTGTAAATGACAAAGAAAAATACATTTTCGTTTAATTTATGCTCATCTAATACCGGTAATAATTTGTGAATCTTTTCTTTTTGTCTGCGAATTGTCCTACGCTACGATCATATTTAACATAGATTTTTTGTTTATAATTTTTATATGATATTTTTTTAATTTATCAGTTTTTCCGAATTGCTTGGAGCCGTATTTTTAAAGGCATCGGTTTATAGTTTTACCAGAATTTCATCTACATCACAGAAAGGTATAGTAATAAAACGTCTAACTACATTCGAACTGTGTTGAGTGTATAAATCCTTTGTTACATTGTGAATTGCAGAAGAAATCATAAGCAGATGTCTTTTTATTTTAAAATATTTTTAAAGCGTAATGTTAATATACAAAAAAAAAAGTTGAGAATTGCTGGGGACAAATGTAAAATTATGTATTTTACAATTGTCTCCGGTAATGCTTGTACGTGTCTCCAATAATTAATGCCCGCAGTGCGGGTATATGTCGCCTAACGTCTTTAATCTAGATAGGGTTGTGATTTTATTCAAAACAAGAATCCGAAATCGAAGCTTGCGTGAAAAACTTCATGAATGTCAAAAAGAGAATTATCGTAGGAAAAGGACATCTGTAATCCTAGCATACCACTATACGAAATAAACGTTTTTTTTATAAGTTTTATATTGGGGGGGAAAGGAATTGGCGAGCCGTCAGAGAGAAGATGATCTATGTAGTCCATGGACACTAGCAATCCCGGGAGAATCACTAGTGCGTTGTAAGCATTTTTAAAAGAACGGACTCTTATCTTGAAAATTGGGATTATAGCAAATATGGACGTCATATGATTAAAATAATGTATGCAAGGAAAAATAGATATAAATGTAACAAATTGAACTTTTTGTTCTTGTTAATTACTTTTTTATTTTATTTATTTATTTTGATATTATTATTTCATTTAATATGAAGTTATTTGAGGTCATTTGTTAATTATTAATTTTGTGCACATGAAAATAGTTGAGAGTCGAACATCCATTAATATTATTAAATTAAGTTAAAAAATAAATATGGACACACAAAATAATTAAAAAAACCATAATTTCACTTAAAATAAACGAAAGGGTTTCTTTAATTTTCATTTTCATTCTCTAGGGCCACTTAGTGGTTGCTGGTTTTTAGTAATATTAACAAATCATCAGATTATAACTTTTGAATTCAATTCGGTAGTAATTGAGTAGAATTTTTGATAAATACATGTTTTACATTCTAACATTTTTTAAGCTATTTCGATTTTCTTCTTTCGCTCGTTTTCATAATTTTGATGCATTTGCTGGAAAATATCCTCAAAACGTATAATTGAATCGTCAAAAAAATATGCGCTATATTGAATATGTCCTGTAACGGTTTTTTGGGCTTTAGTGCTGGGGATTTTTTCAACGACAACGAGTGCATAGCTACTAATTTCTTGATATATCTTTGTGACTGTTTATAGAAACATTTAATGAAATTATTATTCCTCAAAATAGAAGTTTACGTTGGAATATTGAACAATAATCTCTCCACTGATTAGAGTTTTAATATTTACATTATTTATCTAATCTGCTAAGCTACATCCCAACCACTATTCCCTCCACACACTATCACCTATTTTTTCATGTATAGAATCCCTTCGTCTATCTTTTGCATTCTAAAATTAATCAATTCATTGAGTTTAATTGTCGCATTCATCTACGAAATAGACATATACTTAACATACATAGACATATACTTAAACTGTTTATACACTTTTCTAAATTCTATTGTAATGATGTTAAACAAATATACTTAAATATATTTTCATCAAAATATATTTTGGTATTGACGAGTTATATAAATACAGACAAACAAGTATAAAAAAGATCTATGCAACCGTATAATCTATTAGAAAGCTAACTTTATAAAATTAACTTAGCTATTTTTGGATTACAAAAAAATATACAAACAAACAAATCGACATATTAAAAAAAAACAAATAAGTCTTTACCAAAGTTCAATCTATCTTTGTACCAAATTTCTATTTAAATCTATGACGCAAGTTTAGTTGTGAAAATTAACACACAGATTCATTTCGCATAATGAATTAGTCCTGGAACATGAACTTTACTTCTTAGTTAATAATGCATTGCTTACAAATTTCTGTTCTTATAAAACATCAAGTGTCGTAAAGTGAGCAGAAATTATAAGTTAATTAGATATTTCATTGCAGCAGAAAGCTTCTAATTATTGTTACTTCTGGGATTCATTCTTTCAGTCAACGTCAGACCTGCAGAACTTAAATTTTTAATTAAAAATGCTCTAAAAATCGTCTTCTGAGTTCAGATTCAAAATGTATTGGCAATTCCTTTCAAATTAAAAAAATGCTACAAAACTTTACTATTATTTACAGTATTATTTACTCCCTTTCATTAAGTTCATATGGTAGTTACGTTTTTTAACTTTTTTTATCATAGGTGTTTTGTAAGTTTCTAAATATTATTTCTATTTGTATTACAATTATAGGATCTAGGAGGCAAATATAGTTGCCTCAAAAAAAAAATAATGAACAATGACATTGATCATTATTTTTTTGAGTTCATATTAAGGATAATTTTTCACTTTTTAGTTTAATGTGCTTTAAAAGTGTTTTTAATTTTGTAAACCATTTTTTGCACTTTTTAATTCGGTTCATTTGTAAAATTTGTAATTTTAACAGTACAACAATAGTTGAATTATGAAATGCTTATTACTGTTACTAAATTACCAAATAAAATAGAATTAGCAGTAATAAACCACTTGCTCTCACGCAGACGACACGTGACGAAATTATTCGATCCTGGCGATCCTGATCAAGATAAGAGGGATAAACTTGTCAAATTATTGTATTGTCATTGCTCTTAATACGTACGCAAAGTTTCAAATTAATCAGACTTCTGAAATTCGTGAAAATTAAGCTCAAAGATTCCGTTACATACATAGATACATCAGCTTATATCGTCATTTATCCTATGTCCTTGGTTGTATAATGGTAAACTTTTATCAAATTATTGCATTGTCATTGGTCCTTGATACCTACGCAAAGTTTCAAATTAATCAGACTTCTAGAAATTGGTGAAAATTAAGCTCAAAGATTCAGTTACGTACATACATACATAGTTAGATACAACTCAAGCTTATAAAAGCGTGTTAAAAAAATATACTCGCTCTTAGCGTACCTCGTTCAATAAATCATTATTTTGTCGCTGAGATTGTGTAGTACATCGTAAGTAATTTTACCTGCGTGTTGCTTTATATGTATTTTGCTATTTTTAAAGTGAGCATTTTGTAAATTTTAATACATGTAAAACACTAATAACGCACTTAATTTTGCCAACAAAGCTATAGCACCTAAAAATATAACGTTAGTAGCGTACAGTTTTTGTCAAATCTTTTTGATGGTTTGAAGTTAACGCATTAGTAACGCAATAATAACAACTACATTTTAAAATAGCAGGCATGATAGGGTGTTGAACACTTTATGTGCGTAATTGTTTGAATGCATCTAATTTCATATCTGAAAATTTTTGCCACCGACTATAGTTATTATCCGTCCCATTTTAGCATTTTAACAGTTTTCCAAAGCTTTTAGAAGTTCATACGGGCCTGTATATTTGAAAAACGAAGAGATTCTCATACTCCAACGAAAGTGAACTTTCTGATAATTATGACCAAAACCAAGACTTAAAGTAAAAACCGGATTTGATAGTTATTCGATAGGAATGAAGCCGCTATGATTTTAATGTTATACGGCAAATAATGTATCAATAATAACACAGTAGCGTAATTTTTCACATTAAAAACATGACGTTTCTGCTTTTTTGCACTCTCAGGAATGTCAGTATTCAAGATATACAATTTTTAAACAAAAATAACCCTAAAAAATTATATTACATCGATTAATTTTTTAGAGAAATAAATTGTTTAAAACTACACTATTTGCACAATGTTGCCAGTTCGTCGTAAATTTATCCATTCACCCATTCACTCTGCGCATTAAAGTTCGACGTCAGTCATTCGCTTTGAAAAAACATAATGATTAACCAGCTGTTTTTATTTCGTATCGAGTTTGTGTAGATTAGAATCATTCAAAATTGTCAAGTATTAATTTAATAATAGTTGTTTACTTTTGTGGGGAAGTGTTTTTAGTAATATATCGATGTATTAGATGAACAATGTAAATATCGGAGCACTTGTAGTGTCAAGTCCTGTTGTTAATCAGACGTCGTTTTAACAACTCGGGGCGTACTACGTCTTATTCAGGCCAGTTAAAGTGTGATTACAGTCATCAAGAAGTGCTACTTGGAAGATCACTACTGGTTTTATTATCCTGTAAGTATAAGTTAATTTGGAAAACGTAGATGCAATACGGCAGTAGTTTGAATTTTGAAGTACATAAATTTATTGATTGGTCTTGTATTTCTTCATATGTACCTATTTGTGACAAGTATTTAAAATAGACCAAGGTTTTTAACATTTATCAATTTGCAAGGTCATGGTTCCAAGCAACGAAATTAATTAAATATGATTTACAGTTTTATCTATTTTAATTTATGGCTTTTGGCTTATTAAAATCATTGACATTCCAAGTTTGTAGCTGCATTTACATCAAAACTTACATTGACTGTTGATTCAAAATGATGATTCTTTGAATAATATTCAACAAGTTACCCTGTAACCTGTACTAAAATTCGCCCTTGAAATGTACTGAAATTTAAATTCCATTGTTAAGGCAATGTTTTATCAAATGGCTAGATAATATTTTTAAATATACTACAAATAATTTAAGAATTGATTTTGTGTGAGCAGAAATGTATGTATGTATCTGAACATTTTAATTAATTACACAGATCTGGTAAAGTAAAAATTCTTTGATCTATTGCAATAAGAATTTGGATATGAAACGAACCTATCACTATACTATTTTTATTCAGCATTGTTATTTGGAAAGACTGAAAAAATATATATTATAAATATAGTTTATATTAGAGCAAAATTTGTTTTAAATAAA